>CM062296.1:818221125-818554189 GCA_031216915.1 Pictodentalium vernedei
GCACCCCAGCCCCGATCGCTGGCATCCGTAGTAAGGATGCGATCGGCCAAAGGAAGATCCAACGGAACACCCTGTGTAAGCCAGGGAATATTTGCCCAAGGGCGGAGGTGACAAAGCAGAGACCGAGGAATAGTGAGTTCCAAGTCCAGCGGATTTACATTCGGACGCCAATGATCCAACAGGAAGTGTTGGAGAGGTCGGACAAACAAGCGACCGAGCGGAATGAGATCTGTCACCGAACCGCAAAGGCCCAGCATCCGAAGGAAAGTCCTGGCCAAGACCGAGGAAGATTGAAGCAGGTCCCGAGTCAAGGCGGAAAGAATCGTCGCCCGAACTTGGGGGACCGACACTACATTGTGAAGAGTGTCGAAATCCATCCCCAAATGACGGAATCGCTGAGAAGGAAGAAGATCCGACTTCTCGCGATTGACTCTGAAACCCAGCAACGCTAGAAGGCAAAGAAACTGCCGGACATCGAACTCCAGAACAGCAGTATCGTGGTGCCGTTGGAGGATGTCGTTTAGGTAGGCTGACGAAGTCACTGCCGACTGAGTGCGGTGGAAAGCAATCATCTGTGACATCAGTCGGGTGAAGGCCCAAGGAGCCAGGTTCAAACCGAACGGGAGAGCTCTGAATTGAAAAACTTCATCCCGAAACGAGAACCGAAGGTATTTCCGTGACGCCAGATGAATGGGTACATTGAAGTAGTCATCCTTCAGGTCGATACTGGCCGCAAAATCGCCCTGATGAACTGAACGTCGAACCGACCGGAAAGGCTCCATACTGAAACGAGGAGCTATGATGTACTCGTTCAGGGTACTCAGATCGATGACAGGACGATATTGGCCGTTTTTCTTCGGCACCAAGAAAAGTCTCGAGTAAAACCCCGGTGAAAGGGTGTTCCTGACCACCTCGATCGCCCCTTTGGTGAGGAGATTGTCGATCTCCTGCACCAGAAGGTCCCGACGCAGAGAATCGGAAGGGACCTGAGTCGGAAGGGTCACCTGAGATAAACTGGGGTGCCGATGGAAGGACAGTCGCAGACCGGATTGAATGACGTCGAGGACCCAAGAGTCCGACGTTAACTCTGTCCAACGGTCGTAAAACAGCGACAGCCTTCCCCCGACTGGAGGCGAATCGAGGTGAGAACCTTCACTTGCGGCCTCGACAAGGCCCCCGAGAGGAGAAACCACCTCGGGAAGTGACAGAGTCCTGAGACTTTCCAGCCTGCGGCTGCCAGCAAGTCTGGCCACGTCGGCGCTTCTTATGAGCAGAAGGAGCAGACGGAGCCGAAGGCGTAGCCGACGTCGCCGACGAGGCAGACGCAGCAGCACACTTGGCGGGCCTGGAACGACCCCCACCCGCAGCAGCAGGTTGGTCAAGCTGTCTCAGCAAAAGCTGGTCCTTCAAATGACGAAGAACTTCGCCACAAACAGCTTCCACGGAACCATGGAACAACTGAGGTCCCACCAAAGAGGCAGACCTCAGAACAGCACGTTGCTCAGAAGGAAGGGATGGTAAAGAATCCAACACCGCATCCCGGCGTGCCAGCTCCAAATTAGCCGTGTTACAGGTGTGAGCGTGTGTCAGGTTCATAAGAGCCTGTGACAAAACGCGAAAAGGTGCTTCAGCATCATCAAACTCCCCTGGTGGAAAATATTCAGCCAAAGCAGCGACGACATGGTCCGCGAGAGATAACATAACCAGCATCTCTCGGGACAGGCCCACCATAGACTCAACTACCAACATCGAGAGAACTGCCGACTTAGGCTTAGTCAACCCGAGGGAAGAAGAATCCTCATCTACAGTAGTCATCCCTTGGAAGACTGGTGGAGAGACGGAATCGTACACACGAAACCGCGATGGAGGCAGAAAGGCATCAGCTCTAGAAAAGAAGGAACCCTT
This sequence comes from Pictodentalium vernedei, assembly GCA_031216915.1. Lineage (NCBI taxonomy): Eukaryota > Metazoa > Mollusca > Scaphopoda > Dentaliida > Dentaliidae > Pictodentalium > Pictodentalium vernedei. The sequence goes on from CM062296.1 coordinate 818,223,031, forward strand.
GAGGGCCTTAAAACAACCTGAGGCGATTGCAGAGGACGCAAAGCCCCTGAGCTAGAAGGCTCAACAGAGTTACGGCGCTCCACAGTGGACCGCGGCCGGATGGTCATAGAAGGCTGGTCGGAAGGTTGAACGTCCGGCAATAAGCCAAAGACGAAATCCAAAGCCTGCCCCAAGACTGATGAGGGGGGGCCCATCACCTTCAAGATACTCGTCATCCTCCATAGCAGAGGAGACGTAGCCCAACTCGGGCTGACCAGCAGAAACTTCCTGTGAATACTGTGCAGTATCCAAGGGGCCAGGCGAGACAGCTCGGCGACCGACCAAAGGAGGTTGTGCCTCAGGAGGCACAGGGAGGCCAACTTGAGGGTTGCCAGAAAGCAACCGGGTGAGCGCCAAAACGGCCTGGCGCAGGTCACCCTGAGAATCCGTCGCAGCAGAATCGCCCGACGGAGTGTCCTCCCAATGGACCCTTCTGGTAGAAGAACCCAAATCCTCAGAAGAGGCAGACAGAATAGCGACACGGTGAGAAGACACCGGAGGATAGTCCCGATTGTGACGCCCAGGGGCCATCACTGACCTCTGCGAAACAGAAGGTCCTGCCTGCGAATCCTCTAAAGAGACCGACGGCGCACGTTGATCGGTAGCTGGACCTAGGACACGGTGAGAAGACACCGGAGGATTGTCCCAAGAATGACAGGAACCTGTCATTGGCCTCTGCGCAGCAGACGGCCCCAACTGCCTATCCTCTGAGACCGACGGCAAGCATCGATAGACACCCAGACTCGGAACACAGTGAGGAATCACCGGAGGAAGGTTCCGAGAGTGACAGCTAACAGGGGCTGTCACTGACCGCTGCCGAACAGCAGGCCCTGGATGCCAACGTCCCAACACCTCCCGCTGGGCGGCACACTAGCAGGGGAAGGTGGAACGATAAATGATTCACTCGAGGGACGAGGAATCGCTGCCGAAGCGACGGGCCGGCTCAACCGACTAGGAGCAAACCTAGCCAGATGAGACGGAGCAGACAGCAAACCCGCACAGCCCCACCGCGAGGCTGGGGGAGGCTGAGAACACACAGACACACCAGCAGATACAGCCTCGGTCCCCCGAGACTGTAGACCATCCCCAGAGGAGATGGAAGAGCCACCAACAGACAGAATAGGATCTGGAGTAGCAACTTCATCAACAACGTTCGATGGTGTAGGAGGCAGATCGGAGAGGGTCACCGAGTTGACCTCGGAAAAGCTCTCAACGAAAACAGATGCCTCAATAGTGACATCAGAAGACAAACAGACCACGGTCTCCTCGTCAGGTATCACTGAACTAACACCGCCAACAGTTGCAGAGGAACTCGCCACAGAAGGCAGATCCGAATCCTGTGTGACAGAGTCACCACGTGCACCAGCAGAAATGTCTGCTACGGCACGGCTACCCTTACCCCGAGAACGAGGGGTTCTAGCTCTGGAAAGAACCATCTTGTTCACAGAAGCCCAGAATTTAGAGGACCAAACCCCACAAATACCACATGATTGGGCCTGAGTGCAATTGTTGCAAGTGACACATGTGGCATGAGAGTCGTCCACATGTTTCACCTGCAAACAAGAGGTACAAGGAATAGTCTTAGGCATTATATCAAAATAATAATCAAGCTTCCCGCCGACGGAAAACAGCACAAAGGTCGTGTTCACACGTGGGGGAAAGACAAGATAAAGTGTGAAGAGACAAGCAATAAAAATACAAATAAACATTAAATAATAATAACTTGGTAGCTTGATAAAAGGATACAATCCACTAGCACACTAAATATGTAGAATAAGTTGTTCACGAAGAATAAACAGCATAATTTAGCACGAGTCACAAAAATTTCCGACCATGTACAATGGCGGAAAATAAAGGAATTGACGTCACAGTTGTTGCGCATGCGCTCGGTAAACGCAAGAGGTGTGCAGAGAGAGTACCTGTAATTTCAAGCGCTGGTCTCGCTTGACCCTTTTTTCGATCTTTTTCGTGCTTTTGCACTCTAGTACTTTTCCAACTCATTTGGAAAAGATTCTAAAAGCTTGAGTTAGTTCCGAAGTAGGGCTTGCACTTATGTTACAGCCATTTGTAAACAATTGTGAGTAGGTTGAAAAGAAATGGATTGGAGGAGTGTCCAATTTAATGGATAAAGGGTTAATATCTCTGGATCAAATTATCAGATTTACATAAAAAACTATACAGCACAGCACATCAGTAACCTGAATAAATATATAAAGTAACATGACAATCGGATTGATATTTTTTGAGTTATCTCATGCCAAAGGGATTGGAGGAATTTTCAATTTGAAGGATAAAGGGTTAATATCTCCAGATCAAATTATCAGATTAACACCAAAAACTATACAGCTCAGCACATCAGTAACCTGAACACAATTATAAAGTAACCTGACAATCCAAGCAATATGTTTCAAGTTATCAAATGCCAAAGGGATTGGAGGAATTTACAATTTGAAGGATAAAGGGTTAATATCTCAGGATTAAAATAACAGATTTACATCAAAAACTATACAGCTCGGTACATCAGTAACCTGAATACAAATATAAAGTAACTTGACAATCCAAGCAATATTTTTCAAGTTATCGAATGCCAAAGGGATTGGAGGAATTTACAATTTGAAGGATAAAGGGTTAATATCTCTGGATCAAATCATCAGATTTACACCAAAAACTATACAGCTCAGTACATCAGTAACCTGAACACAAATATAAAGTAACTAGACAATCCAAGCAATATTTTTCAAGTTATCGAATGCCAAAGGGATTGGTGGAATTTTCAATTTGAAGGATAAAGGGTTAATATCTCAGGATCAAATTATCCAATTTACACCAAAAACTATACAGCTCGGCACATCAGTAACCTGAACACAAATATAAAGTAACTTGATAATCGAAGCAATATTTTTCAAGTTATCGAATGCCAAACAAATGGATACGGACGCCGGATGGACAGACGGATGGACGGACAGATGGACGGATGGATGGACAGATGGACAGACGGATGGAGAAAGGGATTGGAGAAATTTTCAATTTGAAGGATAAAGGGTTAATATCTCAGGATTAAATTATCAGATTTACACGAAAAACTATACAGCTCGGCACATCAGTAACCTGAACACAAATATAAAATAACTTGACAATCCAAGCAATATTTTTCAAGTTATCGAATGCCAAAGGGATTGGAGAAATTTTCAATTTGAAGGATAAAGGGTTAATATCTCAGGATCAAAATAACAGATTTACACCGAAAACTATACAGCTCGGCACATCAGTAACCTGAACACAAATATAAAGTAACTTGATAATCCAAGCAATATTTCTCAAGTTATCGGATGCCAAAGGGATTGGAGGAATTTTCAATTTGAAGGATAAAGGGTTAATATCTCAGGATCAAATTATCCGATTTACACCAAAAACTATACAGCTCAAAGGGTTAATATCTCAGGATTAAATTATCAGATTTACACAAAAAACTATACAGCTCGCCACATCAGTAACCTGAACACAAATATAAAGTAACTGGACAATCCAAGCAATATTTTTCAAGTTATCGAATGCCAAAGGGATTGGAGAAATTTTCAATTTGAAGGATAAAGGGTTAATATCCCTGGATCAAAATAACAGATTTACACCAAAAACTATACAGCTCAGCACATCAGTAACCTGAACACAAATATAAATTTAGTAACTAGACAATCCAAGCAATATTTTTCAAGTTATCGAATGCCAAAGGGATTGGTGGAATTTTCAATTTGAAGGATAAAGGGTTAATATCTCAGGATCAAATTATCCAATTTACACCAAAAACTATACAGTTCGGCACATCAGTAACCTGAACCAAAATATAAAATAACTTGACAATCCAAGCAATATTTTTCAAGTTATCGAATGCCAAAGGGATTGGAGAAATTTTCAATTTGAAGGATAAAGGGTTAATATCTCAGGATTAAATTATCAGATTTACACGAAAAACTATACAGCTCGGCACATCAGTAACCTGAACACAAATATAAAATAACTTGACAATCCAAGCAATATTTTTCAAGTTATCGAATGCCAAAGGGATTGGAGAAATTTTCAATTTGAAGGATAAAGGGTTAATATCTCAGGATCAAAATAACAGATTTACACCGAAAACTATACAGCTCGGCACATCAGTAACCTGAACACAAATATAAAGTAACTTGATAATCCAAGCAATATTTCTCAAGTTATCGGATGCCAAAGGGATTGGAGGAATTTTCAATTTGAAGGATAAAGGGTTAATATCTCAGGATCAAATTATCCGATTTACACCAAAAACTATACAACTCAAAGGGTTAATATCTCAGGATTAAATTATCAGATTTACACAAAAAACTATACAGCTCGCCACATCAGTAACCTGAACACAAATATAAAGTAACTGGACAATCCAAGCAATATTTTTCAAGTTATCGAATGCCAAAGGGATTGGAGAAATTTTCAATTTGAAGGATAAAGGGTTAATATCTCAGGATCAAAATACCAGATTTACACCAAAAACTATACAGCTCGGCACATCAGTAACCTGAACACAAATATAAAGTAACTTGATAATCGAAGCAATATTTTTCAAGTTATCGAATGCCAAAGGGATTGGAGGAATTTTCAATTTGAAGGATAAAAGGTTAATATCTCAGGATCAAATTATCCGATTTACACCAAAAACTATACAGCTCGGCACATCAGTAACCTGAACACAAATATAAAGTAACTTGATAATCGAAGCAATATTTTTCAAGTTATCGAATGCCAAAGGGATTGGAGGAATTTACAATTTGAAGGATAAAGGGTTAATATCTCTGGATCAAATCATCAGATTTACACCAAAAACTATACAGCTCAGTACATCAGTAACCTGAACACAAATATAAAGTAACTAGACAATCCAAGCAATATTTTTCAAGTTATCGAATGCCAAAGGGATTGGTGGAATTTTCAATTTGAAGGATAAAGGGTTAATATCTCAGGATCAAATTATCCAATTTACACCAAAAACTATACAGCTCGGCACATCAGTAACCTGAACACAAATATAAAGTAACTTGATAATCGAAGCAATATTTTTCAAGTTATCGAATGCCAAACAAATGGATACGGACGCCGGACGGACAGACGGATGGACGGACAGATGGACGGATGGATGGACAGATGGACAGACGGATGGAGAAAGGGATTGGAGAAATTTTCAATTTGAAGGATAAAGGGTTAATATCTCAGGATTAAATTATCAGATTTACACGAAAAACTATACAGCTCGGCACATCAGTAACCTGAACACAAATATAAAATAACTTGACAATCCAAGCAATATTTTTCAAGTTATCGAATGCCAAAGGGATTGGAGAAATTTTCAATTTGAAGGATAAAGGGTTAATATCTCAGGATCAAAATAACAGATTTACACCGAAAACTATACAGCTCGGCACATCAGTAACCTGAACACAAATATAAAGTAACTTGATAATCCAAGCAATATTTCTCAAGTTATCGGATGCCAAAGAGATTGGAGGAATTTTCAATTTGAAGGATAAAGGGTTAATATCTCAGGATCAAATTATCCGATTTACACCAAAAACTATACAACTCAAAGGGTTAATATCTCAGGATTAAATTATCAGATTTACACAAAAAACTATACAGCTCGCCACATCAGTAACCTGAACACAAATATAAAGTAACTGGACAATCCAAGCAATATTTTTCAAGTTATTGAATGCCAAAGGGATTGGAGAAATTTTCAATTTGAAGGATAAAGGGTTAATATCTCAGGATCAAAATACCAGATTTACACCAAAAACTATACAGCTCGGCACATCAGTAACCTGAACACAAATATAAAGTAACTTGATAATCGAAGCAATATTTTTCAAGTTATCGAATGCCAAAGGGATTGGAGGAATTTTCAATTTGAAGGATAAAAGGTTAATATCTCAGGATCAAATTATCCGATTTACACCAAAAACTATACAGCTCGGCACATCAGTAACCTGAACACAAATATAAAGTAACTTGATAATCGAAGCAATATTTTTCAAGTTATCGAATGCCAAACAAATGGATACGGACGCCGGACGGACAGATGGATGGACGGACAGATGGACGGATGGATGGACAGATGGACAGACGGATGGAGAAAGGATGGACGAACGACAGATGATCACCCCGGATGCCGGCATTATGTGTACCATACATAGTATGAGTACACATAAAAATGTAAGTGGCCATGAATTTATCACCAGTGGACCACAAATTGTAATGAAAGTGTCAATGACACTGTAGGTCAACTTAACAAACTTGAACTTGGTAAGTTACAAGTGAAATGGCAAAACTGAAGATCAATGGTACCAATGTTATTTGGTGAAATTTCAACAAAACAGCATTGTGTGTGCACAACCTCAAGAGTAATCCTTGAATTTATAAATGTGTGTAAGACTGGCTAAAGGAAGAATGTTGATACACAAATGCAGTAAGTTCAGAGGTTATTGTAAATGGCAACTTTTTTCACAGAAATGAATCAATAGCTCTTATCTAAAGGTCTCGCCCAATGTGCACACCAAGTTCAAAAAAAAATCCTGATAAATGTGGCCTGTAGGCCATGTCAAAGAGGAATGTTGATGCACAAATGCAATAAATTCAAAGACTGCTGCTAACAGCAACAGATTTTGATGGAAGTGAGAAGAAAATCAATAGCTCCTATCTTTGTCATCCTGCATAAGCATACAAAGTTTCAAAACAGCCTGATAATGAATGCACCCTCTGAGGCATGCCAAAGGAAGATGTTAATGCACAGATGCACTAAGTTTGAATGTCATTGCTTGTGGCAATGTTTTTTGTTTTTTTTTATGGAAATTCATAAATATACCCTGCAGAGAGTGCAAAAGCGATAAGTTGCTACACAAATGCAGTAAGTTCAAAGGCTGGTGAAAACGACAATAATTTTTTAAAGGAAATGAAAATAAATGCGACCTGTGAGGTGTGCAAAAGGAAATTGTGGACGTTCTGTACGTACTAACGTACGGATGTGTACGTACATACATACATACGCCGACGGACGAGAAGTGATGGCAATAGCTCAGCTTGACTTTGTCAAGTTGAGCTAATAAATGTACCCTGTAGGGTGTGCTAAAGGGAAATATTGAGGTCTGACTAAACTAAGTTCTAAGAACGTTGGCAGCAGCAACATTTTTTGACGGAAACAGAAGAAAATCGATAGCTCCCATCTAGAGGTCTCCCCAAACAAGCATACCAGGTTTCAAAGCAATCCAATCATAAATGTGCCCTGTAGGGTGTGCCAAAGGGAAATATTGAGGTCTGACTAACCTAAGTTCTAAGAACGTTGGCCATGGCAACTTTTTTTGACGGAAATGGAAGAAAATTGATAACTCCCATCTAGACATCACCCCAAACAAGCATGCCAGGTTTCAAAGCAATCCGATCATAAATGTGTCCTGTAGGGTGTGCGAAAGGGAAATATTGAGGTCTTCTAACTAAACTAAGTTCTAAGAACGTTGGCAGCGGCAACATTTTTTGACGGAAATGGAAAAAAATCGATAGCTCCCATCTAGAGGTCACCCCAAATAAGCGTACCAGATTTCAAAGCAATCCAATCATAAATGTGCCCTGTAGGGTGTGCCAAAGGGAAATATTGTGGTCTGACTAAACTAAGTTCTAAGAACGTTGGCCGTGGCAATATTTTTTTTATCGAAATTGAAGAAAATCGATAGCTCCCATCTAGAGGTCATCCTAAACAAGCATATCAGGTTTCAAAGCAATCCAATCATAAATGTGCCCTGTAGGGTGTGCCAAAGGGAAATATTGAGGTCTGACTAAACTAAGTTCTAAGAACCTTGGCCGCGGCAACATTTTTTGACAGAAATTGAAGAAAATCGATAGCTCCCATCTAGAGGTCACTCCAAACAAGCATGCCAGGTATCAAGCAATCCAATCATAAATGTGCCCTGTAGGGTGTGCCAAATGGAAATATTGAGATCTTCTGACTAAACTAAGTTCTAAGAACGTTTGCCGCGGCAACATTTTTTGACGGAAATTGAAGAAAATCGATAGCTCCCATCTAAAGGTCTCCCCATACAAGCATACCAGGTTTCAAAGCAATCTGATCATAAATGTGCCCTGTAGGCTGTGCCAAAGGGAAATATTGAGGGCTGACTAAACTAAGTTCTAAGAACGTTGGCCGTGGCAACATTTTTTGACCGAAATTGACGAAAATCGATAGCTCCCATCTAGAGGTCACCCTAAACAAGCATACCAGGTCTCAAAGCAATCCAATCATAAACGTGCCCTGTAGGGTGTGCCAAAGGGAAATATGTGGTCTGACTAAACTGAGTTCTAAGAAGGTTGGCTGCGGCAACATTTTTTGACGGAAATTGAAGAAAATCGACAGCTCCCATCTAGAGGTCACCCCAAACAAGCATACCAAGTTTCAAAGCGATCTGATCATAAATGCGACCTGTGAGGTGTGCCAAAGGAAATTGTGGATGTACGTACTAATGTACTAATATACTAACGTACTAATGTACGTACGCCGACGGATGAGAAGTGATGGCAATAGCTCAGCTTGACTTTGTCAAGTTGAGCTAAGATTTAAAAAATTTATAGTAATTTATATATTTTTTATACTTCCCAATGACCCAGACTAAGCTGGTGCTAACTCTTAAATATTTAGGGCCAAACACAAATTTTGCCCCTCAATCCCCAAAATTTGCATCAAAAACTGATTGCATGTCCTATATGGTCCTCGAAATTCCTGCTAATTGTCATTCTTACAACCAGTGCCTGGTAAGCATTATGCACTCAGCGGGGAGGTACGAGTTCACAACTCATGGGAGGGCCATCGCCGCCTGGGTCATTTGTAAGTATAAACAAGCCAAGACCAATACCGGGTCTGGACCTGCGTCGCTGCATGCAATTGACCTGAAAATTAGATACACGATACAACTCATCATTATGAAGCAACATACCAAATATAAAATCATTCCCTTTCATAGAAGCCAAGAAAACTTTCGGACGGACTGACGGACGTACAGATGGACTGATGGATGGACAGACGGACGGACGGACAGAGTTGAGCGGTTACTAGACCTTCTCTGCCACTGGCGACGCAGGTAATAAAAATATATAAATTACTATAAATTTTTTAACATTTTTATACTGTACTAATGACCCAGACTTAGCTGAATAGTAAAAAGGTTGGAGGGCCTAGGACATAAAGGAAAATCTAATAGGCTCAACTACATATAACAGAAATATCCCCTTGAGGAGAAAAGGAGAGATAGGCTTTACATGTATCTTTCTTATTTGCATCAAAAAAGAAAGACACAACACCACTCTGCAATTGGGCACAATAACATCAATGATCTCTATTAACATCCAGTATAACCCGTTATACTAATTATTTTTAAAGGAAAGCCAATAAATAAAGGAAGTCCAGAGAAATGAGACTCTTTATACTCATTAAAAGTGTCCGAGGATTGTATATTAATGCCCGTGTGACACATGACATATACAAATGCTTCACACCGAGCTGCACTTAAAAATATTACATAGATGAGTAAACATTAGCTTTACACTTTAAAACCATCCCGGTACCAACTTGGAATTACTGACTCCAGGGGAGGTATTCCCTTGTTTTTCACTATAAAGCAGTTGACCTAAGGGAACACCCTCCTCCACCCCCCCACCCCCCCCCCCCACCCCACCTTCCCCTTGCCCTGGATCAAATACTCCAGAGCGAAGAGGGCAGCACGACAGAGTCACTGCCGGAACAGAAAACCTACATAACTATAGTTGCAACTGTTTAGTGGATGACATTCTGAGCAACTGATAACGGACCTAAACAATGCAGATCTCCAGAAATGGACTCAATATTTCTGAGATAAAAATTTGTGAAAGTGGAAGGCTGAGACCAATATGCAGCCTTCATTAGATCTGTAATAGCAACACTATTAGCGTAAGCCCAAGATGTTGATAGAGCTCTTACTTCATGAGCTGAAATCTTAAGCACAGACTGCTGAGTTGAAGATAATTTGCCATAAGCAGTACGGATAGTTAATTGAATCCACCTAGCAATAGAATGGACCATAATGTCCTTTCTATTAGGCATCAGAGACAGAAAGAAACGCTTACATCCCTTTCTGATGAACTCAGATCTACATTTATAAATACGTATAGCTCTAACAGGACAGAGTAAACGCCTATGCCCGTCTGAAGATGGAAGAGCCTTAATAACAATAGGTTCCGGATACTTATTAGGAGCCTGATTTTTAGCCAAAAATCCAACATTAGTAGTGAAGGTAATAGTATTACCAACGCTACGATAGTGAGAATCATCCACAGATAGTGCATGAAGCTAACTGACTCTTCCAGCCGAAGAGAAGGCTAAGAGAAAAGCAGTCTTATAAGATAAGAATTTGAAGTCCACCGTGTTAAGAGGCGTTTCTTTTAGCTTAAGAAGAACCCAAGCTAAATTCCACTAAGGAATTAATCTAAGGGTTCTAGGTCTATTTATCGAAAAGTTTCTTACTAACTTAGATAAAGAGACATTAGATCCAATCAGTAAACTATCATGGTGTGCATAGGTATCGGATAGCATAGACCTATAGCCCTTAATGGTAACAGGCTGCAGTTTGATCTCATCAAACAAGTAGACTAGAAAATTTGCAATGTCTGGAATGAAGGGATCATAAATATCTACAGAATGATCCCTACACCACTGACAAAAGACCTTCCACTTAGTAGCATAATTTAGCGAAGAGGAGGTCCTCCTACAGTTAGAAATCGCATCCACTGCTTGTCCTGTAAAATGCTTGCCGTGCAAGAAGGCCGCACAACGGAAATACCTGAGTAGATTTATCCACAGTCTCTGTGGAGACAGAGATGCTACCAACAGAATTTTGCATTGAGATTGTTTTATCTTGAGCAGTATCTGCTGAATCAACGGCACTGGAGGATACGCATATCCTATCATTCTGTCCCACGAGATCAATAGAGCGTCTACTGCAAATGCTCGAGGATCCGGACATGGTGACACATACGTCTGCAACTGATAGTTGAGATGCGTCGCAAATAAGTCTATCATTGGCCGCTCCCATTGGTAGCAAATCTGATTGAATATGCATTTGTTGAGAGTCCATTCTGGCGGCAACAAGCGACCCCTCCGTGAAAGGGAGTCTGCTAATACGTTCAGACGACCCGGAATATGACGGACCGATAGGAGAACCTGATGTTCTAGTACAAACAGAAGGAATCCTTCCGTTAAATTGAATAACGGAATGGAATGAGTGCCTCCCTGATTCCAAATATACGCTACTACCGTCGTATTGTCGGACAGAATTTGCACGTGTGCATTCTGAATAACGTTCATCCAATGACGTAGCGCAAGCCAAATTGACATCATTTCTTTGATGTTTATGTGCTTGCTTAGGAACTGCGGATCCCAAAGACCCTGGCACTTCGAATCTGTTGGACTCAGTGTTGTGCCCCAACCTGTCTGACTGGCATCCGTCATAATTGTAAAACTTGGATCCGGCAATTGCAGTGGAACTTCCTGAGTTAACCACTGAATATCTGCCCAAGTCTAAATCTCTTGTTTCACTTAATTTGACAAAAGGATGTCCGTATCGAGTGAATGAATCTTCGCCCTCCAATTCTGAGTCAGAAAGATTTGGAGAGGACGAGTGCGTAGCCGCCCCATTGGAATAAGATCCGCGGCAGCTCCGCACAGACCTATCAGTCTCATCAATTCTCTCACTGTAACTTTGTCTCAGTGAAGACAATAGCGAGCGTAACAACTGATTAATTTCGCTTTGGTTGAAGGGAGGCGAACGAGATTGTTGTGCGTCTCGAAGCTCAACCCCAGGTGGGTGAATGACTTGGACGGCACCAGATCGGACTTCTCTTCGTTTACTATGAAACCGAGACGTCGGAGCAATAGAAGCAGATTCTGCACATCATTCTGAAGCGTTAACTCGTTGCCGTACCTCTGAAGAATGTCGTCCAGGTAGGCCGACGTTACCACAGACGAATGAGCTCGGAAATGAGTCATTACCGAGTTCATTATTCGAGTGAAAGCCCACACGCTAGATTCAGACCGAAGCACATTGCTCGGAACTGATACATGACTCCTAGGACGCCAAAGCGAAGATACTTTCTGAATGCCGGATGTACCATGACGTGAAAGTAAGCTTCCTTGAGGTCTATGCTCGTAGCATAGTCGCTCACCCGAATGCTCGCTCTGACCGATCAGATGGTCTCCATATAGAATTTTGGAGCCACGATCAGCTTGTTTATCCAGCACAGATCTATGTCTGGACGGAACGAGTCGTCTGGTTTCGGAACCAGAAAAAGATGGCTGTAGAAACCTGGAGATTCCTGGTTTTCTACGACCTGTATCGCGTTCTTCGCCAGAAGAGACTGGACTTCTGATAGAAGCAAGCCTCTCTTCTGTGGATTTGACAGAAGCTGAGTCCATCTTGGACTTCGCGTTAACGGAGGTTTTCCTTTGAAGGACAATTTTAGTCCTTCCGAAATCGCCCCTCAAACCCAAGGGTCCTCCGTAATTAATTCCCAATTGCTTGAAAAACTCGACAGTCTTCCGATAGAGGTTTATACCATCACCTCCTGGACCTGTAGGGTTTGCAGAAGGAGAAACCATGTCCTCCACGGCCCGCACCTCGCGCCGTCGACCTAGGGGCATCTGACCGGTTGTCTCGGCCAGCATTACGGCCCCTACCTGAGTCGCTACCTTGACGGTCTCTGGAGTAAGACCTAGAGGATGCATAGGAACCTCTATAGGAACTTCCCCTGGATGTATTCGTCCCAGAAGTGCCTGTCCTACTCTTCTCTGCTGAATCCGACTTTTTGGAAGCAGATTTAAATAGCAGAGAGTTTGAAGCTTTCTTAGTCAACTGATCATAGATTGCGGAAAGCTTGCCATCGAAGAGAAGCTCTCCGGAGACTGGAGCAACTCTGAGAGAGTTTTTCACCTTACTATCCACGTGCGTGGATATAGCCAGGGCCACGTCACGTCTAACCAACTCCAGATTTGCCACTGAAAGGGCGGAGTTATACGTGGAGAATGCTATGGCCCTCAACAGAACTCTTAAGGAGGTTTGTACGTCCTGGAATTCTTGTCCTTCAAGGCATAATGATAACGCTCTGGTAAGGTGATCTGCTTACGATAATGCATCTAAGTTAGCCCTATTAGACGTTATTGTCATTTCCAACGTCGTGGTTGGAATTGCCATAGCCGACGGCATGGATAATTCTGGGTCTTCGGCCTGGTCGTCTAGATGTAGAGGAACTCTCTGAATGCCCTGTCCTGCCATTTCAAATTTATTCCTTGAACTGATGAAAGGCAGATGTAGAGCACTTGCTGATAAGAAACCGGACCTGCCCGTTTTGGTAGCAAGTTTACATATAGCGTCATTCAATAGTTCAAATGTCCGTGAGACATTTCTGGGCTGTGTCGGAAACTCAGGACGGTGTCCCTAAACCGTTTAAAGAATTCAGTGTCCAGTGGCGCTATCAGTCTCTTATCCGGCAACGCAGCATTTTGGCCCGGAGGAACAACTTCAGGAAGATAATGCCGGATGAACTCTACGGCAATTTTATGTTGTTCCGAAAGGGAAACATCCTACTCCTCCGTATCCCTTTCGCCATCCTGTCGGACCACTTGTAAATCTCGGTCGTCTGTGCCTGAACCTGCAGCGTAACGTACCGACCCAGCTTCTTCGGATAATTCCTGATCCGACAGAGTTTCTGCCGGTTGCTGGGATGCTGCAATAATCTGCGCTATGTGCGATAGCACGTCCGTAACGGAGACCTGTGGAGCTGCGGTCTTACGGGATTTAGCCGCTGGAAGCTCCTTGCACACTGACTCCTGCATACTTCTTTTATGCGAACGTCTGGAGTATGAAGGCCTTGTATCCCTGGCTACCGGATGGCGTGACCTGGTCGCCGTGGAATCCCTGGTAGGCGAGGCTGGCTGGATATCACTGGTCACGTAGTCAAGGTGCGGTCGTGTGTGCTGCCGTGAGGATGAGCAGTCTCTCTTGACTGTCTATATAACAGAGCATCCCGAGCGGTGGATGTATGCTCCGACTGAGGAACGTTATGTACCACAACATCTGGGCCCAGATGTTGTTGTACGAGAGAGGGATCTCTCTCACTCGCAGCCCAGATGGACCTGGACGAGCTAGGAACCGGACTAACAGGCTTCCTCCGTACCATCCTCGTATCCGTCGTCACTGGGTGTGCACGTTGTATATTTATAGTACTCGCATCACCCAAATCTCCTTCCTGGACCGCAATGGACAAACCCGGCTGCCGAGCCATTCGTTGAATGGTCGCTACACTGGGCGAGCTAGCTGACGCCAAAGCCGTCGATCATACTTGGGACCTCTTTGGCAATTGACGTATCTGCATGAGCACTTTTGCTGCTAGCTCTTCATTTGACTGTGACGAAGGAAGCGCACTTTTCGAAGACATCACGGAAACATCACCCTGTTCTTGTTCCTCTGAAAAAGAGATTGAAAAACTAGTGACCCTGCAGAGAGAGGACCCGCATGGACCTCTCCCAGCTAACAACATACAGTGACACACATCTCCAACGTTTATCATCCCAATTGACACACACTGAGCAAGGGTTAGAGCGAGTACACTGACTACAATTAATACACTGATCATGAGAATCAGAGGAAGATTTCCTCGCATTACAATTTGAACAATAATCTTTCATTGTGAAAGTTAAAAAATTTATAGTAATTTATATATTTTTTATACTTACCAATGACCCAGACTTAGCTGGTGCTAACTCTTAAATTCTAGGGCCAAACACAAATTTTACCCCCCAATCCCCAAAATTTGCATCTAAAACCGAAAATTACATGTCCTATATGGTCCTCCATACCTTTTCTCCAGTGTGCATGCGCAGTGTCAAGGAGGTCTCGAAATTGGCGCCAAAAGTCATTCTTACAAGCAGTACCTGGAAAAGCATTATGTACTCAGCGGGGAGGTATGAGTTCCGAACTCATGGGAGGGCCATCCCCGTCTGGGTCATTGGTAAGTATAAAAAATATATAAATTACTGTACATTTTTTAACATTTTTATACTGTACCAATGACCCAGACTTAGCTGAATAGTAAAAAGGTTGGAGGGCCTAGGACATAGAGCAATCCAATAACTCAACTATATATATACAGAATTATCCCCTCAAGGAGAAATAGGCTTTACATTTATCTTTCTATTCTGCATCAAAACGAGAAAGACACAACACCATTCTGTACTTGAGCATAATACCATCACTGATGTCTATTAACCTCCAGTATAATCCATGGTAATTATGGTAATTATTTTTAAAGGAAAGCCGATAAATAAAGTAGTCCAGATAAATGAGACTCTTAAATTCATTAAAAGTGACCGTTAATTGTATATTAACGTCTGCATGATATGTGACATATACAAATACTACACACCGAGGTACAGTTAAAAATATTACATGGATGAGTAAAAAGATTATCTTTACACTTTAAAAATCATCCCGGTACCGACTAGAATTACTGGCTCTAGGGGAGGTATTCCCTTGCTTTTCACTATAAAGCAGGTGACCTAAGGGAACACCCCCCCCCCCCCCCTTCCCCTTGCCCTGGGTCAAATACCCCAGAGCGAAGAAGGCGGCAGCACAAAGTCACTGCCGGAACCAAAAGCCTACACAACTATAGTTGCAACTGCTTAGTGGACGACATTCTGAGCAACAGATAACGAACCTAAACAATGCCGGTCTCTAGAAATGGACTCAATATTTCTGAGGTATAAATTCGTGCAAGTGAAAGGCTAAAACCAATATGCAGCCGTCATTAGAACTGTAATAGCAACGCTATTAGCATAAGCCTCTGAAGAAGAAAGAACTCTTACTTCAAGAGCTAAAATCTTAATCGCAGACTGCTGTGTTGAAGATATTATCATAAGCAGTACTGAAAGCTAATAGAATCCATCTAGCTATAGAATGGACCGAAATGTGGAGGAAGCTTCCACAGCATAAGCCACAACAGACACCTGAATAGATTAATGCACGGTCTTTGTGGAGACAGAGGTGCTACCAACAGAATTGCATTGAGATTATTTAACTTAAGCAATATCTGCTGAATCAACGGCGCTGGAGGATACCCATATCCTATTATCCCGTCTCACGAGATGGATAGAGCGTCAACTGCAAACGCTCGAGAATCCGAACATGTTGACACATACACCTGCAACTGATTGTTGAGATGCGTCGCAAAAAAGTCCATCATTGGCCGCTCCCATAGGTAGCAAATCTGATATAAATACTCGTTATTAAAAGTCCATTTGACTGCAACAAGCGGCTCTTTCGTGAAAGGGAGTCCGCTAATACGTTCCGACGACCCGGAATACGACGGACCGATAGGAGAACTTGATGTTCTAGTACCAACAGAAGGATTCATTCCGTTACAGTGAATAACAGAATGGAATGAGTACCTCCCTAGTTCCGAAAATACGCTTATACCGTCGAATTGTCGGACAGAATTGCCTGTGGGCATTCTGGATAACATTCATGCAATGACGTAACGCAAGTCAAAATAACATCAATTCCTGATGTTTATGTGCTTGATTAGGAACTACGGATCCCAAGGACCCTGGCACTTAAAAACCATTGGGCTCAATGTTGGGTCCCAACCTATTTAACTGGCATCCGTCAAAACTGTAAAACTCAGATCTGGCAATTGCAGTGGAAGTTATTTCCCTGAATAAACCACTGAATATCTGCCCAAGTCTGAATCTGTTTCACTTGACTTACAAGAGGATGTACGTAACGAGCGAAAGAATCTTCACCCTCCAACTCTGTTCTTTTTGAGTCAAAAAGATTTGGAGAGGACAAGGGCGTAGCCGCCCCATTGGAATAAAATCCGCGGCAGCGCCACACAACCCTATCAGTCTGATGAATTCTCTCGCTGTAACTTTTTCTGAGTGAAGACAATAGCGAGCGTAACAACTGATTAATTTCGCTCTGGTTAACGGCAGACGAACGAGATTGTTGTGCGTCTCGAAGCTCATTCCCAAGTGGGTGAATGACTTGGATGGCACCAGATCCGACTTCTCCTCGTTTATTATAAAACCGAGAAGTCGGAGTAATAGAAGCAGATTCTGCACATCGTTCTGAAGCGTTAACTCGTTGCTGTACCTCTGAAGAATGTCGTCCAGGTAGGTCGACGTTACCACAGACGAATGAGCTCAGAAATGTATCATTACCGAGTTCATTATTCCAGTGAAAGCCCAGGACGCTAGGTTCAAACCAAAGCACATCGCTCGGAACTGATATACAACTCCTAGGACTGCGAAGCGTAGATACTTTCTGAATGTCGGATGCACCATGACGTGAAAGTACGCATCCTTGAGATCTATGCTTGTAGCATAGTCGTTCACCCGAATACTCGCTCTGACTGATCGAATTGTCTCCATATAGAACTTCGGAGCGACGATCAGCTTGTTTATCCAGCTCAGATCTATGACTGGACAGAACGAGCCGTCTGGAACCAGAAACAGATGGCTGTAGAAACCCAGTGATTCCTGGTCTTCTACGACCTCTATCGCGTTCTTCTCCAGAAGAGACTGTACTTCTGATTGAAGAGCGTCTCTTTTCTGCGGATTGACGGAAGCTGAGTCCATTTTGGACTTCGAGTTAATGGAGGCTTTCGTTTGAAGGATATTCTTAGTCCTTCCGAAAATACCCCTCGAACCCAGGGGTCGTCCGTAATTGACGCCCAATTGTTTATAAAACTCGACAATCTTCCGCCTACCGGAACACAATAGAGGTTCATACCATCACCTCCTGGACCTGCGAGGCTTGCGGAAGGAGAAACTACTTCCTCCACGACCCGCACCTCGCCCCGTCGACCTAGGGACGTCTGACCGGTTATCTCGGCCAGAATAACGTCCCCCACGTGAGTCGCTGCCTTGACGGTCTCTAGAATAAGACCTAGAGGACGCATAGGAATCTCTATAGGAACTTCTCTTGGGCATACTTGTCCCAGAAGTGCCTGTCTTACTCTTTTCTGCTGTATCCGACTTTTTAGAAGCGGATTTGAATAGCAGAGAATCCGAAGCTTTCTTAGTTATCTGATCATAGATTGCTGAAAGCTTGCCGTCGAAGAGAAGCTCTCCGGAGACCAAAGCGACTCTGAGAGAGTTTTTCACCTTACCATCCACGTGCGTGGATGTAGCTAGGGCCGCGTCACGTCTAACCAACACCAGGTTTGCCACTGAAAGGGCAGAGTTATACGTGGAATAAGCTATTGCCCTTGAAAGAACTCTCAAGGAAGATAGTACATCCTGGAATTCTTTCCCTTCAAGGCATAATGAAAACGCTTTAGTAAGGTGATCTGTGTACGATAATGCATCTAAGATAACTCTGTTAGACATTATTGTCGTTTCCAACATCGCGGTTGAAATTGACATAGACGACGGTATACATCATTCTAGATCTTCGACCTGATCGTCTGGACGCAGAGGAACTCTCGGTATGCCCTGTCCTGCCGTTTCGAAATTATTCCTTGAATTGATGAAAGGCAGATGTAGAGCATTCGCTGATAAGAAACCTGACTTGCTCATTTTGGTAGCAAGCTTATATATAGCGTCCTACAATAGTTCAAATGTTCTTGTGACATTATTGGACTGTGTCGGAAACTCAGGGACGATGTCCCTAAACCGATAAAATTATTCCGTGTCCAGTGACGCTAACAGTTTCTTATCCGGCATCACAGCCTTTTGGTCCGACAGAACAACTTCTGAAAGATAATGCCGGATGATATCTACGGCAACTTTATGTTGTTCCGAAAGGGAAAAAACCAACTCCTCGGTATCCCTTTGCCATCCTGTTGGACCACTTGAAATTCTCGGCCGTCCGTACCTGATGCTTCAGCAGAGCGTACCGACCCAGCGTCGTCAGATAAATCCTGATCCGACAGAGATTCTGTCATCTGCTGGGTTGCTGCGATAATTTGTGCTATTTGTAATAGCACGTCCGTTACGGAGACCTGTGGAGCAGCGGTCTTACGTTACTTAGCCGCTGAAGACTCCCTGGACGTTAACTCCTGCATATTTCTTATGCGAACGTCTGGAGTCTATAGGCCTCGTATTCCTGACTACCGGATGGCATGACCTGGTCGCCGTGAAATACTTGGTCGGCGAGACTGGCTAGATAGCAGTGGTCATGTAGTCAAGGTGCGGTCGTGTGCGCTGCCGTGAGGATGAGGAAGCCATTACAGCAGTCTCTCTGGACTGTCTATATAACGGAGCGTCCCGAGCGGTGGATGTATGCTCCGAATGAGAAACATTTGTACCACAACATCTGTTCTCAGATGTTGTTGTACGAGAGAGGGACCTCTCTCACTCGCAGCCAGGGTGGACCTGGATGAGCTAGGAACCAGACTTAAAGGCTTCCTCCGTACCCTCCTAGTATCCATCGTCATTGGGTGTGCACGTAGAATATTTTATAGTGCTCGCATCACCCAAATCTCCTTCCTGGACCGCAACGGACGAACCCGGCTACCGAACCATTCGATGAATGGACGCTACACCGGGCGAGGCGGACGCCAAAGCCGTCGATCCTACTTGGGACCTCTTAGGCAATTGACATAATATCATGAGCATTTATCCGCTAGCTCTTCATTTGACTGTGACGACGGAAGCACACTTTTTGAAGACATCACAGAAAATCACCGCATTCTTATTCCTGAATGAGGCCTGAGGAGCCGTGACTTACATAATATCCACTGGCAGCTCCAGGGACGTTCATTCCTGCATTTATATAATATGCGAACGTCCCATCAGGAAAGACCTCATATCCTTGGCTAACAGATGAAGTAACCTGGTCGACAATATTCCCTGGTCGGCAAAGCAGGAGCTCTAGGAACGTTCATTCCTGCATTTATATAATATGCGAACGTCCCCTGAAACTCAGTGGTTACAAGCCAAGGTGCGGTGGTGTGTGTTGACATGAGGATGAGGAAGCCCATAACACAGCCAGTTCGGACTGTGTATGTGACGGAACGTCCCGAACAGGAGGATTGGACGTATGTTCCGACTAACAAACAAACATACAACAACATTGCGGCTCAAATGTAGTTGTAAGAGAGAGGGGGCCTCTCTCGCTCGCGGTCCGGATAGACCTGGACGAGCTAGCTACTAGACTGACAGACTTCCTCCGTACTATCCTCGGATCCGTCGTTGCTGGGTGTGCACGTTCCAAGTTTATAGTGCTCGCATCACACTGCTTCCCAGAACCGTAACGGACAAACCCGGCTGCCGAGCAATGCCTTCGATCCTACTAGGGACCTCTTCGGCAATTGTCGTATTACCCTGAGCACTTAGCCGCTAGCCCTAACACTGCAACGATGGAGACACACTTGTTGAAGACATCACGAAAACATCACTCTGAATTCTGAAAAATAAAATGATAATATAGAGTAACCCTACGGAGAGAGGACCGGTATGAACCCCTCCCCGCAAACACAATATCGTGACACACGCCTCCAACGTTGTCATTTCAATCAACACACACAGAGCAGGAATTAGTGCGAATACATTGAACCTGAGAATTAGAGGAAGATATCCTCGCATTATAAATAAAAAATATTTTTTCATCAATAAAAAATACACAGTCATATTAGTTGCACTATCCCTTGAAATAAAGATACATAATATAACATAATCCATTATAATCTTTGAAAGAAAATAATTTTCAAAAAAAAAAAAAAATTTTGAAAAAATTTTCCAGAAGAGCCCAAGTTCCCAATGGGAACACTGAGCCCAAATGGATCCCAAAAAAGCCTAAGTGTGGACAAAATTTTTTAAAACATTTCAAAAAATTAATGCAACACTTACATACGATATTAAAGTATCTTGCTATGTCTAAACTAATGTAAAGACAAGAAATCACTATCAGCAGTAACCTTTGTCAATGTAAAAAAGAAGTTGTACAAAAACCGGAAACATGACTCCAGGCACTGATAAACATGGCCCAAAATCAGTTACCAATTTAAACACTATCTGATGCAAAACAGAAATTTCCCTGGAAGAAACTGCAGAACATCAGATGGTAGATGCAGATCACAATGCCTAAACACCTAAGAGTGAGGACGTCAACACGGGGAAAAGAACAGAAATTCATTCTGTTACGAAGCCAAAACTCCCAAGAAATTTTAGTAATAATTATTACAGAAAATATGCCAAAGGCATGGGAGAATAGCAAGGGGGGAATAAAGGAAAGGGAGAGAGGCAACACTGATCAAGTAGTGGAACTTTCATAGCAAGAATGATAACAACAGGCTCATGCCTCGAAATTAGGGAACATAACATAATTTCATAAAAAAATTTTAAGTTCCAGCCCTGATTATTTCCTGCCACTGAATTTTCCTCTCATCCTTCTATTTCCACTTTAGATCCACCATTTCTCTCATATTTATGTGTCTGGCATCATTTAAACTGAGATTTACAAGCACAAATATCAGTCAGATGTGAACTGATGAAGGGCCAACAAAGAATGACTTTTGGCACCAATTTCGAGACCTCCTTGACACTGTGCATGGGCAGTGGAGGAAAGGTATGGAGGACCATATAGGACATGTAATTTTCGGTTTTAGATGCCAATTTTGGGGATTGGGGGGTACAATTTGTGTTTGGCCCTAGAATTTAAGAGTCAGCACCAGCTAAGTCTGGGTCATTGGTACAGTATAAAAATATTACAAACAGTCATAGTACTCGCACCAAACCTTGAAAACAAAGATACATAATAAAATAATCCATTATAACATTTCGAAAAAATAATTCAAAAAGAAAAAATTCCCAATGGGAACGATGAGCCCAAATGGATCCCAAAAAAGCCTAAGTGTGGACAAAATTTTTTAAACCATTTCAAAAAATTAATGTAACACTTACGGACAATATTAATGTATCCTGCTATGAATTGAACTAAGCAGAAGACAAGTAATCACTATCAGAAGTAACCGTTGTCAACATAAACACCAAGAGGCCCCAAGGAGCCTGAGGGCACTCACCTGACATGGTAGCCTAAATATCAACCCAGAGAATTGATTTCAACAAGTTGCATCTACTCCTCCTAAGAAAAGCTTATACCAAATATCCAAAGATTCTAACCAGTGGATCTAAAAAGAAAAGATTTTTAATGAATATTCCTCATATTGAACTAAGTCATAATTCAGGCTCCCACAGGGAGCCCATATATGAACTCAGGGACTTGGCTTTAACAAACTTGAATCTCATCCCCCTAAGGATGCTGCACACCAAATATCAAAACATTCCGACTGCAGGATCTGAAGAAGAAGATTTTTTAAAGAAAATTCATCATTTTGAACTAAGTTAAAATTCAAGCTCCCACAGTGAGTCCAAATATGGACCTAGGGACATGGCTTGAACAAACTTGAATCTCACCCCCTAAGGATGCTGCACACCAAATATCAAAACATTCTGAAGAAGATTTTTAAAGAAAATTCCTCATTTTCAACTAAGTTATAATTTGGGCTACCACAGTGAGCCCAAATATGAACCCAGGGACTTGGCTTGGACAAACTTGAATCTCACCCCCCTAAGCATGGTGCATACCCAATATCAAAAGATTCTGCCTGCTGAATCTTGAGAAGAAGATTTTCAAAGAAATTTGCCTGAAATGCACTAAGTTCAAATTTGGGCTCCTATACTGAGCCCAAATATAAACCCAGGGGGCCGATTTGAACAAACTTGAATCAGATCCACCCCACAATGTTGCATACCAAATATCAAAAGATTCTGCCTGCTCGGTCTGGAGAAGAAGATTTTTTAAGAAATTTGCCTGAAATACACTAAGTTCGAATTCGAGCTTCTATAGTGAACCCAAATATGAATCTAGGGAGCCAATTTGAATCAGATCCACCCCACAATGTTGCATACCAAATATCAAAAGATTCTGCCTGCTGGATTTGGAGAAGAAGATTTTTGAAGAAATTTTCCTGAAATGCCTATACTGAGCCCAAATATAAACCCAGGGGGAGGGGGGGGGGAGATTTGAACAAACTTGAATCAGATCCGCCTCACAATGTTGCTTACCAAATATGAAAAGAGTCTGCCTGCTGGATCTGGAGAAGAAGATTTTTTAAGAAATTTACCTGAAATGCACTAAGTTCGAATTCGAGCTTCTATACTGAGCCCAAATATAAACCCAGGGGGCCGATTTGAACAAACTTGAATCAGATCCACCCCACAATGTTGCATACCAAATATCAAAAGATTCTGCCTGCTGGATCTGGAGAAGAAGATTTTTTTAAGAAATTTGCCTGAAATGCACTAAGTTCGAATTTGGGCTTCTATAGTGAGCCCAAATATGAATCTAGGGAGCCGATTTGAACAAACTTGAATCAGATCCACCCCACAATGTTGCATACCAAATATCAAAAGATTCTGTCTGCTGGATCTGGTGAAGAAGATTTTTGAAGAAATTTGCCTGAAATGCACTAAGTTCGAATTCGAGCTTCTATAGTGAACCCAAATATGAATTTAGGGAGCCGATTTGAACAAACTTGAATCAGATCCACCCCACAATGTTGCATACCAAATATCAAAAGATTCTGCCTGCTCGGTCTGGAGAAGAAGATTTTTTAAGAAATTTGCCTGAAATGCACTAAGATTGAAATCGGGCTCCTATACTGAGCCCAAATATGAACCCAGGGGGCCGATTTGAACAAACTTGAATCAGATCCACCCTACAATGTTGCATACCAAATATCAAAAGATTCTGCCTGCTGGATCTGGAGAAGAAGATTTTTTAATCTTTTTCCCATTGCCTACAGTGTTAAAAAGTGCTGACTCAGCACTTTTTCAAAGCCCTGAAAAAAAGTACCTTGTGATGAAACCGATAGGGATTTTTTTAACCATTCTATTCTACTGGATAAAAGTAAGCTTTATACAAAATAAGAATTCTCTGTGCCCTGTAGTTTTGGAGATATGGCAGTTTTAAGGTTTTTCTTATTTTTAGCTCCCGAGGTTCCCACGGGGCAATGAGAAAATTTTTTTTTGCATCAATCAACTACTTATGACCCATTATCATCTCATATCAAATTTGGTTCAAATCGACCTCACGGTTCAGAAAATAGATTTTAGGCGTGGCCAAAATTTTTGCCCCGCCCATAACGATGGCAAATAAAGCCCAACAAACTTCTCTTGAACAAATTTGATTCTACACCTTAAAAGGAAGCTGCATACCAAATATCAAGTCTCTGCTACTGCCTGTTCATGAAAAGAAGATTTTCAAAGATTTTGGTGCCCCTTGGGGGGCGTGGTCCCACCCAGGAGGAGGGGCAACTTCATTTGAACAAATCTGAATTGACATTAGGTAATAAACACTTACCGAACATTTGAAAAATATTGGGCCAGTGGTTTCTTCGGAGAAGTTGGTTTTGTAAAGTTTACGCCAGACGATGACGGATGCCGGATGACGGACGGACGACAGATGGAAAGCGATTAGTAAAGCTCACCTTGAGCTTCACTCAGGTGAGCTAAAAGGTGTACAAAAACCGGAAACATGACTCCAGGCACTGGTAAACATAGCTCGAAATCAGTTACCAATTTAAACACGATCTGATGCAAAACAGAGGCTTCCAGAGAAGAAACTGTAGAACATCAGATGGTAGATGCAGACCAAAATGCCTAAACACCAAAGGGTGAGGACGTAAACATGGGGAAAAACAGAATATTTATTCTGTTACCAAGCCAAAACTCCCAAGAAATTTTAGGAATCAACATTACAAAAAATATGCCAAAAGGATGGGAAAATAGCTAGGGGGGAATAAAGGAAAGGGAGAGAGGAAACACTGATCAAACAATGGTACATTCATAGCAAGAATGACAACATCAGGGCCATGCCTCGAAAATAGGCAACATGAAATAATTTCGTAAAAAAATTATAAGTTACAGCCCTGAACATTTCCTGCCACTGTTTCTTCCTCTCATCCTTCTATTTCCTCCTTAGATCCACCATTTCTCTCATAATTATGTGTCTGGCATCATTTAAACCGAGATTTACAAGCACAAATATCAGTGAGATGTAACTAAACTGAGGGCCAAACAAAGAATGACAATTGGTGCCAATTTTGAGACCTCCTTGACACTGTGCATGCACAGTGGAGTAAAAGTATGGAGGACCATATAGGACATGTAATTTTCGGTTTTTGATGCAAATTTTGGGGATTGGGGTGGCAAAATTTGTGTTTGGCCCTAAATATTTAAGAGTTGGCACCAGCTAAGTCTGGGTCATTGGTACAGTATAAAAATATGCTAATTTAGGCTTAATAGAAAAATGATAAATTTAAAAAAATTTGTATATTTCTAACACAAATTTTGCCCCCTCCCCCCCCCCCCCCATCTCCCAAATTTGCATACAAAACCGAAAAATTTAAGTCCCGTCTGATCCTCCATACTTTTGTTAAATGCACATGCGCGGTAACCAGAAACGTACCGAAATTGGCACAAATCTTCATTCTGTGTTTGGCCCTAAGTCAGTAAACAATGATTTGACATCTATGCTTCAAATCTCCTTTTTTGAGGATTCCAGACACAAATCAGTGAAAGAATTGATGGATTCAAGGCTATAAATGGATGATGGAAGTGGTTTGAGACGTTCAGCACTGTAACTTTACATTAAGGGGATGTCCAACCTAACTTGGGTCAAATTTCATGCAGTTTTCTTCCAAGAAATGCTTTGAATGAAACATAGAACCTGCAGAAACTGGAATTTGCCATGGAACTGCTGCCATGTGTAAATAGCACCACCTGAAAGTCTGCTATGGCATAAGTAAGAGAACAGAATTTTTACAATAAAATACCTCAAAATAAAATAACAGCTGTATTCTATAAACATTGAAGTACATACTCGAAGAAATCTTTTCCTAATTCATGAAAGCAAAAAAGATTGAGACTAAATGTTATAAGTGGAGTGCTCACTGACTGAAGGCAGACATTTTCTT
Source organism: Pictodentalium vernedei (assembly GCA_031216915.1). NCBI lineage: Eukaryota > Metazoa > Mollusca > Scaphopoda > Dentaliida > Dentaliidae > Pictodentalium > Pictodentalium vernedei. The sequence goes on from CM062296.1 coordinate 818,249,137, forward strand.
TTGTTTATGTTTTGATTTGGGGAGTTCAACAAAGGTCAACTTGAAGGAGTCCACTAGAAGAAGTATGGAAGGACAAAAGAGTGTCTCCCAATATAAAGATGTATGTGTCACTGTGGTGGTTTGGAAAGAAACTATGATATTCTCCTATGTAGAATGCACTGCAAAGTCATACATTGTAGCTGAATAAATATATTTACCAACCCCTTGCACTGTAACACCTTTTATCCCATGCATCAATTTGATAGTGAAGAAATTGTTGAATTTGTCTGGTTTATCAATAAGTAACATAGCTTCGTTTACTCTTGGACACCAATACACTCATGATATCTGTTGGAGAAGAAATAAGGGAAACTGTTACCTGTCACTGCAATAAACCATCTAATATACTTAAAAGTACATTGTTATTGAAAACACATCAAATCAACCTTACATAACCATTATGGCATGTACTTTTCGGAAGGAGGCTTATTGGCATATTGAGATCAGAAGGGCACATCAGAGGGTCTCACATATTTTGTTCAAGAACGCAGTACACAAAGCAATCCCCAAAAGGTGACAAGTGAGCTCCATTTGACAAAACAATTCCTGGGGGGTGGGGTGCTCGCTTCCTTGTATGACTCTACCTCCGGCACTCAAGGCATATGCCTTTTTTCTCAAAGTTTAACTCTTTTTTCTTTTTGAAGATCCTGGCGACACACATGTTCCAAACACTATCAGACAGGTAACCCTCCAAATAAGTATATCTTCAAAATCATGTTACATTGCAAAACATTCTTTTTGAACTTTAAATTCTGGACCTTTCATGCTTCTTAATTCCAACTATAACACTTAATTTATCAAGTAATGGGTGAATAGAAAAATCCCGCCATAATCAACATGTTGAGTTCCATAAGCCTCCATAACAGCTCCGATAAAAGTGTCAAACATCAGATTGGTGGCTTTATACAGAATATTCATTAGCTTGCTGCTTGAGAAGTAACAGGAACAAAATATTCACCAAAAATATTTTGTAGCAATAAATTTGAGGGTGTCAACAGGGCCAGGCACTTTACAACAAATTATAACAAATCAACTGGTCATAAACAAAATTTTCTAACTCAAAAGAGTGAAAAAGTACCATAACTCTGGAAAAAATGTGTGGAAGAAACACATGCTACAACAGCTACACAGACAATGTTTCCCCATGATACTCGATCACAATGCCAACTAGAAAAACTGTGAGCACTGCTCACTAAATGATACCACCCACTCCCACCAAGAAACATTTTACAACAGTAAAAGTGTGTTTAATGTAGAGAGCACAAACACTGACAACCCCCCCCCCCCCCCCCCCAAAAAAAAATAAAAATACCTGAAAGCAGAATAGAAGGTGCACATCTATAATGTATATAAAAGAATGTCTGAGAGTTTCAATGAAATTTGCCCACTGGTATAAGAGGAGTAGCGGATAGCAGGAGTGTACCCCCCTAAAGCATCACAACAATTTGGCTAAGTTCATTTCGCCCTTTGGGAAAGAGTAAAAAATAAAAATACCTGAAAGCAAAATAGGAGGTGCACATCTATAATGTATAGAAAAGAATGCCTGTAAGTTTCAATGAAATCCACCCACTGGTTTAAGAGGAGTAGCGGATAGCAGATGTGTACCCCCAAAGCGTCACGGACGTACGGAAGTACGGACGTACGTAAGTACGGAAGTACGGACACCATGAATGCTATATACCGCCCACTTTTCAAGTGGGTGGTATAAATATCCTTCAAATTGGAGTAGCAGTGGTCGAGATACAAGGGAGAATGTTGGTATGGGTTAGAGGACAGCGGTCTCCACGGCCTTTGACTTTCCAACTCCCAGGTCTGGGGCATAATAATCGCAACACACCCACCTTATCAATTCATAATTTCAGTAAAATAAAAGGAATTATCAATTTCAATTAATTTAAAGATGATGGGAAAATATTTGACTTCTTTTGCCTTCTCGTACTATTAATTATTACCACAAACAATATTAGTTTGATGCCGACAAACGAAACTGAACGCATGTGGTCTGGTTAAAAAGTAACTCGGCATGGATATTGAAGAAATTGCAAATATTTCGTGTATTTCATTTGTTTAAATAATTTTGACCCTGGATTCTATAATTTGTTTGGGTTTTAACCACACGGTCATGCTAATGGCGGTTATGTTTATTATGACATGCAAATTGGGAGATAGTTTCTGGTGAAGGAGATTTGTCACACTTGTCAGTTTAAAATGATGACAAAAGACACTGATCGACGCTTGTGTTTGTATAGTTGGTTGCAAGAAAAAAACTAAATTCACGGCATCGTCCAATTGCACCTTATCTAAAAGCATGAATGCACCATTTTCAACCCATCTTCAATCTGTCCTTTGTGGACATCAGACACAGCCAAAGAAATTCCATGGTTACTAGGAAGTAAATAACTTCACAACATCGGGGGAAATCAACTCGCTCAATATAGTTCCAGGTCACTTGGAATATACTTCGAGAAAAAAAGATTTCTGAAGCATTCTGTTTACTTTGTTATAAATTATGCCTTATTTTATGTGTATCGTCCGATTTTATACACTCAGTTATTTTTTTACAAGTGATTCATGTTGTCTTTTTATTGTGCAATAATTCAGATCTTTTGTCAACAAAAAGTTCAGATGGCCTGTAAACAAGGGAGGGAATTTTGAACCATATTTTGCAGTGATGACATTATCAGCTCAAGTATTTGCTGTAACCCATTTACAAATCCGCTCATACATCGTCTCGAGCAAATAAAGGATGTGATTAGGTTCTTTCATTCTGACGATCGCCCAAAATGAGTATTTCTGAAAGAAGCACATTGTAATCAAATGACCGGAATAAATATCATTGCAACATGGCCACATCCAGAACATCCCCCACTTCCCCGACTCCCACTCCAATCATTGCCCTTTCCCCTGCCTTGTCTGGGGTAAAGGGTAATTCCCCTGTTTTCACATTTTCATATTAACCGATCTGAAGTCTTCACAAAATAAAACAAGTAGTTTGAACGTTATTGCACTTAGAAACTCATTGGTCACAAAATTCTAAGTTCATCAAGGGCCATAACTCCAAGAACAATATTTGGAACAACACATGCATTGAACACTGGGTAGACATCATTAAGATACACTTGCATACCACGTATGAATTCATTCCGCCAAGTATTTCAAAAGTTATACAGACAGACAGACAGACAGACAGACAGACAGACAGACAGACAGACAGACAGATAGATAGACAGACAGACATTGCCACTTATAGAGCTACTTGTCGCAGCTAAAAATGCACAAAACCATAACAAGACATCATTGGAAAATGAGAAATTAGGCTTACCAAAGCACCATAACTGTACTGCTAATGGGCTTTCAAAACCTGAAATGAAATTCACCCTTATTTTCTTGTAAAAAGCCGAAATAACAAATTTATTTCCATGTGAACCATTATTACCAAAATTATTTCCCAGAAACGATAAATGTAACGTCATTGGAAAATGAAAAATTGGGCTATATTCTCATCACCAGAGTGCCATAACTCTACTGCAAATGGGCTTTCAAAACTTGGGCAAAATTCTCATAAATAAAGGGCCATAACTCTACTAATGAAAGTGTCATTGACACTGTAGCTTAACTTGTGTGTTGTGTTTGATGAAAAGGATAATGTTCAATGTTTATGAAAGGATTATGAAATAAGACAAGAAATGTGATAATTGGGAATATGTTCATTTCTGTTCCCTGTATGCTATGTTTTTGATAAAAAATAATATGAGGTGTGCACTGTACTAAAGAGCTGAGGAGTGGGTTAATATGACCTCACAGTTAATGTATGTGGCCCTCACAGTTAACATATATCAACAAAAAGTTACCAAGTTACAGTGAAATTATTCCAAAACGAGTCATCCTATCAAGTTACATTGAAATCCCTTCATAAGTATGGCCTGTAGACTGTGCTAAAAGTTTTCGGGCTTCGGACCCCTGGAGCCGTCAGTTTCCCAATTGCGTCCAAAGGGGACGTTCTCATCTAGATATTATATGAAGTCAACCTACCAAGTTACAATGAAATCCCTTCATAAATATGACCTGTAGACTGTGCTAAAGGTTTTTGGGCTTTGGGCTCAGGCAGCCATCATGGTTGAATGATCGCAATCAAAAGGGGACATTCTCATCTGGGCATCATCTGGAGTGATCCTACGAAGTTACAATGAAATCCCTTCATAAATATGACCTGTAGACTGTGCTCAAGGTTTTCGGGATTTGGGCCCCTGAAGCCGTCACAGTTGACTGATCACGACCAAAAGGGGATATCATCATCTAGGCATTATATGGAGTCAAACTAACAGGTTACAATGAAATCCTTCCATAAATGTGAACTATAGACTATGCTAAAGGTTTTGGGCTCGGGCAGCCATCAAGGCTGAATGATCGTGACCAAAAGGGGACGCGCTCATCTAGACATTATTTGGAGTCATCCTACCAAGGTACAATGAAATCCCTTCATAAATATCACCTGTAGACTGTGCTAAAGGTTTTCGGGCTTCAGGCCCCTGTAGCCGTCACAGTTGCCTAATGGTGTCCAAAAGGGGCTGTTCTCATCTAGACATTATATGAAGTCAACCTACCAAGTTACAATGACATCCCTTCATAAATATGAACTGAAGACTGTGCTCAAGGTTTTCGGGTTTTGGCAGCCATCATGGCTGAATGATCGCAACCAAAAGGGGACATTCTCATCTGGGCATCATCTGGAGTGATCCCACGAAGTTACAATGAAATCCTTTCATAAATATGACCTGTAGACTATGCTCAAGATTTTCGGGATTCGGGCACCTGTAACCATCACAGTTGACCAATCACGACCAAAAGGGGATTTCATCATCTAGACATTATATGGAGTCAACCTAACAAGTTACAATGAAATCTTTCCATAAATATGACCTGTAGACTATGCTAAAGGTCTTTGGGCTCGGCAGCCATAAAGGCTGAATGGTCGCGACCAAAAGAGGATGTTCTCATCTAGACATTATTTGGAGTCATCCCTTCATAATTATGACCTGTAGACTGCTCTAAAGGTTTTCGGGCTTCGGGCCCCTGTAGCCATCACAGTTGCCCAATCGTGTCCAAAAGGGGACGTTCTCATCTAGACATTATATGAAGTCAACCTACCAAGTTACAATGAAATCCCTTCATAAATATGACGTGTAGACTGTGCTAAAGGTTTCCCGGGCTTCGGGCTCGGGCAGCCATCATGGTTGAATGATCGCAAACAACGGGGACAATCTCATCTGGGCATCATCTGGAGTGATCCTACGAAGTTACACTGAAATCACTTTCGGGCACCTGTAGCCATCACAGTTCACCAATCACGACCAAAAGGGGATGTCATCATCTAGGCATTATATGGAGTCAACCTAACAGGTTACAATGAAATCCTTCCATAAATATGACCTTTTGCCTATGCTAAAGGTTTTTGGGCTCGGGCAGCCATCAAGGCCGAATGATCACGATCAAAATGGGACATTCTCATCTAGACATTAATTGGAGTCATCCTACCATGCTACAATGAAATCCCTTCATAATTATGACCTGTAGACTGAGTGAAACGTTTTCGGGCTTCGGGCCCCTGTAGCCGTTACAGTTGCCCAATCAGGACCAAAAGGGGACTTTCTCATCTAGACATTGTATGAAGTCAACCCACCAAGTTACAATGAAAGTTAAAAAATTTATAGTAATTTATATATTTTTTATACTTACCAATGACCCAGACTTAGCTGGTGCTAACTCCAACAAAACCAGGGCCAAACACAAATTTTGCCCCCCAATCCCCAAAATTTGCATCCAAAACAAAAAGAAATCATGTCCTAAAGGACCTCCATAGTACGTCTCTACTGCGCATGCGCAGTGACGCAGTCGTCCCGAAATTGGCGCCAAATATCATTCTTACTGGCAGTGCCTGGTCAGCGCTATGTACTCAGCGGGGAGGCAAGAGTTCCCAACTCAGGGAGGGCCATCCCCGTCTGGGTCATTGGTAAGTATAAAAAATATATAAATTACTATAAATTTTTTAACATTTTTATACTGTACCAATGACCCAGACTTAGCTGAATAGTAAACAGGCTGGAGGGCCTAGGACATAGAGGAAAATCCAATAAGCTCAATTATATAATAAAGAGGTAACCCCTTAAGGAGAAAAGGAGTATTAGGCTTTACATGTATCTTTCTTATTTAATATTAAATTAGAAAGATACACTACCCTTAATAATTGAGCACAATAACATTCATGTTCTCTATTAACATCCAGTATAACCCTTATACTAATTATTTTTAAAGCAAGCCAATAAATAAAGTAGTCCAGAGAATTGAGACTCTTTATAATCATTTAAAAGTGTCCGAGTATTGTATATTAAAGCCCGTTTGACACTTGACATATACAAATGCTTCACACCGAGCTACACTTTAAAAATAAGACATGAATGAAATTAAACATTAATGTTACACTTTAAAACCATCCCGGAAGCGACTTAGAAATACTGTCTTGGAGGAGGCATTCCCTTGCTTTTCACTATAAAGCAGGTGACCTAAGGGAACACCCCCCCCCCCCCCCCCTTCCCCTTGCCCTGGGTCAAATAGCCCAGAGCGAAGAGGGCAGTCGGACGGAGTCACTGCCGGAACAGAAAGCCTGCATAACTATAGTTGCAACTGTTTAGTGGACGACATTCTGAGCAACAGATAACGGACCTAAACAATGCAGGTCTCCAGAAATGGACTCAATATTTTTGAGATAAAAATTAGTAAATGTGGATGGCTGAGACCAATAAGCAGCCTTCATTAAATCTGTAATAGCAACACTATTAGCATAAGCCCAGGAAGTAGAAAGAGCTCTTACTTCATGAGCAGAAATCTTAAGCACAGACTGCTGAGAAGAAGATAAATCTTCATACGCAGTACGGATAGTTAACTGAATCCATCTAGCAATAGAATGGACTGAAATGTCCTTTCTATTAGGCATCAAAGACAGAAAGAAACGTTTCCGTCCCTTTCTGATGAACTGAGATCTCTGTTTATAGATACGTAGTGCTCTAACAGGACAGAGTAAAGGCCTACGCCCGTCTGAAGACGGAAGAGCCTTAATAACAATAGGTTCCGGATATTTATTAGGAGCCTGATTCTTAGCTAAAAAACCCACATTAGTAGTGAAGGTGATAGTGTTCCCAACACTACGATAATGAGAATCATCCACCGATAGTGCATGAAGCTCACTGACTCTTCTGGCAGAAGAGAAAGCTAAGAGAAAAGCTGTCTTATAAGATAAGAATTTGAAATCTACTGTCCCAAGAGGTTCAAATGGCTTTTCCTTCAATTTAAGGAGAACCCAAGCTAAATTCCACTTAGGAATTAATCTAAGAGTTCTGGGTCTATTTATCGAAAAGTTTCTAACCAACTTCGATAAAGAGACATTAGATCCAATTTGTAAACTATCATGATGTGCATAGGTATCAGATAACATAGATCTATAACCGTTTATAGTAACAGGCTGCAGTTTGATTTCGTCAAACAAGTATACTAGAAAGTTTGCAATGTCTGGTATAGAGGGATCAAATATATCTACAGAATGATCCCTACACCAACGACGGAAAACCTTCCACTTAGCCGCATAGTTTAGCGAAGAGGAGGTCCTCCTAGAGTTAGAAATCGCGTCCACTGCTCGTCCTGTAAAGTGCTTGCCATGCAAGAAGGACCGCACAACGGAAAAACGTGAAGGTTGAGACCTTGCGGGTTGTGATGGAGTTGGCGCGATTTCCCCTGCGAAAGAAGATCCTCTCGTGGAGGAAGCTTCCGCGGTAGGTCCCACAACAGACACCTGAGTAGATTTATCCACGGTCTCTGTGGCGACAGAGATGCTACCAACAGAATCTTGCATTGAGATTGTTTTATCTTTAGCAATACTTGTTGAATTAACGGCGCTGGAGGATACGCATATCCTATCATTCTGTCCCAAGGGATCGACAGAGTGTCTACTGCAAATGCTCTTGGATCCGGACACGGGGACACATACGTCTGCAACTGATTGTTGAGATGTGTCGCAAATAAGTCTATCATTGGCCGTTCCCATTGGTAGCAAATCTGATTGAATACTTGTTTGTTGAGAGTCCACTCCGACGGCAACAAGCGACCCTTTCGTGAAAGGGAGTCTGCTAGCACATTCAGACGACCCGGTATGTGACGGACCGAAAGAAGAACGTGATGTTCCAACGCAAACAGAAGGATTCTTTCCGTTAGATTGAACAACGGAACTGAATGAGTGCCTCCCTGATTCTGTATATACGCCACTACTGTCGTATTGTCGGATAGGATTTGGACATGAGCATCGTGAATAATGTCCATCCAGTGACGTAACGCAAGCCAAATTGACATCATTTCCTTGATGTTTATGTGCTTGCCCAGGAATTGCGGATCCCAAAGACCCTGGCATCTCGAATCCGTTGGGATTAATGATGCACCCCAACCTGTTTGACTGGCATCCGTCATAATGGTAAAACTCGGATCCGGCAACTGCAGCGGAACTCCTTGAGTTAACCACTGAAAGTTTGCCCAAGTCTGAATCTCTTGTTTCACTTGATCTGACAAGAGAACGTCTACATCGAGCGAATGAATTTTCACACTCCAATTCTGAGTCAGGAAAATTTGAAGAGGACGTGTGCGTAGCCGTCCCATCGGAATGAGATCCGCGGTGGCTCCGCACAGACCTATCAGTCTCATAAATTCTCTCGCCGTGACTTTGTCTGCATTCAGACAATAGCGAGCGTAACAACTGACTAATTTCGCTCTGGTTAACGGCAGACGAACGAGATTGTTGTGCGTCTCGAAGCTCATTCCCAGATGAGTGAATGACTTGGACGGCACCAGATCCGACTTCTCCTCGTTTACTATGAAACCGAGACGTCGGAGCAATAGAAGAAGATTCTGAACATCGTTCTGAAGCGTTAACTCGTTGCCGTACCTCTGAAGAATGTCGTCCAGGTAGGCCGACGTTACCGCAGACGAATGAGCTCGGAAGTAGATCATTACCGAGTTCATTACCCGAGTGAAAGCCCAGGGTGCTAGATTCAATCCGAAGCACATGGCCCGGAACTGATACACCACTCCTAGGACTGCGAAGCATAGATACTTTCGGAATGTCGGATGTACCATGACGTGAAAGTACGCATCTTTGAGATCTATGCTCGTTGCATAATCGTTCACCCGAATACTCGCTCTGACCGATCGAATCGTCTCCATATAAAACTTCGGAGCGACGATCAGCTTGTTTATCCAGCTCAAATCTATGACTGGACGGAACGAGCCGTCTGGTTTCGGAACCAGAAACAGATGGCTGTAGAATCCCAGCGATTCCTGGTTTTCTACGACCTCTACCGCGTTCTTCATTAAAAGAGACTGCACCTCTGATAACAGAGCGTCTCTTTTCTGAGGATTTGACGGAAGATGAGTCCACTTTGGACTTCGAGTTAATGGAGGCTTTCGTTTGAAGGATATCTTTAGACCTTCCGAAGTCACTCCTCTCACCCACGGGTCGTCCGTAATCGACGCCCACTCTTGAGAAAAACTCGACAACCTTCCGCCAACCGGAACGCGATAGAGGTTTAAGCCATCACCTCCTGGATCTGCGAGGCCTGCGGTAGGAGAAACCACGTCTTCCACGACCCGCACCTCGCCTCGTCGACCTCGGGGCGTCCGACCGATTGTCCCGGCCTGAAGGACGTCCCGAACGAGAGTCGCTATCCTGACGGTCTCTCGAATAAGAGCCAGAGGACGCACCGGAACCTCTATAGGAACCTCTCTTGGGCGCATTAGACCCAGAAGTGCCCGCCTTATTCATGTCTGCTGTATCCGACCTTTTAGGAGCGGATCTGAACAACAGAGAATCACTAGCTTTCTTTTTAATATTATCATAAATAGCGGAAAGCTTGCCGTCAAAGAGAAGTTCTCCTGAGACCGAAGCGACTCTAAGAGAGTTCTTCACCTTAGAATCCACTAGTGTGGATGTAGCCAGGGCTGCGTCACGTCTAACCAACTCCAGATTTGCCACTGAAAGGGCGGAGTTACACGTGGAATAAGCTACTGCCCTTGAAAGAAGTCTTAAAGAGGATTGTATATCCTGAAACTCTTCCCCTTGAAGGCGCAGTGATAACGCCTTAGTAAGGTGATCTGCGTAAGATAAGGCATCTAAATTGGCTCTGTTAGACGCAATAGCTGTTTCCAACACTGCAGTTGGAATAGAAGCTGACGACGGTAATGATAGCTCTAAGTCTTCCGCCTCGTCGTCCATACGCAGAGGAACTCTCGGTATACCCTGTCCTGCCGTGTCGAATTTATTCCTTGCATTAATGAAAGGCAGGTTGAGAGTATTTGCGGACAAGAAACCTGCTTTCCCCGTCCTGGAAGCAAGTTTAAAAATAGCGTCGTTCAATAATTCAAATGTTCTTGCAACATTATTGGACTGCGACGGAAACTCGGGAGTGATGTCCCTGAACCGCTCAAAAAATTCAGAGTCCAATGACGCTATAATTCTCTTGTCCGGAAGCGCAGCAGTCTGGCCCGACGGAACAACTTGAGGAAGAAAGTGCCGGATGAAGTCCACGGCAGCTTTATGTTGTTCCGAAAGGGATAGCTCCAATTCATCCGTATCCCTTTCACCATCCGGTCGGACCTCCCGATGTTCCCGGTCGTCCGCCCCCGATGCTTCGGCGGAGCGTACCGACCCAGCGCCGTCGGATAATTCTCGATCCGACACCGTTTCTGTCGGCTGCTGGGATGCTGCGATAAGCTGTGCTATCTGCACTAGAATGTCCGACGTCGAGACCTGCGGAGGCGCGGTCTTTCGCTGCTTCGCCGAGGGCAGCTCCGCATCAGATGGCTCCCGCATACTTTTCCTATGCGAACGTCCGGAGTCCATCGGTCTCGAATCCCTGGCTGCCGGATGGTGTGACCTGGTCGCCGAAGAATCCTTCATCGGCGAAGCTGGCAAAATATCGGAGGTCACGCAGCCAAGGTGCGGTCGTGTGCGCCGACGAGAAGAGGAAGCCTTAACAGTCTCTGCGGACTGCTTATACAACGGAGCGTCCCGAGCGACGGACGTATGCTCCGCTAAAGACACATTTTGTACCACAACATCTGGTCCCAGATGTTGTTGTACGAGAGAGGGGCCTCTCTCGCTCGCGGCCCGGCTGGACCTGGACGAGCTAGGAACCGGACTAAAAGGCTTCCTCCGTTCTCGTTTACTATCCGCCGTCACTGGGTGTGCATCTATTATGTTTATAGTGCTCGCATCACCCAAAATTTCCTCTTGGACCGTATCGGACGAACCCGGCTGCCGAACCATTCGGTGAATGGACGCTACACCGGGCGAGCTAGCGGACGACATTTGTCTAATCTCCATGAGCACTTTTGCCGCTAGCTCTGAATTCATTTGTGACGACGGACGCACACTTGAAGAAGATAACATGGAAACATCACCCTGTTCTGGTTCCTCTGAAATAGAAACTGAGAGAGTAGAGTGACCTTGTGGAGAAAGAGCCGGCATCGCTCATCCCAATATTCACATATAGGACAGGGATTAATGCGAGAACACTGACTACAATTAATACAATGATCATGAAAGTCAGAGGAAGATTTCTTCCTATTACAATTTGAACAATGTCCCTTCATTGTGAAAGAACAACAAGTCCTAGTTACTCGCAAAAACCCCTGACACAAAGATACATAATAACATGATCCATTAATAAATGAAAAAACAATTGCAAAACAAAATAATTTTGAAAAAATATTTTTTCAGAGAAGCCCAAGTTGCTGAAAAGTAACGTTGAGCCCCGATGGATCCGATGGCAAAGTGTGGTCAAAAATTTTAAATTTATATAAAATAATTAATGAGACACTTTCGGATAATATAAATGTATCTTATAATGAGATAAACTACCACAAAGGCAAACAGCCCCCCTCAAAAAAGGCTGTTGCCAATGAAAACAAACAGTGTAAACACACTAGAAAACATGACTCCAGGCACTGAAAAAACTGGCCCGGAATCAGTCATCAATTACACTCTATCTGATGCAAAACAGAGACTCCCAGGGGAGAATCTGCAGAACATCAGATGGAAGATGCAGAACACAAACGTTATACACCCATGGGTGAAAACGTAACTATGGGGAAAATAACAGAAAACATTCTGTAACCAAGCAACTCTCCCAGGAAATTTTAGAACTGAAACTTCTCAAAAATATGCCAAAAGCATGGGAGAATTGCAAGGGGGGACTTTAGAAGGCTAGGGGAGAGGAAACACTGAATAAGCAGTGCAACAATTAGCAAGAATGACAACAAGAGGCCCATGCCTCGAAAATAGGCAACTTAACATAATTTCAACAAAAATTTTTAAGTACAGCCCTGATTATTTTTTGCCACTTCTTTTTTCCTCTCCTCCTTCTATCCTCCTTAGAATCACATTTTCTCCAAAAATTACGTGTCTGGCATCCTTTAAACTGAGATTTACAAGCACAAAGATCAGTGAGATGTTGACTGATGAAGGGCCAAACAGAGAATGATATTTGGCGCCAATTTCGGGACGACTGCGTCACTGCGCATGCGCAGTAGAGACGTACTATGGAGGTCCTTTAGGACATGATTTCTTTTTGTTTTGGATGCAAATTTTGGGGATTGGGGGGCAAAATTTGTGTTTGGCCCTGGTTTTGTTGGAGTTAGCACCAGCTAAGTCTGGGTCATTGGTACAGTATAAAAATTTCTTCAATAAATATGACCTGTATACTGTGCTAAAGATTTTTGGGTTTTGGCTCGGTCCGTTGTCACAATAGGCAGATCACGCATAAATGGGGAAATTCTCATCTAGAGATCATAAGGAGTCATCATACCAAGTTACAATGAAATCCCTCCATATTCAACATGACCTGCAGAGGGTGCTAAACGTTTTGGGGTTTCGGGCTTGGGCAGCCATCAAGGTTGATAGATCATGCCCAAAAGGGGACGTTCTCATCTAGGCATTATACAGAGGCATCCTACCAAGTTACAATGAAATCCCTTCATAAATACGACCTGTAAACTGTGCTAATGGTTTTCAGGTTTTGGGCTCGGGCAGCCATACCGGTTGCCGGATCGCTACAAAAAGGGGACATTCTCATCTAGACATGACCCCAAACCTGCATATGAAATTTTGTGACGATCAGTCAAGAACTGCAGGGTGTGGCCCGTGCTAAAGGAAAATGTGAACAGACTCACAGATTCACAGACTTCCGCACGCGTGATGGCAATAGCTTATCTTGACTATGTCAAGTTAAGATGAAAATGGGCGGCTAAAGACGGAAATCAAACCCAACCTGTATTTTGTTGTGCTAAATCCACACACCAAAATTTAACTCATCTCAAACGTTTACAACTAAAGTTATCATCCAGAAACAAGAACTTGGGCAAAATTCTTTGTCTGAATTTTTAGCCACAAACTTCAACCAAAACTGTAAAAAAAACATTTTTGATGAAAGAAAAAAAAGTGCCTAATTGGCCCCTGGGGGGAGGGAGGGGGGGGGGGGGGTACATAAGTTTAAAAAAAGGTTCTGCATGTAGTGACTACAAATAGTTCAAAATTCATATTGGAGAAAAGAAGAAAAAAAACAAACTTTAACCAAAACTGTAAAAAAGCATTTTTGATTTTCTGACGATAAAAGTGGTTCCACTGGAACCACTTGGAGCCAAATAAAAATTCCGAAACCTTCATGCACATCTAGAGATGTTACCTGAACACATTAGCATAGTTTATATGTTTCGAATTAAATACCCTAGCAGCCTTTCGATGAAAACAGATTTTCTAACGATAAAAGTGGTTCCACTGGAACCACCAGGGGCCAAATCAACATTCTGAAACCTTCATGCACATCTAGAGATGGTACCTGAACACCTTAGAATAGTTTAAACGTTTCGAATTAAATACCCTAGGAGCCTTTCGATGAAAACTGATATCCTAACGGTAAAAGTGGTTCCACTGGAACCACCTGGGGCCAAATCAAAATTCCAAAACCTTTATGCACATCTAGAGAAGTTACCTGAACACCTTAGCATAGTTTTAATGTTTCGAATTAAATACCCTAGGAGCCTTTCGATGAAAACTTATTTTCTAACGATAAAAGTGGTTCCACTGGAACCACCTGAGGCCAAATAAAAATTCCGAAACCTTTATGCACATCTAGAGATGTTACCTAAACACATTAATAGCATAGTTTAAACGTTTTGAATTAAATATCCGAGGAGCCTTTTGAAGAAAACTGATTTTCCAACGATAAAAGTGGTTCCACTGGAACCACCTGGGGCCAAATCAAAATTCCGAAACCTTCATGCACATCTAGAGTTGCTACCTGAAGACATTAGCATAGTTTAAACATTTCGAATTAAATACCCTAGAAGCCTTCCAGGGTGTAACGCACGGATGGATGGAGATCACAACTATATCCCCGCATTTTTGAAAATGCAGGGATAAAAAAGAAATGATGTTGTAACAGAGTGTTTGGAGAATGAAAGGTAGAATCTTGAAAAGCAGAACTTTAATCCGAAACTTTAAGCTGGGAATATTAAGTAAAATTGATTGGCAGGAAAGGGTTAAATATTTCCTAAAACCGATAAAAGAAATCATTGATGTAAATGGAATCATTAAGTTGTATTGACCATGCAAGAATTAGAGTAAGAAAGTTTGTGGCAAAGTCTAATTTCAAATACAAAGAAAGTAAGTCTGAAAGTTAAAAAATTTATAGTAATTTATATATTTTTTATACTTACCAATGACCCAGACTTAGCTGGTGCTAACTCCACAAAAACCAGGGCCAAACACAAATTTTGCCCCCCAATCCCCAAAATTTGCATCCAAAACAAAAAGAAATCATGTCCTAAAGGACCTCCATAGTACGACTCTACTGCGCATGCGCAGTGACGCAGTCGTCCCGAAATTGGCGCCAAATATCATTCTTACTGGCAGTGCCTGGTCAGCGCTATGTACTCAGCGGGGAGGCAAGAGTTCCCAACTCAGGGAGGGCCATCCCCGTCTGGGTCATTGGTAAGTATAAAAAATATATAAATTACTATAAATTTTTTAACATTTTTATACTGTACCAATGACCCAGACTTAGCTGAATAGTAAACAGGCTGGAGGGCCTAGGACATAGAGGAAAATCCAATAAACTCAATTATAAAATAAAGAGGTAACCCCTTAAGGAGAAAAGGAGTATTAGGCTTTACATGTATCTTTCTTATTTAATATTTAAATTAGAAAGATACACTACCCTTAATAATTGAGCACAATAACATTCATGTTCTCTATTAACATCCAGTATAACCTTTATACTAATTATTTTTAAAACAAGCCAATAAATAAAGTAGTCCAGAGAATTGAGACTCTTTATAATCATTTAAAAGTGTCCGAGTATTGTATATTAAAGCCCGTTTGACACTTGACATATACAAATGCTTCACACCGAGCTACACTTTAAAAATAAGACATGAATGAAATTAAACATTAATATTACACTTTAAAACCATCCCGGAAGCGACTCAGAAATACTGTCTTGGAGGAGGCATTCCCTTGCTTTTCACTATAAAGCAGGTGACCTAAGGGAACACCCGCCCCCCCCCCCCTTCCCCTTGCCCTGGGTCAAATAGCCCAGAGCGAAGAGGGCAGCCGGACGGAGTCACTGCCGGAACAGAAAGCCTGCATAACTATAGTTGCAACTGTTTAGTGGACGACATTCTGAGCAACAGATAACGGACCTAAACAATGCAGGTCTCCAGAAATGGACTCAATATTTCTGAGATAAAAATTAGTAAATGTGGATGGCTGAGACCAATAAGCAGCCTTCATTAAATCTGTAATAGCAACACTATTAGCATAAGCCCAGGAAGTAGAAAGAGCTCTTACTTCATGAGCAGAAATCTTAAGCACAGACTGCTGAGAAGAAGATAAATCTTCATACGCAGTACGGATAGTTAACTGAATCCATCTAGCAATAGAATGGACTGAAATGTCCTTTCTATTAGGCATCAAAGACAGAAAGAAACGTTTCCGTCCCTTTCTGATGAACTGAGATCTCTGTTTATAGATACGTAGTGCTCTAACAGGACAGAGTAAAGGCCTACGCCCGTCTGAAGACGGAAGAGCCTTAATAACAATAGGTTCCGGATATTTATTAGGAGCCTGATTCTTAGCTAAAAAACCCACATTAGTAGTGAAGGTGATAGTGTTCCCAACACTACGATAATGAGAATCATCCACCGATAGTGCATGAAGCTCACTGACTCTTCTGGCAGAAGAGAAAGCTAAGAGAAAAGCTGTCTTATAAGATAAGAATTTGAAATCTACTGTCCCAAGAGGTTCAAATGGCTTTTCCTTCAATTTAAGGAGAACCCAAGCTAAATTCCACTTAGGAATTAATCTAAGAGTTCTGGGTCTATTTATCGAAAAGTTTCTAACCAATTTCGATAAAGAGACATTAGATCCAATTTGTAAACAAAATAAGGAACTCTCGGAATACCCTGACCTGCCGTGTCGAATTTATTCCTTGCATTAATGAAAGGCAGGTTGAGAGTATTTGCGGACAAGAAGCCTGCTTTCCCTGTCCTGGAAGCAAGTTTAAAAATAGCGTCGTTCAATAATTCAAATGTTCTTGCAACATTATTGGACTGCGACGGAAACTCGGGAGCGATGTCCCTGAACCGCTCGAAAAAATCAGAGTCCAATGACGCTATAATTCTCCTGTCCGGAAGCGCAGCAGTCTGGCCCGACGGAACAACTTGAGGAAGAAAGTGCCGGATGAAGTCTACGGCAGCTTTGTGTTGTTCCGAAAGGGATAGCTCCAATTCATCCGTATCCCTTTCACCATCCGGTCGGACCTCCCGATGTTCCCGGTCGTCCGCCCCCGATGCTTCGGCGGAGCGTACCGACCCAGCGCCGTCGGATAATTCTCGATCCGACACCGTCTCTGTCGGCTGCTGGGATGCTGCGATAAGCTGTGCTATCTGCACTAGAATGTCCGACGTCGAGACCTGCGGAGGAGCGGTCTTTCGCTGCTTTGCCGAGGGCAGCTCCGCATCAGATGGCTCCCGCATACTTTTCCTATGCGAACGTCCGGAGTCCATCGGTCTCGAATCCCTGGCTGCCGGATGGTGTGACCTGGTCGCCGAATAATCCTTCATCGGCGAAGCTGGCAAGATATCGGAGGTCACGCAGCCAAGGTGCGGTCGTGTGCGCCGGCGAGAAGAGGAAGCCTTAACAGTCTCTGCGGACTGCTTATACAACGGAGCGTCCCGAGCGACGGACGTATGCTCCGCTAAAGACACATTTTGTACCACAACATCTGGTCCCAGTGTTGTTGTACGAGAGAGGGGCCTCTCTCGCTCGCGGCCCGGCTGGACCTGGACGAGCTAGGAACCGGACTAAAAGGCTTCCTCCGTTCTCGTTCACTATCCGCCGTCACTGGGTGTGCATCTATTATTTTTATAGTGCTCGCATCACCCAAAATTTCCTCTTGGACCGCATCGGACGAACCCGGCTGCCGAACCATTCGGTGAATGGACGCTACACCGGGCGAGCTAGCGGACGACATTTGTCTAATCTCCATGAGCACTTTTGCCGCTAGCTCTGTATTTAATTGTGACGACGGACGCACACTTGAAGAAGATAACATGGAAACATCACCCTGTTCTGGTTCCTCTGAAATAGAAACTGAGAGAGTAGAGTGACCTTGTGGAGAAAGAGCCGGCATGGCTCTTTCTCCAGAAACAACATATCGTGACACACGTTTCCAATGTTTCTCATCCCAATGTTCACATACAGGACAGGGATTAATGCGAGAACACTGACTACAATTAATGCAATAATCATGAAAGTCAGAGGAAGATTTCTTCCTATTACAATTTGAACAAGTTCCCTTCATTGTGAAAGAACAACAATAAGTCCAAGTTACTCGCAAAAACCCCTGACACAAAGATACATAATAACATGATCCATTAATAAATGAAAAAACAATTGCAAAACAAAATAATTTTGAAAAAATATTTTTTCAGAGAAGCCCAAGTTGCTGAAAAGTAACGTTGAGCCCCGATGGATCCGATGGCAAAGTGTGGTCAAAAATTTTAAAATTATATAAAATAATTAATGAGACACTTTCGGATAATAAAAATGTATCTTATAATGAGATAAACTACCTCAAAGGCAAACAGCCCCCCTCAAAAAAGGCTGTTGCCAATGAAAACAAACAGTGTAAACACAGAAGAAAACATGACTCCAGGCACTGAAAAAACTGGCCCGGAATCAGTCATCAATTACACTCTATCTGATGCAAAACAGAGACTCCCAGGGGAGAATCTGCAGAACATCAGATGGAAGATGCAGAACACAAACGTTATACACCCATGGGTGAAAACGTAACTATGGGGAAAATAACAGAAAACATTCTGTAACCAAGCAACTCTCCCAGGGAATTTTTAGAAATGAAACTTCTCAAAAATATGCCAAAAGCATGGGAGAATTGCAAGGGGGGACTTTAGAAGGTTAGGGGAGAGGAAACACTGAATAAGCAGTGCAACAATTAGCAAGAATGACAACAAGAGGCGTTTGCCTCGAAAATAGGCAACTTAACATAATTTCAACAAAAAATTTTAAGTACAGCCCTGATTATTTTTTGCCACTTCTTTTTTCCTCTCCTCCTTCTATCCTCCTTAGAATCACATTTTCTCCAAGAATTACGTGTCTGGCATCCTTTAAACTGAGATTTACAAGCACAAAGATCAGTGAGATGTTGACTGATGAAGGGCCAAACAGAGAATGATATTTGGCGCCAATTTCGGGACGACTGCGTCACTGCGCATGCGCAGTAGAGTCGTACTATGGAGGTCCTTTAGGACATGATTTCTTTTTGTTTTGGATGCAAATTTTGGGGATTGGGGGGCAAAATTTGTGTTTGGCCCTGGTTTTTGTGGAGTTAGCACCAGCTAAGTCTGGGTCATTGGTACAGTATAAAAATATATGTTTAAAAGAGGTTAAAATCATGCCAAATCACTGCAGAAATGTTCAGTAGATAGTAGACATTGACTCAGATTAGCAACAGTCACATTCCACTAAATTGTTTGAAGAATTAAAGGTGTAATTTACCATACAAAAAAGGGTTAAATATTTCCCCCAAAACTAACATGAAATATAAAAAAATAAAAACAAAATGAGAATGATACAATCAATAGTAATATCAATTTAAAAGAAAAAAAAACACACACAAGAGATTCACTCGGAAGTGAGTATGCCTCCCCCCCCCCCCCCCCAACGAGGCAATGACCTTGATCTGTGACCTTGACCTCTATCAAACAAAAATTTTTTTAAATAGTTTAAAATTTGTATTTTGGTTCATTTCTGAATTATGGCTGAGACACGAATATTAATGATTTTCAGTGTGACCTTCAAATATGACCTTGACCTTATGTGTGCAACACATCCACCCATTGTCCTTTATAATTGAGCGAAGTTAGATGATTGTAGTCCTAATAGTTTTGGAGTTATGCTTGAGACACGATTTGTGACCCTGAACATATGAAGGTCAATTGTGACCTTCACCTTGCAGAGGAGGCTGAAACTATTAAACGCGACACACCTTCTGACTGTCCTTAACATTTGTAAAAAGTTTAACAATTGTACTATGATTCATTTCTGAGTTATTGCTGCGACACGAATATTGACTGATTTTTTGTGTGACCTTGAAATGTGACCTTGACCTTGATGGTACGAACCCGGCTATGGTGTGTGACACATCCTCCCATGGTCCTTTATAATTGTGTGAAGTTTGATGACTCTGGCCCTAATAGTTTTCAAGTTATTGGCTCAGACACACACACATGGACGGACACACACACAGTTCAATCACTATATGCCACCTGACTTAAGTTGGGGGGCATAATATATATTTATTTATTGGTGTTTAAGGTCACATATTTATGCACTATGGCTAATCAAGACTGCGACAGTTTTACGGGTGGAGGAAGCCGGAGTACCCGGAGAGAACCACCGAGCAACGGCGAGCAACTGTCAGCTCCACAACATACGAACTCCACACAAGCAGGGTTAGCACTGGTTTAAGACAGGTGCACCATCGACATGCAGTACGCCTTAGTACACAACGCCACCGTGCCCCCACGCGGGCAATGGAGATGAAGTGTCTTGCCCAAGGACACAATGCGGTTGCAGCAGGTGGGATTTGAACCGAGGACCTCTTGGCTTGCAGCCTGCACCTCTACCTACTGAGCCACTGCGCTCCCCGGGGGGCATAAAAACTTTAAGATTGACTAAAAAACTTTAACCACAAACTTTAAACAAAACTCAAAATGTTAACAGACAGACGGAAGAAAGTCATGACCAAACAGGAAAAATAGGCCGATGAAATCATCAGATGTGTACCCATATGCGCAACTAGTAGAAAGTTGTATAACGGAGGGCCACCACGGATGCCGACATTATGTACACCATACAAGGTATGGGTACATATAGAAATGGAGTGGAGGAGTGTCTAATTTGATGGATAAAGGGTTAACATCTCCGGATCAAATTATCAGATTTACATAAAAAAACTATACAGCACAGCACATCAGTAACCTGAATAAATATACAAAGTAACATAACAATCGAATTGATATTTTTTGAGTTATCTCATGCCAAAGGGATTGGAGGAATTTTCAATTTGAAGGATAAAGGGTTAATATATCCGGATCAAATTATCAGATTAACACCAAAAACTATACAGCTCAGCACATCAGTAACCTGAACACAATTATAAAGTAACTTGACAATCCAAGCAATATTTTTCAAGTTATCGAATGCCAAAGGGATTGGAGGAATTTTCAATTTGAAGGATAAAGGGTTAATATCTCAGAATTAAATTATCAGATTTACCCCAAAAACTATACAGCTCGGCACATCAGTAACCTGAACACAAATATAACGTAACTTGACAATCCAAGCAATATTTTTCAAGTTATCGAATGCCAAAGGGATTGGAGGAATTTTCAATTTGAAGGATAAAGGGTTAATACCTCAGGATCAAAATAACAGATTTACACCAAAAACTATACAGCTCAGCACATCAATAACCTGAACACAAATATAAAGTAACTTGACAATCCAAGTTATATTTTTCAAGTTATCGAATGCCAAAGGGATTGGAGGAATTTTCAATTTAAGGATAAAGGGTTAATATCTTGGGATCAAATTATCAGATTTACAACAAAAACTATACAGCTCGGCACATCAGTAACCTGAACACAAATATAAAGTAACTAGACAATCCAAGCAATATTTTTCAAGTTATCGAATGCCAAAGGGATTGGAGGAATTTTCAATTTGCAGGATAGAGGGTTAATATCTCAGGATAAATTATCTGATTTACACCAAAAACTATATAGCTTGGCACATCAGTAACCTGAACACAAATATAAAGTAACTTGACAATCCAAGCAATATTTTTCAAGTTATCGAATGCCAAAGGGATTGGAGGAATTTTCAATTTGAAGGATAAAGGGTTAATATCTCAGGATTAAATTATCAGATTTACACCAAAAACTATACAGCTCGGCACATCAGTAATCTGAACACAAATATAACGTAACTTGACAATCCAAGCAATATTTATCAAGTTATCGAATGCCAAAGGGATTGGAGAAATTTTCAATTTGAAGGATAAAGGGTTAATATCTCAGAATCAAAATAACAGATTTACATCAAAAACTATACAGCACGGCACATCAGTAACCTGAACACAAATACAAAGTAACTTGACAATCCAAGCAATATTTTTCAAGTTATCGAATGCCAAAGGCACTGGAGGAATTTTCAATTTGAAGGATAAAGGGTTAATATCTCCGGATCAAATCATCAGATTTACACCAAAAACTATACAGCTTGGCAAATCAGTAACCTAAACACAAATATAAAGTAACAAGACAATCCAAGCAATATTTTTCAAGTTATCGAATGCCAAAGGGATTGGAGGAATTTTCAATTTGAAGGATAAAGGGTTAATATCTCAGGATCAAATTATCCGATTTACACCAAAAACTATACAGCTCGGCACATTAGTAGCCTGAACACAAATATAAAGTAACTTGACAATCCAAGCAATATTTTTCAAGTTATCGGATGCCAAAGAAATGGATACGGATGCCGGACGGACAGACTGATGGACGGACGGACAGACGGATGGACGGACAGACAGACAGATGGACAAAGGATGGACAAATGACGGATGGTCACCCCGGATGCCGGCATTATGTGTACCATACATAGTATGGGTACACATAAAAAAACCCCACTTGAACCTTCAGTAAAAAACTTGAACCACAAACTTTAACCAAAACTCTAAATGTTAACAGACGGACGGACAAAAGTCATGACTATAGCCCTCACTGTAAACAGTTGGGCTAATAAACAGTCAGGCTAAAAATTATTTCATGTTTCCCATTTTCGTGACATGCACCTGTCGTCATCATTCTTGCTAATGATTTACCTACTGTTTGTTTAGTGTTCCTTCCCTATCCTTCCATGAACCCTCCTGTTAAACTCTTAAGCTTTTTGGCTGTTTTTATGGACATTTTTTATTAAATTTCTTGGGAGTTTAATGTGTCTTACAGAATGTTTATTCCTTTTAATCCTATGGTCACGTCCTCACCCTAGGGGTGTTGGGCCGTTTGGTCTTGCATGTTCTATCCAATGTATCTTTTTTTCTTTGTATCAGCTCTTTGCATCTGGGAACATTTAAATCAATTACTGACTTTGGGCCTTTTTGTGCGCCTGTTGTCTTGTTTCCATTTTTTTTTCTATTGATATTGTTTACATTTGACAACGCCCTTAACATGTAGTAATTAGTTTTATAATACTTTAGAATTACTCTAGGATACATTGATTATGATTCCGGTAGTGTAGCTCAAAATAAAGTGGTGTTTGTCCACAATTAGGCTCTATCGGGATGCCTTTGGGTGCATGGTCTTCCTTTTGGGAACTTAGGCACATTCAAAAAAAACATTTAGAAATTTTTTTCTTTTTTTATAATTTTTTCGAAATTAATTTGATTGCTATTTTCATGTATTCTTACATGTATTTTTGATGTTGAATTTGTAGGAGTGCTATCGATTCTGTTTTGGATTGGAATTAATTATGAAAGCTTACTGCTCTAAATGCAAGGCGAGGAAGTCTTCCTCCGATTTACATGCTTGTTGTCTTGCTTGTAGTCGATGCACTCCTACAGATTCTTGTCCTCCTTGTTCAAAATTTGTGTTTGGCCCTGAATTATATCGAGTTTGCACCAGCTAAGTCTGGACCAATGGTTATTAGTATAAAAATACATTTCTTTTATATATTAAATCATGTCAATTGTGGTTCAGTTGATTTTCTGCACTAGTGGCTGTATGAGAATTCAAACACATTGTTAAAGGGATGTTTAATTAATTGTTTACATACATGCTAACCATGTGGCTATACCCAAATCCGGGTAGTGGCATCAGAGCCCATTTCACCAGAAAAAAATATTTAACTACAGAAATTAGGAGCAAAGCTCAATGGGAAATTAAAAGTAAAATAATGATTTTGTTTTCATCACTAAAGAATGAAAATATCATCTCACAAAGTACAAGCACAGCTAACAAAATACCCCCACAATGTGCATGCTAACCCAAAATAAAGATTGCTATCAAGTCGATTTTTAAAAATATGTTAGCACATTGTATAGGTGCTTCATTTTGATACTCGGAAAAGGAAAGAAAAATAGTGTCACCATACGGTGACACAAAAAGATACTTCCGCTTATTTAACAATGTAAGCCTGACTATAGGTGATACAGTTTTGGGGTATATACAAATACTAAGTCCATAAAGGGCAATGACTCTGACAATAAAATCTCGAATGACACCTGCATTTCACTATGGGTATACAGCAATAGTATACACTTGCATACCAAATATCAAGCCACTCAACCATGTACTTTACAAGTTTTTCATGACTGAATTTCAGGATGGGCAGATTGATGGCCGGATGGACCGACGGATGTGCAATGACTGCCAATAAACTCTCGAATTACACCTGCATTTCACTATAGGTATACAGCAATATAATTTTGCATACCAAATATTAAGTCACTCAACCAAGTAATTTACAAGTTATTCATGATTGAATTTTGGGATGGACGGATGGATGGATGGACAGATGGACTTACGGACAGAAGGACCTTGTACTGTGGGTAGACATCAATAAGAAAGAGCTGCACATCAGATAGGAAGTCATTCCATTGAGTACTCTGCAAGTTAGTCATGAACTAAGTTCAAGGTGGACAAATTCTAAGTCCATAAAGGGCAAGGACTCTGGCAATAAAATCTCGAACTACACATGCATTTCACTATGGGTATACAGCAATAGGATACACTTGCATACCAAATATCAAGTCACTCAACCAAGTACTTTACAAGCTATTCATGATTGAATTTTGGGATGAATGGACGGATGGACAGATGGACAGGCAAATCCTTTAAACCCCTGGTGGGGTATTAAAATATATAATTTTAAAGTACAAGTTTTTTTTTTAAAAATTCAGAGAAGCATTCAGATTTATTTTTAACAGCTTTCATTCCATGTTCATTACCAAATTCTCTTCAATGATGGTTATTTTTTCATCAGTGTATATATGTTAACCTTCCACCACCATAAGTAATTTGTCAGAGATTTAATTTGTGGTTGCCAATTTGTACTCACCAATATCATGAAAACTCTAAAATTTGAACAATCGGCCTGGTCTATATATTCATTTCCAATTATTTTCTGAGATTGTTCTTTTCAAGCATATGTCTGAAACATAAACATTTTTTAATTAATTTATGCACTTTATCTCAATCAAATTATATTTCATTTCCAATAACTGAACATGTTAGCTGCTATTCTTTGGAAGTGAACAACTATTTACATAGTTACCAAATTATTTCAGAATGTTTTGAACATTTAAAAAACAGACAAGCACAAGTTCAATGAGGCTGCCCCACCTTTCAGGAAACAATAGCTTTCAAGGACCTTCTAAGCAAAAAGCCATGAATTTCCTTTATATTTGGAAGAATTTGGTTTGAGTTTGGTGCTGTATTAATAAACTAAAACAGAAGTCAAGTCAATATACAATAGTAGATCTTAAGTGCATCATAATTTATTTTGTATACTCTAAAAACACAGAACAAACAATTGAGTACAACATGCTCATTGCTGTAATAATCATTAATTTCAAGAGTTTGAAGTGCTGACCTGACGAAGATCTATTTATTCTTCAAAAAGTAATGTAAGGGTATTTTTAAAAATAAATATAGAACCTTAGTGAGCACGCTCACATACCCCACGCGCCCCCGATATTTCAAGCTCAGAAAAGTGTAATTTTTAGGAAAATGATCCGGAAATCTGTTACTTGTATTTTTCAGAGTCCAGGGCCCGTAATTTCCTCAAAAATCAGCCGAGCAGAACGAAACGCAAACTTGATCTGTAAGTCATTGTGGTAGACTCACATACTAAAATGGCCGTAATTCCGATAATATCTGAAAGTGTGTAGAAAAAAAGTCCGGAAAACTGTAATTTTGATGAACTTTTCAAAGTCTATGGGGCCGTAATTTTGGTAAAAAACAGTGGAGCGGAACAAAACCCAAACTTGTTCTGTAGGCCACCATGTTAGACTAACATACCAAAAATCAGCTCAATATCTGGAAGCCCGTAGGAAAATAGTCTGCAAAACTGTAATTTTGATGAACTTTTCAAAGTTCAAGGGACGTAATTTTGGTAAAAATCAGTGGAGCGGAACAAAATGCAAACTTGATCTGTAGGCTACCATGTCAGACTAACATACCAAAAATCAGCTCAATATCTGGAAGCATGTAGAAAAAAAGTCTGGAAAACTGTAATTTTGATGAATTTTTTAGAGTCCAAGGGCAGTAATTTTGGTAAAAATCAGTGGAGCGGAACAAAATGCAAACTTGATCTGTAGGCCACCATGTTAGACTCACATACCAATGAAAGTGTCAATGACACTGTAGCTCAACTTGTCAAGACAAAGACATGTACATGTATAGTATGTGACACAGCAATGACAAACATCTAGGTAATGACCTGATAACAAAGGTACATATAAAGTATTGTAACGGTCTGTACATAAATACTGACCGTTGCCTGTAACAAATGTGTAGGTAAAGTATTGTAAAGGTGGGTGACAGTCAGATGCTGAACTAGAAAAAATCTTTTGAGTCACAGAGTGGGTCTGACTGAACCCCAAAATATTTGTTCTCATAGCACAGTGATAACAAAGGCACCCCAAAACACACTCGTTCCTGTCCCAAGGTGAAAACAAAAGTACTCAAGACGTTTTGTGAAGATCAGTTCATAAATACGAGCTGTATAGAACTTGTGACAAAAAACTGATTGGACCTAATTTCGGTACAAAATGGCCACTGGCAGCCATCTTGAATTTTGGACCGTACCCAGAAACACTCATTCTTATCCCAAGGAGATAACAAAGGTACCCAAGAATTTTTGTGAAGATCGGTTCATAAATACAGCCTCTACCCTGAGCCGTATTGACATGTGTGCTTACATTGTGTAAGTTGCACTGAATAAATCAAAGTTCATCTAATTTGCATAATTTCTGCACGAAAAAAAACCCCTTACAATATGTGATGTATTCCATGTTACTAAACATTCATACAAAAATTTATTAAAATCAGAACTTTCATACAGAAGTTCTATACAAAAAACTGATTGCACTAATTTTGGTACAAAATGGCTGCTGGTGGCCATCTTGAATTTTGGACCACATCCAAAAACACTCGCTCTCATCCCACGGTGATAACAAAGGTACCCAAGAAGTTTCGTAAAGATTGGTTCATAAATATGGCCTCTAGTCTGAGCTGTATAGAAGTTGTGTACAAAAAACTGATTAGACCTAATTTCGGTACAAAATGGCCACTGGCAGCCATCTTGAATTTTAGACCGCACCCAGAAACACTCGTTCTCGTACCAAGGTGATAACAAAGGTACCCAAGACATTTCGTGAAGATCAGTTCATAAATACAGACTCTAGTCTGAGCCGTATTGACATGTGTACTTACTGTGTGTAAGTCGCACTGAAAAAATCAAAGTTCATCTAATTTGCATAATTTCTGCACGAGAAAAAAACCCGTATTATATGTGATGCATCCCATGGTACTAAACATTCACACAAAAAAATTATTCAAATCAGGGCTTTCATATGGAAGTTCTGTGCAAAAATCTGATTGCACCTAATTTTGTACAAAATGGCTGCCATCGGCCATCTTGAATTTCGGACCGGACCCAAAAACACTCGTTCTCATCCCACGGTGATACCAAAGGTACCCCAGAAGTTTCGTAAAGATCGGTTCATAAATACGGCTTCTAGCCCGAGCCGTATTGGCATTTGCACTTACAGTGCTGAAAGTAACCCCAAAAAACATCAAAATTAGTCTAATTTGCACAATTTACGTACGAGAAAAAAACCCGTATTATATGTGATGTATCCCATGGTACTAAACATTCATACAAAAAATTATTCAAATCAGAGCTTTCATATGGAAGTTCTGTACAAAAAACAGATTTCTGCATCGTCGGTACAAAATGGCAGCTGGCAGCCATCTTGAATTTCGGACCGCACCCAAAAACACTCGTTCTCGTCCCACGGTCATAACAAAGGTACCCAAGAAGTTTCGTAAAGATCGGTTCATAAATACGGCCTCTAGCCCGAGCCATAGCAGCTTGGCACTTACAGCTCTGAAAGTAACACTAAATAAATCAAAGTCAGTCTAATTTGCATAATTTACGCACGAGAAAAAAACCCGTATTATATGTGATGTATCCCATGGTACTAAACATTTATACAAAACTTTATTCAAATCAGAACTTTCATACAGAAGTTCTGTACAAAAAACTGATTTTTGTATCATCGGTACAAAATGGCCACTGGCAGCCATCTTGAATTTTGGACCACACCTAAAAACACTCGTTCCCGTCCCAGGGTCATAACAAAGGTACCTCTAGCCCGAGCCATAGCCAATTGTTGACGTACGGACAGACGGACAGACGGACAGACGGACGGACGGACAGACGGACGACGGGCCATGACAATAGCTCAAATTTGACTTCGTCAAAGTTGAGCTAAAAATCAGCTCAATATCTGGAAGCATTTAGAAAAAAAGTCTGGAAAACAAGTAGGACTGACTGACGGACTGACAGACGGACCAGTCAAAAACATTATACCCCCGCAACTTTGTTGCGTGGGGTATAATAAATAACTTATTATTTACTTTCATTGATTGGGGCAGTGATTTGAGATAACAAGCAATGCCAACCATCTCAAATACCACCCCCAATAAGCTGAAGTGTCAGGACAACATGAATGCCCCTGTGGGGAAGTATGATCAAACATTGGCTTTCCACATCTGTAGCAAAATTGGCCATTGGCAATTCAGAGCAAAAGTTAAAGGTAATTAACTCCTCAAAAAGTTTGAGCAAGAAAAGGAAAACTAAAATTTGATTTGTAGGTGCTCATGACTGAGTTAAATACCAACAAAGTCATTAACTATAGAACAAGTCATCAGATCAGAGCCAAATACAGTCTCAATTTGTAGGTACCAATCATGAAGCTACATATGAAACATCCTCCAATTATCTCCATGTATGGTGAAATAAAATTGAGAAAACCGTTATTTCTGTATAATGGAAAGATGGATGACAAAATTATGGAAGGACAGAATGACAGGTGGACAAGAGTAACACCATATGCTCCTGCCCTTCTTATGGTGGGGCCAAACTTGCATTATCACAAATACTTCATATGAACTGGAAATTACCAAATTCTAAAACTACAGAGAAATTAAGTTAAACGGGTTAAACGACTGGGTCTTAACTTAAAAAAAACTTAGTCTAAACAACTCTGAAATTTTCCTCATATTGCACTAAGCTAAAATTGTGGCTCCAATAAAGAGCCCACACAAGACCCATGGACCAGATGGACCCGATTTGAACAAATCTGAAAATGCGCCCATAAGGATGTTAGGTATGAAATAGCAAAAGATTATGACTGGTGGATCTTACAAAAACAGATTCTTTGAAAATTCTCTTGTATCAGGCTCATTGAAAATTTAGTCTCTGATAATGATAAGGATAAGGAGCCCCAATGTTAATTCAGGAGCTTGATTTGAACAAACTTGAATCTGATGCTCATAAGGATGCTGTCTATCAAATTATGATCAGTGAATCTAATCTGAAGATTTTTGAAAAATTTCTTTACATGCCACAAAAAAAATTCTGGTTCACATGGGGAGCCCAAACAGGAATGCAGGAACTTGATTTTAATACATCAAGGCTCGATTTAACTGAGCATTTTGCAATTCAATTTTCATATTTGCTATTCAACAAATAACTCTCCAAAGTTAATCTTCATCAAAAGCTATTCAATTTTCCCCAAAGAAGAGTAAATTGCTATTCAACATTTTCAAACTAAATCGAGCCCTGCAAAGTTGAATCTGATCCTAAGAAAGATGTCGTAGACACCAAATTTAAAAAGAAGCTGCCTGATGGATCTGAAGATTTAAAAACAAATTCCTTATGTTGTTCAAAGTTAAATGTGGACTCCTGAAGTGAGCCCAAATATGAGCAGAGAAATGATCTGAACAAACCAGGCTTGACAGACTTTCAGAAGTATCTTGGCTCAAAGGTTGAGTATTGTGGCTACATTTGAATAAAAGAGCACACTGTTTCCATCTTACAAAAAAAATTTGCCAAAATATATAATAAATACATGTATCAACAATTAACATGTGATCTCACATAAGTGAGATTGTGCATTAGGGTTTTTATATACTACTCAAAGTTTGCTAAGAGCCAAGTATATCCAACTACCTGTTTTACGTTTTAGTTGAAATATTGTAATGAAAAGTGTATATTGTTTTTATGTAATTATACGATAATCATGGAAAATGGATATTTTTGGTAAAAGAGGAAATATGAGACCCATTACTGTTAATCACCAGGAACCTGATTAGGAGCATTCTAACCATGTTCCTGATGGCCCTTTGTGGGATGTTGTTCCAGTCTTGGACAAGTATGGCGTCAAGCTCCTGGACACTTCTTTGCTGGACTGGATGGGCTGAAATTGAGGGGGATCTTGCTGGCTAATCCATATGCTCAATCCCCTCCCTCTGTCGGTACTCCCCGACAGCATGGACAACATGAGGATGGGCATTATCGTCCATCAGAATGAATCTATCACCCACTGCACTTCCATACAATCTGACGTGGACATCCAAGAGCTCATCAATATACCGTTGTGCAGTCAATGTACCACATTCAAGGACACAGAGCTCTATGCATCTATCCCAGCTGATGCCGCCCCAGAACATGATTGACCCTCCACCATAGCGGTCATGCTTAGCAATGTTGGCTGCAAGGAATTGTTCTCCTGGTCTTCCTCATGCCCTAGAACGCCTATCTGTGTGGTTTAGGCAGTACCTTGACTCATATGTAAAAAGGATAGGTCGCCAATCTTCTCTGGTCCATCTAATGTGGTCCATGGCCCATTCATATCGTGTGTGGCGGGGGTTCTGGGACAGCTGAATGTGAATACATGGTCTTCTCGATTGGAGACCACCTTCGTGCAACCTTGCCCGGATAGTCTACGTCGAAACATTTACTCCAGATGCATTCTGAAGGTCACTGCGAAGCCGGGTTGCTGTGGCAAAGTGGTTCCTATGGGCCTGAATGATCAAAAAACGGTCTTCAGCTGCAGATGTTGCCCTGTCTCTGCCACCACCATGCTGTCTTACTGGTGTGGCATACTAATGAAATCTTGCCCAGGCTCCGGTGTTCACCATATGGTGCACACCAAGGGCTTCACCAACCTGACAATGGGTAGCCTCTTGCTCCACCATCCATACAGCCCACCACATTTCTGCTTCAGACAAATGTCTTCTTACATTTGCATTTGCCATTTTCAATCATTAAATCACAAGGGTTTGTGTTGAAATGAAGATTGAATACCCTACACATGTCATGTACATGTAGACAGTACACGAAAACATCATGAAAATCAAGAGATACATGCTTTCCATGACTGTCACAAAAGTTAAAAAATTTACAGTAATTTATATATTTTTTATACTTACCAATGACCCAGATTTAGCTGGTGCTAACTCTAAAATATCTAGGGCCAAATGCAAATTTTACCCCCCAATCCCCAAAATTTGCATCTAAAACCAAAAATTACATGTCCTATATGATCCTCCATACTTTTACTCCACTGCGTATGCGCAGTGTCAAGGAGGTCTCGAAATTGGCACCAAATGTCATTCTTACAACCAGTGCCTGGTAAGCGTTATGTACTCAGCGGGGAGGTAAGAGTTCCCAACTCATGGGAGGGCCATCCCCGTCTGGGTCATTGGTAAGTATAAAAAATATATAAATTACTATAAATTTTTTAACATTTTTATACTGTACCAATGACCCAGACTTAGCTGAATAGTAAAAAGGTTGAAGGGCCTAGGACATAAAGGAAAATCCAATAGACTCAATTACATATAACAGAACTATTCCCTGAAGGAGAAAATGAGAGATAGGCTTTACATGTATCTTTATTATTTGTATCAAAAAGAAAGACACAACACCACTCTGTAATTGAGCACAATAACATCAATGATCTCTATTAACATCCAGTATAACCCGTTATACTAATTATTTTTAAAGGAAAGCCAATAAATAAAGGAAGTCCAGAGAAATGAGACTCTTTATACTCATTAAAAGTGTCCGAGGATAGTATATTAAAGCCCGTATGACACGTGACATATACAAATGCTTCACACCGAGCTACACTTTAAAAATATTACATAGATGAGTAAACATTAGCTTTACACTTTAAAACCATCCCAGTACCAACTCGGAATTACTGACTTCAGGGGAGTATTCCCTTGCTTTTCACTATAAAGCAGGTGACCTGAGGGAACACCCTCCCTCCCCCCCCCCCTTCCCCTTGCCCTGGATCAAATACTCCAGAGCGAAGAGGGCAGCAGGACAGAGTCACTGCCGGAACCGAAAGCCTACATATATATAGTTGCCACTGTTTAGTGGACGACATTCTGAGTGAAAAATAACGGACCTAAACAATGCAGATCTGCAGAAAAGGACTCAATATTTCACAGATACAAATTCGAGAAAGTGAAGGGCTAAGAACAATATGCAGCCCTCATTAGATCTGTAATACCAACATTATTAGCGTAAGCCCATGATGTAGAAAGAACTCTTATTTCTTGAGCTTAAAACTAAAGCACAGACTGCTGATTGAAGATATTATCATAAGCAGTACTGATAGTAAATTGAATCCATCTGACCATAGAATGGACCAAAATGTGGAGGAAGCTTCCACGGCATGTCCCACAACAGACGCCTGAGTAGATTAATCCAAAGTCTTTGTGGAGCTAGAAATGCTACCAACAGAATTTTGCATTGAGATATATAACTTGAGCAATATCTGCTGAATTAACGAGATATGCATAACCTATTATTCTGTCTCACAAGATCGATAGAGCGTCTACTGCAAACGCTCAAAGATCCAAACATTGTGACACATACGTCTGCAACTGATTGTTGAGATGCGTCACAAATAAGTCGATCATATGCCGCTCTCTTTGGTAGCAAATCTGATTGAATACTCGTTTGTTGAAAGTCCATTTTGGCATCAACAAGCGGCCCCTCCATGAAGGGAGTCCGCTAATACGTTCAGAAGACCCGGAATATGACGGACCGATAGGAGAACTTGATGTTCTAGTACAAACAGAAAGATTCCTTCCGTTAACATGAATAACAGATTGGAATGAGTGTCTCCCTAGTTCCGAAAATACGCTAATACCATCGAATTGTCGGACAGAATTAGCACATGAGCATACTGAATAACGTTCATCCAATAACGTAGCGCAAGCCAAAATGACATCATTCTTGATGTTAATGTGCTTGAATAGGAACTACGGATCCCAAAGACCCTGGCCCTTCAAATCCGTTGGGCTCAAAGATAAGACCCAACCTGTTTGACTAGCATCCGTCAAAACTGTAAAACTCGGATCCGGCAATTGCAGTGGAACTGCCTGAGTTAACCAATGAAAGCCTGCCCAAGTTTGAATCTCTTATTCACTTGATTCACAAGAAGATGTCCGTATCGAGTGAAAAAATCTTCACTCTCCAATTCTGGATCAGAAGAAATTGGAGAGGACAAGTGCGTAACCGCCCCATCGGAATAAAATCGCGGCAGCTCCGCACAAACGTATCAGTCTCATGAGATCTCTCGCTGAGGCCTTGCTGAGCGAAGACAATAGTGAGCATAACAACTGATTAATTTCGCTCTGGGTAACGGCAGATGAACGAGAATGTTGTGCGTTTTGAAGCTCATCCCCCGGTGGGTGAATGACTTGAATGATACCAGATCCGACTTCTCCTCGTTTACTTATGAAACTGAGACGTCGGAGCAATAGAAGCAGATTCTGCACATTGTACTAAAGAGTTAACTCATTGCCATACCTTAAAGAATCTCGTCCAGGTAGGCTGACGTTATCGCAGAAGAATGAGCTCGGAAATGAGTCATTACTGAGTTCGTTATTCGAGTGAAAGCCCAGAGGGCTAGATTCAGACCGAAGCACATTGCTCAGAGCTGATACACGACTCCTATGATGAAGAAGCGAAGATACTATCTGACCGCCTGATGTACCATGACGTGAAAGTACGCATCTTGAGATCTATGCATGTAGCATAGTCGTACACCCGAATACTCGCTCTGACTGATCAGATGAATTCCATATATAAACTTGGAGCCATGATCAGCTTGTTTATCCAGCTCAGATTTATGAGTGGACGGAACGAGCCGTCTGGTTTTGGAACCAGAAAAGGATGGTTGTAGAAACCTGGAAATTCCTGGATTTCTACGATCTCTATCGCGATCATTCCAGAAGAGACTGGACTTCTGATGGAAGCGAGCCTCTTTCCTGCGGACTTGATGGAAGCTGAGTCCATCTTGGACTTCGAGTTAACGGAGGTTTTCGTTTGAAGGACAAGAAATCACCCCTCGAATCCAAGGGACGTCTGTAATCTACTCCCAATTAATTGAGAAACTCAACAGTCTTCCGCTCACCAGTACAAGATAGAGATTAATACCATTACCTCCTGGTCCTGCAAGGCTTGCGGAAGGAGAAGCCATGTCCTCCACAGCGCGCACCTCGCCCCGTAGACCTAGGGGCATCTGACCAAATGTCTCGGCCAGAATTACGGCCCCCTACCTGAGTCGCTACCCTGACAGTCTCTATAGTAAGACCTAGAGGACGCATAGGAATCTCTATAGGAACTTCCCTTGGACGTATTCGTCCCAGAAGTGCCTGTCCTACCTTTCTCTGCTGAATCCGACAAAATGGAAGCGGA
Source organism: Pictodentalium vernedei (assembly GCA_031216915.1). Lineage (NCBI taxonomy): Eukaryota > Metazoa > Mollusca > Scaphopoda > Dentaliida > Dentaliidae > Pictodentalium > Pictodentalium vernedei. The sequence goes on from CM062296.1 coordinate 818,283,710, forward strand.
TTTGAATAGCAGAGAGTCTGAAGCTTTCTTAGTTATCTGATCATAGACTGCAGAAAGCTTGCCGTCGAAGAAAACTCTCCGGAGACCGGAGCGACTCTGAGAGAGTTTTTCACCTTACTATCCACACGCGTGGATGTACCAGGGCTGCGTCACGTCTAACCAACTCCATATTGCCACTAAAAGGGCGGAGATTTATGTGAAACCCTTGAAAGAACTCTTAAGGAGGTTGTACATCCTAGAATTCTTTTTCCTTTGAGACGTAATGATAACGCTCTGGTAAGGTGATCTGCATACGATGATGCGTCTAAGCTAACCCTGCTAGACGATATTGTCATTTCCAACACAGTGGTTGGAATTGACATTGACGACAGCATAAACAATACTAGGTCCTGGCCTGGTCGTCTCTCAGAATGCTCTGTCCTGCCGTTTCAAATTATTCCTTGAAATTATGAAAGGCAGATGTAGAGCATTTGCCGATAAGAAACCTGACCTGCCCATTTAGGTAGCAAGTTACATAAATATAGCGTCATTCAACAGATCAAATGGCCGTGAGACATATCTGGACTATGTCGGAAACTGAGGGATGATGTCCCTAAACCGATAAGAATTCTGAGTCCAGTGGCACTATCAGTCTCTTATCCGGCAACGCAGCAATTTTTGATCCAGAGGAACAACGTCAGATGATAATGCCGGATGTACTCTACAGCAATTATGTTGTTCCAAAAAGGGAAAATACAACTCATCTGTATCCCTTTCGCCATCATGTCAGACCACTTGTAATTCTTGGTCGTCCGTGCCTGAATCTGCAGCAGAACGTACTAACCCAGCTTCCTCGAATAATTCCTGATCCGACAGAGTTACTGTCGGTTGCTGGGATGCTGCGATAATTTGTGCTATCTGTGATAGCATGTCTGTATCAGAGGCCTGTGGAGCTGCGGTCTTACAAAATTTAGCCGCTAGAAGCTCCTTGGACGTTGACTTCTGCATATTTCTTATATGCGAACGTCCGGAGTATGAAGGCCTCGTATCCTTGGCTACCGGATGGCATGACCTGGTCGCTGTAGAATCCCTGGTCGGCGATGTTGGTTGAATATGACTGGTCACGTAGCCAAGGTGCGGTCGCGTGTGCTGCCGTGAGGATGAGGAAGCCGAAAGAGCAGTCTCTCTGGACTGTCTATATAACAGAGCATCCCGAGACGTGGACGTATGCCCCGACTGAGGAACGTTTTGTACCACAACATCTGTGCCCAGATGTTGTAGTATGAGAGAGGGACCTCTCTCGCTCGCAGCCCGGATGGACCTGGACGAGCTAGGAACCGGACTAATAGGCTTCCTCCGTACCATCCTCGTATCCGTCGTCACTGGGTGTGCACATTGTATTTTATAGTGCTCGCATCACCCAATGCAAATTTCCTTCCTGGACCGCAACGGACGAACCCGGGTGCTGAGCCATTCGGTGAATGGTTGCGACACCGAGCGAGCTAGCGGACGTCAAAGCCATCGATCCTACTAGGGAACTCCAGGCAATTGACACATCTACATGAGCACTTTTGCTGCTAACTCTTCATTTGACTGTGACAACTGAAGCACACTTTACGAAGACGTCACGGTAACAACACCTTGTTCATGTTACTCTATGAGACCTGTGGAGCCGCGGTCCTACGTAAATTATCCGCTGGAAGCTCCAGGGACGTTCATTACTGCATTTATATAATATCCGAACGTCCCAACTGGAAAGGTCTCGTATCCTTGGCTAGCAGATGGAATGACCTGGTCGACGTGTATTCCTTGGTCGGCGAAGCAGGAGCACCAGGGACGTTCAATCCTGCATTTATATAATATGCGAACATCCCCTGGAAATCTGTGGTCACATAGCCAAGGTGCAGTTGTGTGTGTTGACGAGGATGAGGAAGCCAATATAACAGCCGCGTCGGACTGTCATGCGACGGAGCGTCCCGAGCAGGAGGAGTGGACGTAAGCTCCGACTAAGTGAACAAACATACAACAACATCGCGGCACAGATGTTGATGCAAGAGAGAGGGGGCCGCTCTCGCTCTGGGTGGACCTGGACGAGCTAGCTACCGGACTGACAGGCTTCCTCCGTACTATCCTCGGATCCATTGTTGCTGGATGTCCACATCTGATGTTTTATAGTGCTCGCATCACCCAATCTGCTTCCCTGGACCGCGACAGACGAACCTGGGTGCTCAGCCATTCTTTCCTGGTGAATGGTCGCGATACCGGGCGGGCTAGCGGGTGAACAATGCCTTCGATCGAACTAGCGAACTCCCGGCAATTGTCGTAATACCTTGAGCACTTCCCGCTAGCCCTTATATTGCAACAACGGAGACATACTTGTTGAAGACATCATGGAAACATCACTCTGAATTCTGAAAAAGAAACTGATAATATAGAGTGACCCTACGGAGAGAGGACCGTAATGGACCCCTCACCGCTAACAAAATACCGTAACACACGTCTCCAACGTTGTCATATCAATCAACACACACAGAGCAAGAATTAGTGCAAATACATTGACTATAAGAAACACAATGAACCTGTGAATTAGAGGAAGATATCCTTGCATTACAATTGAACAATATTTTTTTCAACATGAAAAAAAAAATACACAGTCATATTACTCGCACTAGCCCTTGAAATAAATATACATAATATATTATAATCCATTATAACATTTCAGAAGAAAATAATTTAAAAAAATTTTTTGAAACAATTTTCAGAAGAGCCCAAGTTCCCAATGGGAACAATGAGCCCAAATGGATCCCAAAAAAGCCTAAGTGTGGACAAAAATTTTAAAATCATTTCAAAAAATTAATGTAACACTTACGGACAACATTAATGTATCTTGCTATGAAGTGAACTAAGCAGCGGACAAGTAATCACTATAAGAAGTAACTGTTGTCAACATAAACAAAAAGTGTAAACAAACCGGAAACATGACTCCAGGCACTGATAAACATGGCGTGAAATCAGTTACCAATTTAAACATTATCTGATGCAAAACAGAGACTTCCAGAGAAGAAACTGCAGAACATCAGATGGTAGATGCAGACCAAAACGCCTAACCACCCAAGGGTGAGGACGTAAACATTGGAAAAAAAAACCAAAAAAAAACCAGAAAATAATTCTGTTTCCAAGCCAAAACTTCCAAGAAATATTAGTAATAAACATTACAAAAAATAAGCCAAAAGCACAGGAGAATAGCTAGGGGGGAATAAAGGAAAGTGAGAGAGGAAACACTGATTAAACAATGGAACATTCATAGCAAGAATGACCATAACAAGATCATGCCTCGAAAATAGGCAACATGAATAATTTCGTAAAATAATTATAAGTTACAGCCCTGAACATTTGTTTCCACTGTTTTTTTCTCCCCTCCTTCTATTTCCTCCTTATATCCACCATTTCTCTCATAATTATGTGTCTGGCATCCTTAACACTGAGATTTACAAGCACAAATAACAGTGAAGTGTAACTGTATTGAGGGCCAAACAAAGAAATGACATTTGGCGCCAATTTCGAGACCTCCTTGACACTTCACATGCGCAGTGGAGCAAAAGTATGCAATTTTCGGTTTTAGATGCAAATTTTGGGGATTGGGGGGTAAAATTTGCGTTTGGCCCTAGATATTTTAGAGTTAGCACCAGCTTAGTCTGGGTCATTGGTACAGTATAAAAATATATAAGTTTTATAGCAAATTTCCTTTCTTATTATACCTACTGCAATTGTTTACTACAGGCTTGCACTACAGTGGAAGACCCTAACTCGGATAAAATACTCTCTACTTTAATCTTTCCCATCGGCGCACACCCAGTAGGGGACGCTCTTCTCTTAGTACAATTCCATGACTTCCGTTAACCAGTGCGCAAAGCAGTCATCAAACCATTCTTTTGAGTCTGCCAACATAGGAGTTATGTGATCAGCGGGGAGGAAGGATTCTTACCCGAATAAGAAGATGGGAGGGCCTCCATGTAAACAATTGCGGTAGGTATAATAAGAAAGGAAATTTACTATAAAATTTATATTTCTTATCAACCTACCTTACAATTGTTTACTACAGGCTGAATAGACAATAGGATGGAGGGAATCACATAACCAACCCACTCATAACTCAACTGCACTGGAACCGTGGACAGAGGAAGAGGTGTCTAGGCCTATCAAACCATAGCATCACAAACATTAGTAAAAGACAATGAGAGATGAGGCATATGGTTCTGTGCGACGCACAGACAGAAATGGCAGTAAACAGCACAGAGCTGGAACTGACCTAGTAAGAAGCCAAATGGCTGGGATAGACAACAGCCTGAGCAAAAGAAAGAGGGCCCGTAGAACAAAGGTCCTCTGCCTGCTCCTGCAACTGTCACGCAGATAAGCGGAGAAAGTAATATTTCTCCAGGAGGCTGCTAGCATAACACCCGACAACATGACGGAGTTAGTATAATAGCAAAGAGATAGACAATGCATGCACCTCGTGGCAGAAAAACGATTGGTAAAACAATCGCCAGTCGCTAGACGAGTGGAAGCTGCACAAATAGCAAGACAAATCCAATTGAGAAAAGGATTCAGGAGAGATCTTCTGTCGACCAGGAAGAAGAGACAGAAAATCGATCCTACTCATCCAAATGAACAGAGCAAAGGGTGTTTACCCTCAACAGAAGGAAGAGTCCCAATACGGATAGGAGGTGGAGTAGTTTCTGGTATCTGATTCATGGCCAGAAAGGAGCAATCACTGGTAAACATAACACTGGTTGGAGAGCTCCATAAAAAGGCCGGGTCAACCGAGAGGGCGTGAAGCTCACTAACCCATCTGGCTGAGGCAAAAGCCATCAGAAAAGCCGTCTTGTATGAGAGAAAATGCATATCCACCAGGGATAAAGGCTTGAACTACCCCCCCCCCCCACCCCAACCAAGCAGCACCCAAGAAAGATTCCATCTTAGGGTAAGCTGCAAAGTCCTAGGCCTTTTCAAGGAAAAGTGGCAAACAAGCTTGGAGAGGCATGGAGTAGTGCCGATACAACGCTGTCCCACATACGAAAAGGTCTCCGAAGCATGGACCTGCACCCACTGCTGGAGACCACTAGAATCAAACATATACCAGAAACTCCGCAATCTGTGTGATTGAAGGAGTGACAGAAGCAACAGAGTGATCTGCATACCATCGACAGAAGACCTTCCACTTAGCCACATAGGCTAAACCAGTGGAGTGCCGCCTTGAAGAAGAAAAGCAACTCCACTGCTCATCTCAAAAAAACAACTACGGAGGAGACAGGACCTGACAAAAGATATGCGTGAAGGCACAATGAAGTCGGGTCAATGTGAAACCTCCTCAGTGACTTTGGCAAAGAAGGTCGCGACGTAGAGGTAGACGTGCCAGAATTGCCAACAGAGAGCGGGGCAGACTGATCCACACCCACTGAGGTGACAGGGGTGTGATCGAAAGGATTCGACAACTGCAGGTTCGTATCTGGGATAGAACCTGAGGCAGAATCGGAACCAACAGGAAGGCGTAGCCAACAAGACCGTTCCAAAGGAGGGACAGAGCATCCACAGCAAATGCCAGAGCATCTGGACACGGGGACACGAAAGTGTCCACCTGATGGTTCCAACAAGTCGACAACCCCAGAGATCGCAAAGAGACTGGAACACTGCCATGTGGAGCATCCACTCGGTGGAAAAGAACCTGCCCCCGTCGGGACAGGGAGTCGGCTAGGACGTTCAGACGACCAGGAAAGGGATGAACCACCATTCCGGCGTTGTTAACATTCTGAGCGAGCAGTAGAAGATCCTGAATCAATTCGTACATGGGAACATAGTGCGTGCCACCATGGTTCCAAATGTAAACAACCAATGTCGAATTGTCGGACAACAGAAGGATCTGACAATTCGAAAGGCGGGGAATCCACTGCCGGAAACTCAGAAGAAGAGCAAGAAGCTCCTTCTGGTTGACGTGAAGAGCTGCTAGATCCTGGTCCCATGACCCGCGAAGGAAAATATCTAGAGGATCCAACGTCACATCCCATCCGAGATCACTGGCGACTTCTGTCAGAACATGATCGTACGTGGGGAAGTCCAATAGAACCCCCTGCACAATCCACTGAACATCTGTCAGGGGAGACGGTGACAAGGAAGAGACTCCGATAACTGAAGCACCAGATCCAGAGGATCGACATTCGGCCTCCAACAACTGAGCAGAGAGTGTTGGAGAGGTCGGACATGCAGCCGACCTAGAGGAATGAGATCTGTCACCGACAAAGTCAGGGCAAAAGGATGAGGAAATCACAACCCTTGCCTGGGAAACCGCCACCGTATCCAACTGAGTATGGAAGCACAACCCAGATGACAAAATGGCGGAGAAGGGACCAGGTCTGACTTCTCCCCGTTGACTCTGAACCCTAGTGACGTGAGTAGGCTCAACATTGTGACGACATCAGACTCCAGAAAGGCAGCATTGGAATGCATCTGGAGGATATCAACTAGATAAGCTGAAGAAGACACCTTGGACTGTATGGGGTGTAAGACTAACACATGCAACAGCAGACAGGTGAAGGCCCAAGGATCCAGGTCGAGGCCAAAGGGCAATGCCTTTAACTGGAAAACATCCTGGGGAAAGGAGCGGCGAACCAATCTGAAAGCCTCCATGCTGAACTGAGGAGCAATGATAGACTGCGTCAGGATACTCAGATTGATAACCTGTCTGAGTCGGCCATCCTTCTTCGGCACCAAGGAGGGAATAAAATCCCACTGAAGAAAATATATAAAAGTGAATGAAAATGTGGTTTAAAATATTAACGAGAAGATATAAAACACAGTCCTGTTATTATACGATCCTCAGATCCATAATTCCAGTCACAGGAAACCATTATCGATGAGTTGAATTATCACTGTTTTGTAATGCAAATGGCGGCACGTCCTTCACGTGGAGCGGACAAAAAAAAGAATGGTTTGATGACTGCTTTGTGCACTGGTTAAGGGAAGTTATGGAATTGTACTAAGAGAAGAGCGTCCCCTACTGGGTGTGCACCGATGGCGCTCGACCCAGTTTTGGCTTATTTTTTCATGGCGTTTTTACACCACTGTTCTTTCCCAAATCTCTTGGGAAAGATTAAAATAGAGAGTATTTCATCCGAGTTATGGTCTTCCATTGCAGTGCAAGCCTGTAGTAAACAATTGTAAGGTAGGTTGATAAGAAAGTCTGCCTGCCAAGAAAGCTAATGAAAACACTGGGGACCATCACAAAACATTCCTCCCACAGGGAGCCCAAATATCAATCCAGGGACTTGGCTTGAACAAACTTGGATCTCACCCCCTAAGGATGCTGCACGCCAAATATCAAAACATTCCGACCGCTGAATCTGAAGAAGATTTTTAAAGTAAAAATCCTCATATTGAAGTTATAATTCGGGCTCCCATAGTGAGCCCAAATGTGAACCTAGGGAAATGGCTTGAACAAACTTGGATCTCACCGCACTAAGGATGCTGCATGCCAAATTTCAAAACATTCTGACTGCTGAATCTGAACAAGATTTTTAAAGAAAAATTCCTCATATGAAATGATGGTATAATTCGGGTTCCCACAGGGAGCCCAAATATGAACCCAGGGACTTGGATTTAACAGACTTGAATCATCCCCCCCACCCTCCCCCATCTAAGGATGCTGCACACCAAATATCAAAACATTCTGACTGCTGGATCTGAAGAAGATTTTTAAAGAAAATTCCTCATTTTGAACTAAGTTACAATTCAAGCTCCCACAGTGAGCCCAGATATTAACCTAGGGACATGGCTTGAACAAACTTGAATCTCACCCCACTAAAGATGCTGCATGCCAAATATCAAAACATTCCTACTGCTGAATCTGAAGAAGATTTTTAAAAAAAAATTCCTCATATTGTTCAAAATTATAATTCGGGTTCCCACAGGGAGCCCAAATATGAACCCAGGGATTTGAATTTATCAAACTTGAATTCCCCCCCCCCCCCCCCCCCCCCCCACCCAGGATGCCACACACCAAATATCAAAACATTCCAACTGCTGGATCTAAAGAAGGTTTTTAAAGGAAATTGAGAGTAGTGTTAGTGTTATGCCCCTTGTAGAGCCACTGGTGGGCATGGCAACATCTTCTGAACAAACTTGGGTGGACACATGTTGGGAAAGATTCACATCAAGTTTCATCTAAACTGGCCCAGCAGTTCTTGAAGAAGTCGAAAATGTGAAGTTAATGGACGGACAGATGGACGATGGACGGCAAGTGATCAGTAAAGCTCACCTCGAGCTTCGCTCAGGTGACCTAAAAACATGGGTTCCCGAACCTTGAACTATTTCTTTCATTTATTTATTGAGGTTCAACAACCATTTCAACAGCCATGTAATGTTTTGACTATCCACAAAATTGGGTTCCCCAGGCTGAACCATTTAGCATCACCAAGTACCTACTAAAAGATAAAGAAAATTACCAAAGAAGAGCAACAGTTTTTAATCAGTAGAGTGCTGAAGACAATATTTTGGCTTTATAATGAGATGAAGATACTCAGTGGATGTGCTTTGTATTACCTTTGAAGTGAAATTATTTATTATGCAAGGCTTGGACAGGTTGGGTTAAGTATTTTTCCAAAGTACACAAGGCAAGTGACCCTTTGTAGCAGGATATCTTCCAAATTGGATATCTTATCTCCCCCCCCCCCCCCCCACCCCCAGACATGAATTATTCTTTTGAATATACTCATGTGACTTTTATTTCCCACCTGTTCCACCCCCCCCCCCCCCCCTCCCACACACACACACAAATTATTTTTTTGAATGTACTCATTTGACTTTTATTACTATTGTTACACAGTTTGTCTCATTTGATAATATTAACTGGTTGAGGGCAAGATTCTTTTTGGTGGTCTGAATTTGTTAATCAAAATTTGTTCTATTACAAATTATTTACAGCGTGCTCACTGGCACTCTCCAATAATCTGTAATAGAACAAATTTATGTATACAAAATATCTTTAAAATTCAATTTTAAACAAGAGGCCCCAGGGGGCCTGAGGGCGCTCACCTGACATGGTAGCCTAAATAGCAACCCAGAGAATTGCTTTCCACAAGTTGCATCTGCTCCTCCTAAGAAAAGCTGAAACCAAATATCCAAATATTCTGACCAGTGGATCTAAAAAATGATTTTTAAAGAATATTCCTCATACTGAACTAAGTCATAATTCGGGCTCCCACAGGAAGCCCATATATGAACCCAGGGACTTGGCTTTAACAAACCTGAATCTCACACCCCTAAGGATTCTGCACACCAAATATCAAAACATTCCGACTGCTGGATCTGAAGAAGAAGATTTTTAAAGAAAATTCCTCATTTTGAACCAAGTTACAATTCGAGCTCCCACAATCAGCCCAAATATGGACCTAGGGACATGGCTTGAACAAACTTGAATCTTACCCCCCTAAGGATGCTGCATAAAAAATATCAAAAGCATTCATCTGCTGGATCTGAAGATTTTTAAATAAAATTCCTCATTTTGAACTAAGTTGTCATTCAGGCTCCCATAGTGAGCCTAAATATGAACCAAGGGACTTGGCTTGATCAAACTTGAATCTCAGCCCCCTAAGGTTGCTCCATGCCAAATATCAAAACATTCCAACTGCTGAATCTGAAGAAGAAGATTTTTAAAGAAAAATTCCTCATATTGACTAAGTTATAATTTGGGCTCCCACAGGGAGCCCAAATATGGACCCATGGACTTGGCTTTAACACACTTGAATCCCCCCTCCCCCCCAAGGATGCTACTCACCACATATCAAACCATTCCGACTGCTGGATCTGAAGAAGAAGATTTTTAAAGAAAATTCCTCATTTCGAACAAAGTTACAATTCAAGCTCCCACATTGAGCCCAAATATGGACCTAGGGACATGGCTTGAACAAACTTGAATCTCACCCCCCTAAGGATGCTGCATACCAAATATCACAAGATTCTGCCTGCTGGATCTTGAGAAGAAGATTTTCAAAGAAATTTGCCTGAAATGCACTAAGTTCGAATTTGGGCTTCTATAGTGAGCCCAAATATGAATCCAGGTGGCCGATTTGAACAAACTGGAATCAGATCCACCCCACAATGTTGCATACCAAATATCAAAAGATTCTGCCTGCAGGATCTGGAGAAGAAGATTTTTGAAGAAATTCGCCTGAAATGCACTAAGTTCAAATTCGAGCTTCTATAGTGAGCCCAAATATGAATCTAGGGAGCCGATTTGAACAAAATAGAATCAGATCCACCCCACAATGTTGCATACCAAATATCAAAAGATTCTGTCTGCTGGATCTGGAGAAGAAGATTTTTTAAGAAATTTGCCTGAAATGCACTAAGTTCAAATTTTGGCTCCTATACTGAGCCCAAATATAAACCCAAGGGGCCGATTTGAACAAACTTGAATCAGATCCACCCCACAATGTTGCATACCCAATATCAAAAGATTCTGCCTGCTGGATCTTGAGAAGAAGATTTTCAAAGAAATTTGCCTGAAATGCACTAAGTTCAAATTTGGGCTCCTATACAGAGCCCAAATATAAACCCAAGGAGCCGATTTGAACAAACTTGAATCAGATCCACCCCACAATGTTGCATACCAAATATCAAAAGATTCTGCCTGCTGGATCTGGAGAAGAAGATTTTCAAAGAAATTTGCCTGAAATGCAGTAAGTTCAAATTTGGGCTCCTATACAGAGCCCAAATATAAACCCAAGGGGCCGATTTGAACAAACTTGAATCAGATCCACCCCACAATGTTGCATACCAAATATCAAAAGATTCTGCCTGCTGGATCTGGAGAAGAAGATTTTCAAAGAAATTTGCCTGAAATGCAGTAAGTTCAAATTTGGGCTCCTATACTGAGCCCAAATATAAACCCAGGGGGCCGATTTGAACAAACTTGAATCAGATCCACCCCACAATGTTGCATACCAAATATCAAAAGATTCTGCCTGCTGGATCTGGAGAAGAAGATTTTTTAAGAAATTTGCCTGAAATGCACTAAGTTCGAAATCGGGCTCCTATACTGAGCCCAAATATGAACCCAGGGGGCCGATTTGAACAAACCTGAATCAGATCCACCCTCCAATGTTGCATACCAAATATCAAAAGATTCTGCCTGCTGGATCTGGAGAAGAAGATTTTTTAATGTTTTTCCCATTGCCTACAGTGTTAAAAAGTGCTGACTCAGCACTTTTTCAATGTCCCGAAACTGTACCCTATGATAAAACCGATGGCAATTTTTTTTTACAAATTCTTTCTGTTGGTCCTAAGGAAGCTTCACACCAAATAAAAATTCTCGGTGCCGTGCAGTTTTGGAGATATGGGCGTTTTAATTTTTTTCTATTTTTAGCTCCTGCGGTTCCCATGGGGCTACGGGAAAAAAAAAATCAGCATAAATTAGTTACTTATGACCCAATAAGCCCTCACATAAAATTTGGTTCAAATCAGCCTCTCGGTTTGGAAAATAGAAATTTTGGGCGGGGCCAAAAATTTTGCCCCTCCCATAACGACGCCAAGTATAGCCCCACAAACTTCTCTTGAACAAATCTGAGTCTACACCTCAAAAGGAAGCTGCACACCAAATATCAAGTCTCTGCTACTGCTGGTTCATGAGAAGAAGATTTTTTAAGATTTCAGCACACTTTTTGGGTGTGGCCCTACCCACGGGCGGGGCAACTTGATTTGAACAAAATCAAATTGCGATGTCATAACAAACTATTATCTCAAATATCAATTAAATTGGTTCAGCGGTTTGGGAGGAGAAGACGCAAACACCATGTTCACGGACGACGGACGCAGGACGACGGACGGTGAGTGATCACTATAGCTCTCCTGACTGAAAGTCAGGTGAGCTAAAAAGTGTATCTGTGTAGCAAATACTTGTTCACCATTACTTTCAATTCAATTTTTGAAGTGGTTTATTTGAATTTATTGGACACTCCTGGATTTTTGAGTGAACATTTGTGCCTGCACATTTTATTGCAATTTAAGTTTCTTTATCATATCATTTACAAGTCTGGGTGCTAAAAGTCAATTTTTAGAGGATGTGTGTTTTTTTCTTTGTGGTTTTGAATAGTTTGGGACATCCCTCATCAACATCATCCAACCATGTTTTAGCTTTATGAAGAATGTATTACAGCTATCTATCATGATTTCACCCATTTATATCATGTCCTGATCAGCTGTGAGTAACTTTAGGATTTCAAAGATGTTTCATGTTTCACTGTGTTTGGATACACAATGTAAAATAAAGAGTGTTGGTGATTTTCATGAACTGGTGGCATCGCACGCTATTTGAAGTCACATACCGCTGATAGTCAGTGCCGTTTGATCACTCAACCTATGCACACATGTTTTCGCGGCCGTCCATACAATTATATCACTTCCACTGTGAAAGTTATACCAATGTTCTAAGTGATATATCTGTATTTTTAGCTTTCTTACTTTATTATTTGTTCTTCCCAGCTAAGGGTCTATAGGCATATTGCCTTTCTTTTCTATTTTGTTCTCTGTGCATTGAATTTATTTCCTTTCTGTTTTTCGTTCCTTGAAGTCTGTCAGAAACTTATCACCATGTCCAATTGTTTCTTTGCAGATGTATACCAATATACTCAATCCAGTAACCGTTTTGTCAAAATTCTTGAGACAAGGGTGAAGAAAATCATAGCTAACAGTGAAGTTTATGGTGACAGGCTGATTTGCGTGCACAATTGGAAGCTGATAACCAACTCGTCCCTGATGCTCATAGATTATGCACCGATTAGTATTTGCACCCAGGGCAGTTATCAAGGGCTTGAAAGCAACAGACAGATGTTGCACAGTAGCATGAGACCAATGCACCACCCCCTAAGATGTCTAGGCCTTTGGATACAAAACCATTTTGTTTTTGAACTGATTGCTTATTTTGAGGCGACAAATGCGCAATAGATTGTGACGAACTCAGTCCTTCAAGGTGTAGGCCCTTCTACATGTTTAGGCAAGTAGAACAAACTGGTGATGCAAAAACAATGACATACTTTGAATATGTGCTGAGAGGGCTGACGAAAAGTCAGAACAGGTTAGGGTCTGTATAAGTGGAACACTGAGCAATCTGCATGCATGCTACCATACTACGTGTCAGCAATCTTTTATGACAGATCGAACTGTGACCATGGCCAAAACATCTGAGAAGGAATGTCCTGCAGACATTGCTCTGCAAGCAGTAGTGGACTTCATGAAATCAGATCAGTCCATGAGTTGGAGTTCTGTTGATATCCATAGAAACTATTTGGAGCATGGTGGGACAAGCCTGTATCGCAGAGTCCTCATATCTAAGCTAACTGAAATGTTTGGTGACGAACTCATTGCACTCTCTTCCACTTGTATTGCGACCATTCTTGCAATGTGAAAACATGTTGGGTCAGTCTTGCACATTGTTGATGAAACCAGGAGCGATGATCAAGTAACTATGAAGTCTTTGAAAAAAACAAACAGGAAGTTAGCGAAATAGCAAAAGACAAGTCGAAATACAGCAAGAAGGCTATATCATGTGTTAGCGAAACACTGTTGGATTTCCTTGGATATTTATCCACAAAGCTTGATCGCACAAACCCAGTGATCCTGATTGGGAAAATAGTGATGTCTGTTCTTTCAAATATTCCTACTCCCTTGCACATCAGGTTGGCAGTTGTTCTCCACAACCCCAATGATGCTGTTTGTGAGGGCTAAGTGTGAAGGTGACTGGCTTTTGTATCAATGAATAACAGACTAGAAGTCCTTGGCTTTTGTATCTGTCAGCAGTATAACAGATATTACCAGATTTCTTTGCTTCAGTACTATGAGTGATTTCAGTGTAAAATGCACATACGACGAACTTCGTCATTTAAAAAAATCAGTGGCTGCCTTGGCTTAATAATATCCAGTTCTGTTCAGTCTCCTCAAACCAGAGTTTTCATAATTAAGAGTATTAAAACAGAAACAAGTTCTGATTTTCTGTACATGAAGAGACAGTGGAATCACTGTCTGAGGGGGAGACCAGGTTTTAGTAACAGTTGTATTTAACTGCCTCTTTTTAGATGAACCAAGTTACCATATCCAGTTTTGGGCTATTTATTCATTTATTTGTTGGTGCTTAATGCCATATAAACATCTTAGGCTATATTGCAGCAAAAGAAAATATGAATTTTAAAAAAGGTGATTGTTTTGTCAGAAAATAAAAAAGTTGATGAAATCAGGAAACAACACGAGGAACACAAATGAGTAGTGAAAATAGTAAGGAGAAAATGAAATCCTTGATTTAAAGTATACTGTGTAAATCAACATGTTCAATAGATATGATTATGGGATCAGAGTTGAAAACAATAAAAAATTTCCAATTTATTGGTTGGGTTAATTTCCTTGTGAAACAATAGAATTTTATAAAAGATGTGTTGAAAGGTTAAAAAATTTATAGTAATTTATATATTTTTTATACTTACCAATGACCCAGACTTAGCTGGTGCTAAACTCATTAATTCAGGGCCAAACACAAATTTTGCCCCCAATCCCCAAAATTTGCATCGAAAACCGAAAAATACATGTCCTATATGGTCCTCCATACATTTACTCCTCTGCGCATGCGCAGTGTCAAGGAGGTCCCGAAATTGGCGCCAATTATCATTCTTACAACCAGTGCCTGGTAAGTGTTATGTACTCAGCGGGGAGGTATGAGTTCCCAACTCATGGGAGGGCCATCCCCGTCTGGGTCATTGGTAAGTATAAAAAATATATAAATTACTATAAATTTTTTAACATTTTTATACTGTACCAATGACCCAGACTTAGCTGAAGAGTAAATAGGCTGGAGGGCCTAGGACATAAAGGAAAATCCAATAAGCTCAATTGTGTATAATAGAATATCCTCTCCAGGAGAAAAGAAGAGATAGGCTTTACATGTCGTCGTGTGAGAACCAGAAGGTTCTATCTCCATTTTGGCGCGAAAATGAGATATTGGTGTCATCGAATCGTTGGGTGATTTTCTATCGATTTAGCTGGTCCTAGCATGCCCCTGGTTGCTAGAATCAGTGTAAAATGCAATGCAAAAAGGTTCTATCTCCAAAATAGTTGTTTTTGTTCGATCCAGAGGGTTCTATCTCCTGACCCAATAGAAAGTCCAAAAAGTATCATGTGACCAAAGTTTGACGAATGGCAACCTTTGAATGTTGAGAAAACAACAGCTATGAGGTAAAGTCTAAAATTTTGACGTTTTGTCGCTCAATTCTACTCATAAACTATTACAAAGAACGCGTGGAACTCCATTCAAAAAACGGGGTGGGGGGGTGGGGGGCGGGATACCCCACCCTGCCAAAAAACGAATGGGCCCGATTAAACTCTTGGCGTTGTTTGAAGTCAGTCCAATACAAAGCACAAAAGAAGGAGTGGACAAAACAGATAAATTTAGAAGCAGGTCTGATAACAAAAGGATCAGGGATTCAAATTTGAAGTGTCCAGCAGTCCTCACCCGAGGAGTCGGTCACAACAGTCCCAGAATCGCTGAGAAAGGAGTTTTGGTCCTTATTTTTCAAAGATTTCCCGGGGGAAGATCCCCCACTGCCGAAAGGGGATACCCTCCCTCGTGCTCATCCCCCACCTCCCCGCTGCACGGCTCGCTATCATACTGCCAGCATAATTGGCACCTTCTGTGGATACGCCTTGATAGTCCCCCCCCCCCCCCCCCCCAATATGTTTTCGTTGTTACGCGCCTGTTTTGTGCAGATAACACCCGCCCCCTCGAATTTGTGTTAAAATGTGGTAGGCCTACCTAAATGGGCTCTCCCAGGAAGTCGTCAGTGCAAAGGACTTGTTATGTGAAAATCGAACAAGCGGGCTTTGGGGTATTAGTTGGCCAACGGAACATTCCCGGTGTAATTTATTTATTGGTGTTTGATGCCACATATTAATGCACAATTTCTAATCGTGACAAAATGTGGGGATAAAGTCAAGTTTAGTCAATCATTTATACCAAATGCTGCCCATTTTAGAGGAATTCCACTCCAAGCATTGTACAAAATGTACAGTTTGTTTTCTGAATGGTGTTCCGAGAAATTATTTTCCGCAGTTCAATACAGAATTTAATCTAGGTTTCCACGTTCCTAAAAAAGACAATTGTGATGTCTGCGAGGAACTGAAAGTCGTCCAGTCTAATACTGGGAATGTTCCGCAAAGTCTCATGTCGCGCTATTTGGCGCATTAAAATGATAAGCAAAACACTCGCGAGCAGCGCAACCGTGATCGTGCCTGTAAAGATCGGTTAGTCGTTGCATTCGATATGGAAAACGTCATTACACTACCCAAATCAAACGTCTCAAACTTTTACTACAAAAGAAAGCTCAGTGTTTTCAACTTAACTGCGCATTGTTCAAAAAATAAAACTGCCTATCAGGCAATATGGGGTGAACACCTGACTGGGAAAGATGGCAATGCTATTGCGAGTTCGGTGGTTGTACTTCTTGACCATATCGTTCAAGATTTTCCATCAACTAATACACTTTTCCTGTGGTCAGACTCCTGTGTACCCCAAAATCGCAATTCACACATGACAATGACGCTCAAAAGTTTCTTACAAACCCATCCTATTTATTGAACAGAAATTTTCAACTCCGGGACACTCATGTGTCCAGGAGGTTGACAATATACACTGTCATAATCAGAGAGCCTTCAATCTAACAGAAGTGTTCAGCCCTCTTGGTTTAGTAAGACTGCTTTCGAATCTTAGACCCAAATCAACTCGAATTGTGCAGATGAGGTCAGATAATTTTTATGATTTCCAAAATGCATCTAAACACCTTAAATTCTGTAAAATCCCATTTACACGGGTTAAACATTTAGTTGTGGAAGCAGACAAGCCCAACAAATGTGCCTATAAAACGAGTTTCGCCAGCTCTGATTTTGTTGATGTTAATTTGACAGCCACAAGCAGACGGCAACAGGTTCACGACCTCCCGCCAGTGCGGGTGATCAAAAAATGTAAAAAGCTACCAAAGGAAAAGGTCACTGACATTAAAAGCATGATGAAATGGATGCCATCAATCGATAAAGAATACTATGAGGTCATTTTCCGGGTAAAGAAGTAACTGTCTTCTCGTTCGGTGTTAGTCAGAATTGTCTAAAGTCACAACCAACTCTTTCATTTTGTTTTGCAGTTGATCATAACATATTGGAATTATGTGAAACACTTTCACGAAAACTTTGCTTGTTGGGTACAAGATTGCCACCTTTATACTTTTAATTTCCTCTGTAGCTTGAAGGCAATCATATGCGATTCCTTATTGAAACATGTTTAAATGTTCAAGATGTTTGCGTCACTGGCGTTCATGATAAAGCTCCGATCAGTTTGGAAAGATGAAGTAACTTCTTGATAGCTTGATAGATCAATGGCACACTTTCCCTGAAACTTATAGTAACATGGCTATTTTTTCGATGCTGCATCGATCATATAAGCATCGTTGACAAAGGCAACGCAAGATAGTGGCCGAAAGCTCAGCGATAGGTGGGTTTTTAACCCTTTACCAACCTGGATAGCAGACGACACTAAGTCTGCAAATTTCTTGAATAACTAAAAATTTTCATTTTTTGTCTCACAAACACAGCTGATGACCCCCTTATTGGAACGAGCAGAACGGGCTCTTTCAAATGAGGGGTCATAAGCTATGTTTTTGAGACAGAAAATGAATACATAATATCATTTTAATGGCAACTTTTGTGAAAAGCGCTGTGTAGCTTTTGCTATAACCTTGGGTAAAGGGTTAATCCCGATCATTGTCTTCTGTCTTCGTCTACAATATGCAACATTTTCACGTTCCAGTGTTTAAACTCCGTTATAGAGTCCGCAGTTAATTGCTGTTCCGTTGTTTCAATTTTTGCTTAGTTTGTTGAAAAATGTCTTATGTATAGTTAGGACATTTTTGTTTTGGTCGAATATTCCCAGCAAGCCGATTGGGACGCCGGGAGGAAAACCGGTCGATGAGAACAGATCACATTCCACATATTTGCCCGAAAAATGTAGTGGTCCAGCAGCCATGTGCGCTTTAGTCTTGACTGGAACATTTAGGTTGTTACCTCAACCTCTTGCTGCTCTTCTGGGAAATAACAAAGGGGCGTTACGACTGATAGGTTCTAGTTAATACCACAAACGTCGCTGCACTGGTATCCAAAATAGCCAATAAGTTTCAATAAGACCAGGAACTCACCCACGTTTTTTTCCCCAATTATGGGTACCCAACAGGACAAATTCTGACATAGCGTTCACAAGCCGTACGACCACATTGACTAGATAAGATAATAAAAGTTCTATCACAACTAGCAACCTATTTCTGTCGACGCTGCCATCTATTTTATTGAGATGTACAAGTTTGCAACTAATCATAATAAGCACAGAATATAGTTACAGTAAAACTAGTCTAAAGTTAGACCCAAAGTTTATAATACAGTTTTTTTAGTTTTAGTACGTCCTTTGGATGTACCAAACCTCAAAATTATATTGCGGACTTTGGGTTAAATTTTGGACCATGGTAAAACGAGCACATGTGTTCCCTTTTCAGATTTGGAACATTTTGTTCCGTATTTAAGACAAACGCGATGAGAAAGTACCACTCCCCCCCCCCCCCCTCCCCACCCCCATTGCCCACTAACATAATTTCCATCAACAGCAGGTACCCAGGGATTTGGGAGCTTCCGCAGTCTTGAATCAAACTGAACTATAAGTATGGTCCTATCTCATTTGGGGTCTGTTTCCTGTTTCTTTTTCTGTTGATATTCAACTTAAATAGTAACAGCTATAGAATTTGCCCAGACACCCGCCTACATGACGGCAAGGTAATAGGAACATTTGCCCCTCTGTCATCGTAGCTCCGGCGCCCTGGCCGGCAAAACAAACTGCTGCTGGAAGTTGAGTTGTGTTTGTTGAACTCTGTTAAGTTCATATTTCAGCGATAAAAATAAATTTATGTGTTGATATCGTGTGTGATTTTCTGCATCCCTGAAGGAAACTGCATCGGGCCAGGCATATTCACACCTGTGTCGTAAGAGGATGTTCTTATCGAGCAGCTTGTGTTCGAAAACTCTGATGTAGAACAAAAAAGTTACATATACATACACGCAATGGAATTGCAACTCCCCAATATCGCGCAGTACCATACTGAATGTTGCATAAAATCAGTCACTTGCCACTAGGGCCGTCTGGAGAAAATCCGGGCCCCGGCGGAGGGATTATCCGGAGTCCTTGGTTACTGTTGAAGCCTTTCCTGGAATCCTAGTCGAAGTTTGACTAGATTCCAGGAAAGGGCTCTAAAACTGAAAGTGAAAGTTTGTAGCTTGGTGCGCCTGCAATACACCGAGATTAGCAAAACTTACATTATAATTGTGCATTCACAAAACCGCAAATTCCGGTTTTGTGAATGTACAAATATAGCGGTAGTTTTGGAAACCGGGGCCCGGCATTATTGGGGCCCGCCGATTTTCCCTAACTCTGGCTAATTGCCTTAAGGCAGGATTCTCTTACGCGCGGGTCCTTAATTCACTGCAAGTCCAAAATAGACGTGCTGTAAAGGACCCACACGTAAAATAATCCTGCTCTTAGGCAATTCGGCAAAATCGGAGAGCCACCAATAATGCCCGGTATTACTACCCCCCCCCTCAACGGCCCTGCATGTCCAATAAAACCCCTTCTCCCTGCTTCTCCCCTCCCCCGACCCACACGCTATTACATATTTTCAAACCAACCCACAATAAATTGCTGCTTCATTTTCGCACGCACCCCAAATTGGTGGCTGAGGTGAACCATAATGTTCTATCTCCAAGTGCACTCTGGCCCGGACACAAAACGACAGTTTTGTGTGTAAAAGGTTCTATCTCCAAACACATTTTTGTATTTTTAAAAACAATGAACCAGTCAATAGCTGTAAATTTCCATATATATTAGGAAATAAGCCAACTTGAACAATGGACACCATGATCACCACCTCAAAATACATATTACTATGGTAAATCCGGTCACGAAACTTCAAACCCCGTTTTCCACAAAAATGAAAATTGGGAGATAGAACTTTTTGGTTCTCACGCGACGATGTATCTTTCCTATTTATAATAAAGAAGAAAGACGCAATACCGATCAGTAATTGAGCATAATAATCAATGGTCTCTATTAACATCCAGTATAACCCTTTATACTAATATTTTTAAAGGTAAGCCAATAAATAAAGGAAGTCCAGAGAAATGAGACTCTTTATATTCATTAAAAGTGTCCGAGGATTGTATATTAACGCTCGTTTGACACATGACATATACAAATGCTTCACACAATATTACATGGATGAATAAACATTAGCTTTGCACTTTAAAACCATACTGGTACCGACTCGGAATTACTGACTCTGGGGGAGGTATTCCCTTGCTTTTCACTATAAAGCAGGTGACCTAAGGGAACCCCCCAAAGCCCCCCCCCCCCACCCCCCCCCCCCCCTTGCCCAGGGTCAAATACCTCAGAGCGATGATGGCAGCAGGACAGAGTCACTGCCAGAACAGAAAGCCTACATAACTATAGTTGCAACTGTTTAGTGGACGATATTCTGAGCAACTGATAATGGACCTAAACAATGGAGGTCTCCAGAAATGGACTCAATATTTCTGAGATAAAAATTAGTGAATGTGGAAGGTTGAAACCAATATGCAGCCTTCATTAGATCAGTAATAGCAATACAATTAGCATAGGCTCAAGGAGTAGAAAGAGCTCTTACTTCATGAGCTGAGATCTTGAGTGCCGACTGCTGAGAAGAAGATAATTTTTCATAAGCAGTACGAATAGTGAATTGAATCCATCTAGCAATAGAATGAACCATAATATCCTTTCTAATAGGCATTAAAGACAGAAAGAAACGCTTACGTCCCTTTCTGATGAACTCAGATCTATGTTTGTAAATACATATTGCTCTAACAGGACACAGTAGAGGCCTACGCCCATCAGATGATGGAAGGGCCTTAATAATAATAGGTTCAGGATACTTATTAGGAGCCTCATTCTTAGCCAAAAAACCAACATTGGTGGTAAAGGTAATAGTATTACCGACACTATGGTAGTGAGAATTCTCCACAAATAGTGCATGAAGCTCACTAACTCTTCTAGCAGAAGAGAAAGCTAAGAGAAAAGCTGTCTTATATGTTAAGAATTTGAAGTCCACTGTGTCAAGAGGCTCAAAAGGCACTTCTTTTAGCTTAAGAAGAACCCAGGCCAAATTCCACTTCGGAATTAATCTAAGGGTTCTACAGTTAAAACTAGAAGTCCTGTCATGAAATGCGCACAAACAGCACGTCGATATGCGCGTTAATGTACGCGTTATGGCCCAAGTAAAGCTATCAAATTCTGTACATATGGCCTGTGCACAAGCAATATTTCAGCCAATGGACCTCCGGGTAACCCGGAGGTCCATTGGCAGAAACATTGCATGTGTTTGCTATGAGTAACCAAGAGAACCTGCCGTGCTTTGGATGCCATTCGATACGGCAATTGCGCGTAATTCCAACGCGCAATTAAGCCTAGATAAGCGCACTATTCGTGACAGGACTTCTAATTTTAACTGTAGGTCTATTTATCGAAAAATTTCTAACTAACTTAGATAAAGAGACATTAGTTCCAATCATCAAGTTATCATGATGTGCATAGGTATCGGACAGCATAGACCTATAACCTTTAATGGTGATAGGCTGCAGATTAATCTCATCAAACAAGTATACTAGAAAGTTTGCTATGCCTGGAATGGAAGGATCATAAATATCTACAGAATGATCCCCACACCACTGACAAAAGACCCTCCACTTAGCAGCATAGTTTAGCGAAGAGGAGGTCCTCCTACAGTTAGATATCGCGTCCACTGCTCGTCCTGTAAAATGTTTTCCGTGCAAGAAGGACCGCACAATGGAAATACGTGAAGGTTTAGACCTTGCGGATTGTGATGGAGGATGCGCGATTTCCCTTGCGAAAGAAGATCTTCCCGTTGAGGAAGCTTCCTCGGCATGTCCCACAACAGACACCTGAGTAGATTTATCCACTGTCTCTGTGGAGATAGAGATGCTACCAACAGAATCTTGCATTGTGATTGTTTTATCTTGAGCAATATCTGCTGAATCAACGGCGCTGGAGGATACGCATATCCTATCATTCCGTCCCAAGAGATCGAGAGAGCGTCTACTGCAAACACTTGAGGATCCGGACAAGGTGACACATACGTCTGCAACTGATTGTTGAAATGTGTCACAAATAAATCTATCATTGGCCATTCCCATTGGTAGCAAATCTGATTGAATACTTGCTTGTTGAGAGTCCATTCTGATGGCAACAAGCGACCCCTCCGTGAAAGGGAGTCTGCTAAGACATTCAGATGACCTGGAATATGACGGACGGAGAGAAGAATCTGATGTTCTAGTACAAACAGAAGAATTCTTTCCGTTAGACTGAGCAACGGAATGGAATGAGTGCCACCCTGGTTCCGAATATACGCAATTACTGTCGTATTGTCGGACATAATTTGCACGTGTGCATTCTGAATAACGTCTATCCAATGACGTAGAGCAAGCCAAATCGACATCATCTCTTTGATGTTGATGTGCTTGCTTAGAAACTGCGGATCCCAAAGACCCTGGCACTTCAAATCCGATGGGCTCAGTGTCGCACCCCAGCCTGTTTGACTGGCATCTGTCATAATCGTAAAACTCAGATCTGGCAACTGCAGTGGAACTCCCTGAGTTAACCACTGTATGTCTGCCCAAGTCTGAATCTCTTGTTTCACTTGGCTTGACAAGAGGATGCCCGTCTCGAGCGAATGAATCTTCACTCTCCAATTCTGAGTCAGATAGACTTGGAGAGGACGAGTGCGTAGCCGCCCCATCGGAATGAGATCTGCGGCAGCTCCGCACAGACCTATTAGTCTCATGAATTCCCTCGCTGACACTTTGTCTGAGTGAAGACAATAGCGAGAGTAACAACTGACTAATTTCGCTCTGGTTAACGGCAGATGAACGAGATTGTTGTGCATCTCGAAGCTCATTCCCAGGTGGGTGAATGACTTGGACGGCACCAGATCCGACTTCTCTTCGTTTACTATGAAACCGAGACGTCGGAGCAATAGAAGCAGATTGTGCATGTCGTTCTGAAGCGTTAACTCGTTGCCGTATCTCTGAAGAATATCGTCCAGGTAAATCGACGTTACCGCAGACGAATGAGCTCGGAAATGAGTCATTACCGAGTTCATTACTCGAGTGAAAGCCCAGGGCGCTAGATTCAGACCAAAGCACATCGCTCGGAACTGATAAACAACACCGAGGACAGCGAAGCGAAGATACTTTCTGAACGCCGGATGTACCATGACGTGAAAGTATGCATCCTTGAGGTCTATGCTCGCAGCATAGTCGTTCACTCGAATGCTCGCTCTGACCGATCGAATGGTCTCCATATAAAACTTTGGAGCCATGATCAGCTTGTTTATCCAGCTTAAGTCGATGACTGGACGGAATGAGCCGTCTGGCTTCGGAACCAGAAAGAGATGGCTGTAGAAACCTGGAGATTCCTGGTTTTCTACGACCTCTATCGCGATCTCCGTTAAAAGAGACTGGACTTCTGATAGAAATGTCGTTCTTTTCTGACAATTTGACGGAAGCTGTGTCCATCTTGGACTTCGAGTTAATGGAGGTTTGCCTTTGAAGGACAGTTTTAGTCCTTCCGAAATAACCCCTCGAACCCAAGGGTCCTCCGTAATTGATTCCCAATTGCTTGAGAAACAACGACAGTCTTCTGCCCACCAGAACGCGACAGAGGTCTAGACCATCATCTCCTGGATCCGCGTCTGACCGGTTATTTAGGCCAGTGTAACGGCCCCTAGTCGAGTCGCTACTCTGCCGGTCTCCAGAGTAAGATCTAGAGGACGCATAGGAACCTCAATAGGAACTTCCCCTGGACGAACTCATCCCGGAAGTGCCTGGCCTACTCCTGTCTGCTGGTTCCGATTTCTTGGAAGCAGACTTAAACTGCAGAGAGTCCGAAGCTTTCTTTGTTAATTTATCATATATATCAGAAAGCTTGCCACTGAAGAGAAACTCTCCAGAGACCGGAGCGACTCTAAGAGAGTTTTTCACCTTACTGTCCACACGTGTGGAAGTAGCCAGGGCCGCGTCACGTCTAGCTAACTCCAGATTTGCCACTGAAAGGGCAGAGTTATAAGTGGAAAAAGCTATGGCCCTGGACAGAACTCTTAATGACATTTGTACGTCTTGAAATTCTGGTCCTTCAAAGTGTAATGACAACGCTCTAGTAAGGTGATCTGCGTAGGAAAGAGCGTCTAAACTAGCTCTGTTAGACGATATCATCGTTTCCATCATAGACGACGGAAGTGACATAGACGACGGCATGGATATATCAAGGTCTTCAGCCTGGTCGTCTAAACGCAGAGGAACTCTCTGGATGCCCTAACCTGCCGTATCAAACTTGTTCCTTTGATTTAAACGGCAGCTGTGGAGCAGATGCCGGTAGGAAGGCTGACCTGCCCATCTTGTTGGCAAGTTTATCAATAGCGTCATTCAATAATTCAAAAATCCGAGAGACATTCTTGGATTGTGACGGAAATTCCAGGACAATGTCCCTAAACTGATTAAAAAAATCGGTGTCCAGTGGCACTATCACCCTCCTATCCGGCTGCGCAGCATTTTGGTCCGGCGGAACAACTTCTGGAAGGTAATGCCGGATGAATTCTTATTTTATGTTGTTCCGAAAGGGAAATATCTAATTCATCGGAATCCCTTTCGCCATCCTGCCGGACCTTATGTAAATCATGTAAATCTGTCGTCTGCACCCGATCCAGCGGCGGAACCTACCGACCCAGCATCTTCTGACATTTCATGTTCCGACAGAGGCTCTGCCGGTTGCTGGGATGCTGTGATTATCTTTGCTATCTGTGATAGCACATCCGTTACGGAGGCCTGGGGAGCCGCGGTCTTACTGGATTTAGCCGCCGGAAGCTCCCTGGACGTTGCATCCTGCATACATCTTTTATGCGAACGTCCAAATGAAGAAGGCCTTGTATCCCTGGCTACCGGATGGCGTGACCTGGTCGCCGTGAATCCCTGGTCGGCGAAGCTGACTGTAATTCACTGGTCATGTAGCTAAGGTGTGGTCGAGTGTGCTGCTGTGAGGATACGGAAGCCTTATAGGTAGCCTCGCCGGACTGCCTATATACCAGAGCATCCCGAGCCGCGGACGTATGCTCCGACTGCGTAACGCTGCGGACTACAACATCTGGTCCCAGATGCTGCTGAATGAGAGAGGGACCTCTCTCGCTTGCAGTCCGTGCCAAGCTAGACAAGCTAAACACCGGACTGTCAGGCTTCCTCCGATCCATCCTCCTTTCCGTCGTCACTGGGTGTGCACGTGATTGTTTTATAGTTCTCGCAACACCCGACTCTCTCTGCTGGACCGCAACGGATGAACCCGAGTGCTGCCCCATTCGGTGAATGGATGTAACCCCGGTCAAGCTAGCGGATGTCAACCCCTTCAGGTTCCTTTCGGGTAATTGACGAATCTCCTTGAGCACTTTTGCTGCTAGCTCTTCGCTTGTATGTGACGACGGAGGCACACTTCTGGACGACATCACGGAAATATCACCCTGTTCTTGTTCCTCTGAAAAAGAGAGTGAAATACTAGAGTGACTCTGCGGAGAAAGAATCGGCATGGACCTTTCTCCAGGAACAACATACCGTGGCACACGTTTCCAACGTTTGCCATCCCATTTGAAACACACAGAACAAAGATCAGTGCGAGTACAGAGAGAACAATTAATACAGAGATCATGAGAATCATAGGAAGATTTCCTCCTATTACAATTTGAACAATAATCATTCATTGTGAAATGTAAACAATCATAGTACTCGCACTAATCCTTGAAAATAAAGATACATAATACAACAATCCATTATATTCATTAATAATAATGATTTGAAAAGAAAAAATTTAAAAAAAAAAAAAAAATTTTCAGAAGCGCCCAAGTTCCCAAAGGACCCTGAGCCCAATGGATCCCAAAAAAGCCTAAGTGTGGACAAAAATTTAAATTCATTTTGAAAAAATTAATGAGACACTTACGGACAATAATAATGTATCTTACTATGAATAAGAGATGCAGAAGACAAATAATCACTATCAGCAGTAACTGTTGTCAACCTAAGCAAAAGTGTCAACAAACCGGAAACATGACTCCAGGCACTGAACAAACCTGGCCCGAAATCAGTCACCAATTAAAACACTATCTGATGTAAAACAGAGGCTTCCAGAGAAGAAACTGTAAAACATCTGATGGTAGATGCAGACCAAAACGCCTAAACACCCCTAGGGTGAGGACGTAAACATGGGGAAAAAGCAGAAATAATTCTGTTACCAACTCCCAAAAAAAAACTCCCCCAAAATTTTAGCAATAAACATTACAAAAAATAAGCCAAAACATGGGAGAATAGCTAGGGGGGAATAAGGAAGGTAGAGAGGAAACACTGATCAAACAATGGTACTTCATAGCAAGAATGACAACATCAGGGCTATGCCTTGAAAAAAGGCAACTAGAAAAAATTTCATAAAATAATTATAAGTTACAGCCCAGAACATTTTCTTGCACTAAATTTTTTCCTCTCCTCCTTATATATCCTCTTTATTTCCACCATTTCTCTCATCAAAATGTGTCTGGCATCATGAAAACTGAGATTTGGAAGCACAAATAACAGAGAAGTGTGACTGTTTTGAGGGCCAAACAAAGAATGATAATTGGCGCCAATTTCGGGACTTCCTTGACACTGCGCATGCGCAGAGGAGTAAATGTATGGAGGACCATATAGGACATGTATTTTTCGTTTTTTTATGCAAATTTTGGGGATTGGGGGGGGGGGGGGGCAAAATTTGTGTTTGGCCCTGAATTAATGATTTTAGCACCAGCTAAGTCTGGGTCATTGGTACAGTATAGAAATATTAGTTTCCAAGAGACATTGTAGAAAAGTATTGCCTTCTGACTATATTTTGGGTTACACATTACAGAATTCTGATATAAATCCCAACAAGACAGTCTAATGACAGTCTAAAGGTATTTCCGTGATGCCAGATGAATGGGTACATGGAAGTAGGCATCCTTCAGGTCGATACTGGCAGCAAAGTCGCCCTGATGAACCGAACGTCGAACTGACCGGAAACGAGGAGCTATTATGTACTCGTTCGTTATGTACTCGTTCAGGATACTCAGATCGATGACAGGATGAAATTGGCCGTTTTTCTTCGGCACCAAGAAAAGTCTCGAGTAAAACCCCGGTGAAAGGGTGTTCCTGACCACCTCGATCGCCCCTTTGGAGAGGAGATCGTCGATCTCCTGCACCAGAAGGTCCCGACGTAGAGAATCGGAAGGGACCCGAGTCGGGAGGGGCACCCGAGATAAACTGGGGTGCCGATGGAAGGACAGTCGCAGACCAGATTGTATGACATTGAGGACCCAAGTGTCCGACGTTATCTCTGTCCAACGGTCGTAAAACAACGACAGCCTTCCCCCGTCTGGAGGCGAATCGAGGTAAGAACCTTCACTTGCGGCTTCGACTAGGCCCCCGAGAGGAGAAACCACCACTTCAGGAAGTGACAGAGTCCTCACGTGGGGGAAAACAAGACTAAGTGTGAAGAAACAAGCAGCACTGATCAAAAATAACATTAAGGCGAGCCTGGCCACGTTGGCGCTTCTTCTGAGCAGGAGCAGACGGAGCCAAAGGCGTAGCCAATGTCAACGACGAGGCAGACGCAGCAGCACGCTTGGCGGGCCTGGAACGACCACCACCCACAGCAGCAGGTTGGTCCAGCTGTCGC
The DNA here is from genome assembly GCA_031216915.1 of Pictodentalium vernedei. Lineage (NCBI taxonomy): Eukaryota > Metazoa > Mollusca > Scaphopoda > Dentaliida > Dentaliidae > Pictodentalium > Pictodentalium vernedei. The sequence goes on from CM062296.1 coordinate 818,311,632, forward strand.
AGCAAAAGCTGGTCCTTCGAATGACAAAGAACTTCACCACGGACAGCTTCCACAGAACCATGGAACAACGGAGGTCCAACCAAAGAGGCAGACCTCAGAACAGCACGCTGCTCAGAAGGAAGGAATGGAGAAGAATCCAACACCGCATCCCGCCAGCTCCAAATTAGCCGTGTTGCAGGCGTGAGCATGTGTCAAGTTCATGAGAGCCTGTAACAAAACGCGAAAAGGCACCTGAGCATCATCAAACTCCCCTGGAGGAAAATATTCAGCCAGGGCAGTGACGACATGGTTCGCGAGAGATAACATGCCCAGCATCTCTCGGGACAGGCCCACCATAGATTCAACTACCGACATCGGGAGAACTGCCGACTTAGGCTTAGTTAACCCGAGGGAAGAAGAATCCTCATCCACAGTATTCCATCCCTTGGAAGAGTGGTGGACAGACGGAATCGTAAACACGAAACCGCGATGGAGGCAGAAAGGCATCAGCTCTAGAAAAGAAAGAACCCTTGAGGTCCTTAGAACGCATTTTGGCGTCCAAGCCCTGGAAGGACTCAACAACCTGAGCCGATTGCAGAGGACGCAAAGCCCCAGAGCTAGAAGGCTCAACAGGGATACGGCGCTCAACAGTGGATCGAGGCCGGACAGCCACAGATAGCTGGTCTGAAGGTTGAATAATAAGCAATAAGCCAAAGACGAAATCCAAAGCCTGCCCCAAGACTGAAGAGGGGGGCCCATAACCTTCCAGAAAATCGTCATCCTCTGTTGCAGAGGAGACGTGCCCAACTCGGGCGGACCAGCAGAAACCTCCTGGGAAGACTGTGCTGTATCCAAGGGGCCAGGCAAGACATCTCGGTGACCGACCAAAGGAGGTTGTGCCACAGGAGGCCAACTTGAGGGTTGCCAGAAAGCAACCGGGTGAGTGCCAAAATGGCCTGACGCAGGTCCCCCTGAGAATACGTCACAGCAGCATCGCCCGACGGAGTGGCCTCACAATGGACCCTTCTGGTAGAACTCAAATCCTCAGAAGAGACCGACGTCGAACGTCGATCAGCAGACAGAATACGGAGATGGTGAGAAGACACCGGAGGATAGTCCCGATTGTGATGCACAGGTCCCATCACTGACCTCTGCGGAACAGAAGGTCCTGCCTGCAAATCCTCCAACGTACGTCCATTGGTAGCTGGACCTGGGACACGGTGAGAAGGCACCGGAGGATTGTCCCAAGAATGACGGGAACCTGTCATTGGCCTCTCCACAGCAGACGGCCCCAACTGCCCATCCTCTGAGACCGACGGCAAGCATCGATCGACATCCAGACTCGGAACACAGTGAGGAATCACCGGAGGAAGGTTCCGAGAGAGACAGCTAACCGGGGCTGTCACTGACCTCTGCCGAACAGCAGGCCCTGGATGCCAACCTCATCCTGCTAGTCGGCACACTAGCAGGGGAAGGAGGAACAATAAACGATTTGCTCGAGGGGCGAGGAATCGCTGCCAAAGCGACCGAACGGCTCAACCAACTAGGAGCAAACCTAGCCAGATGAGGTGGAGCAGAGAGCAAACCCTCACAGCTTCGCCGCGAAGCCAGGGGAGGCTGAGAGCTCACAGACACACCAGCAGATACAGCCTCGGTCCCCTGAGACTGTAGACCATCCCCAGAGGAGATGGAAGAGCCACCATCATACAGAATAGGATCTGTAGTAACAACTTCCTCAGCAACTGTCGACACCGTAGGAGGCAAATCGGAGAGGGTCACCGAGCTGACCCCGGAGAAGCTCTCTACGAAAACAGACGCCTCAAGAGTGACATCAGAAGACAAAGAGACCACGGTCTCCACGTCAGGTATCACTGAACTAGCACCGTCAACAGTTGCAGAGGAACTCACCACAGAAAAAGACAGATAAGAATCCTGTGTGACAGAGTCACCACGTGCACTAACAGAAATGTCTGCAACGGCACGGCTACCCTTACCCTGAGAACGAGGGGTTCTAGCTCTGGACAGAACCACCTTGTTAACAGAAGCCCATAATTTTGAGGACCAAACCCCACAAATACCACAAGACTGGGCCTGAGTGCAATTGTTGCAAGTGACACATGTGGAATGAGAGTCGTCCACATGCTTCACTTGCAAGCAAGAGGTACAAGGAATAGTCTTTGGCATAATATGAAAGAGAATAATGGAATCAAGCTTCCTGCCGACAGAAAACAGAACAAAGGTCGTGTTCACACGTGGGGGAAAACAAGACTAAGTGTGAAGAAACAAGCAGCACTGATCAAAAATAACATTAATTAATAACAATTTTGAAAGCTTGAAAACGGATACAATCCACTTGCACACAATCAAATGCAGATAACACATAAAATAAGTTGTTCACGAAGAAAACAGCTAAGTATAGCATGAGTCACACAAATTTCCGACCATGTACAAATGGTAGAAATAAAAGAAATTGACGTCACGGTTGTTGCGCATGCGCTCGGTAAACACAAGAGGTGTGAGAGAGAGTACCTGTAATTTCGAGGGGTGGTCTCGCTCGACCCTTTTTTCGATCTTTTTCGTGCTTTTGCACTCTATTACTTTTCCAGCTTGTTTGGAAAAGTTTCTAAAAGCTTGAGTTAGTTCCGAAGTAGGGCTTGCACTTACGTTACAGCCAATTGTAAACAATTGTGAGTAGGTTGAAAAGAAATAGTCGATGGGAAGGTTGCTAATTTGGAACTGGCTGGTTGTCATCTAATAATAATAATAACACTTTGGCTAGCCATTGAATTGTTGCAGTTCTAAGGTGAGAAGGCCTTGCTTACCCTTGTGCTTTCCAATACAAAATGCATCCCCATTCTTATGCCTCTTCTCTCATGGAATGTCTTTACCTTGCCTATTCGATCTTCCAAGCCTATCCCTTTACACCCCCACCCCCCCCCCCCCCCCTCCAATGACATATAGATCAATCAGATCGCCAAGCTTTCATGCGACCAGTCTAATACTGTTTGGACTTCATTGCAGTTATTTACCCACGTGCATGTGGAGTTTGCATGTAGATGACCATTGATACAATCTTATGTCTCTTCATTCACAGAGATATACAGATATTCATTCATGCTCCATCTCTATATATATGCCAATCAATTTAATTCACTTTGGAATCATCAAGATATTAACATAATTAGAAGAATGATTTTGGCTTATAAAATGCCAGCTGTTGCGAGTCTTCATTTGTAATGATAATGTCATCAAAGATGTGGTCAAATCAAGTCTTGTTTGGGAAAATATGGAGAAAATGTAGCAATATCGGTTGAAGTATAACTGACATGGATACGGAATGTCGTAAAATTGTCTTCCAGGTTAAAAGACTGTGTGTAAAAAAGAGAAAATATGGAGAAAATGTAGCAAAACCTATCATACATGTGGCATAACAGACACACTGAGTAGTGTAAAATTGTATTACGGGATCAGAGACTCTGTGCTAAAAGACAAAATATGGAGAAAATGTAGGAATACCTGTCATCACATGACTGGCCTGTATACTGAGCAAAGTATAATTGCATTCCAGGTTCAGAGACTCGGTTCTAAATGACAAATTATGAAGAAAATGTAACAATACCCATCATTGCTCTACTGGAATGATTAATAAGTAGTGAAAAATTGTATTATGGATTCAGAGACTCTGTGCTACAAGACACAATATTGAGAAAATGTAGGAATACCTGTCATAGCATGACTGGCCTGCATACTGAGCAAAGTATAATTGCATTCCAGGTTCAGAGACTCTGTGCTAAATTACAAAATATGAAGAAAATGCAACAATACTCATCATTGCTTTACTTGAATGATTAATGAGTAGTGTAAAATTGTATTACGGATTCAGAGACTCTGTGCTACAAGACAAAATATGGAGAAAATGTGGGGAAACCTGTCATAGCATGACTGGCCTGCATACTGAGCAATGCATCATTGCATTCCAGGTTCAGAGACTCTGTGCTAAATGACAAAATATGAAGAAAATGTTAGTGCTGCCGCGGTTATCAAGATAACCGGTTAACCTGTGGTTAAAACTTTGACCGGTCAAGAAAATGTTTTAACCGGTTAACCTTACATTCACTATACTCACCGTATATGTCTGTGTATAAGTAGTCCCCGTGTATAAGTCGCACCCCAAACTCACACCTGGAATTCCTCCCTTTTGCCTAAAGCCCATGTATAAGTCGCATCCCCCATTTTTAAATATATGCAGTCAAAAAGAATTAGTTGCAAGTTACGTTTTGCCAATTTGGGGCAGTTTGGGATGAAACGGAAATAGGTAAGTTTTGACGAGTTACCACGTTGTGAATAAGATAAAAGAATAAAGGAAAATTACTACTAAAGATTTAAAAAATACTCGCATTTATTTGTTTTCATTGTTTGTTTATCACCCCAATGTCTTTCTTCATCCCTGTCAAGAAAATCCAACGCTCATTTGTGACCGAAAGCTCATAGTTTCAGAATCAGAGTACCATTTGCGCCGTAACCTGCGCAGTTGTTGTGATTAAGTTGGTTTTTCTGGAATGCGAGAATGTTCCAGAAAAACCAATAAAAATACAACAAATGCGCAGGTTACAGCGCAAATTGTTTTCAAATTGTTGTCCCACTTAAGCATTGTTGGTGCTACTGAAACTAACTTTAACTAGTGCACATGTGCGTAATTTACAACCGGACATTACACATCAGTGAATTGGAGTTCATGGAAAAAATAAACACGTCTCTCCAGGTATTGCTGGCAAACATTTAATGTGTTATTATTTATTTTTTTGTTATTTTGATGATTTTGCATTTTTTATGGTTTCATCCATATTGGTCCCACAAACCTGTTGATTTCCGGTACACGCACTGATGTACACACATGGGCGATTGAACAACAACGACTAAATAGAATACTTCTTTATTATTATTTATGGTCAATGTAAATAACATTGGCCGGTCCGATATAATAGTTACAGTTGAAGCAAGAACACACTACAAATATAGGAACCTTAAATGCGCTTAACCATGGTTAACCATGGTCAAACACGCTGGTTAACCAGTCAGAAAAAAGTCTTAACCGCGGCAGCACTAGAAAATGTAGCAATACCTGTCATAGCATGACTGGCATGTTCACTGAGAAGAGAAAAATTGTATTACGGATTCAGAGACTCTGTGCTACAAGACAAAATATGGATAAAATGTAGGAATACCTGTCATAGCATGACTGGGCTGCATACTGAGCAAAGTATAATTGCATTCCAGGTTCAGAGACTCTGTGCTAAATGACAAAATATGAAGAAAATGTAGCAATACCCATGATTGCTCTACTTGAATGATTAAAAAGTAGTGTAAAATTGTATTACGGATTCAGAGACTCTGTGCTACAAGACAAAATATGGTGAAAATGTGGGAAAACCTGTCATAGCATGACTGGCCTGCATACTGAGCAATGTATCATTGCATTCCAGGTTCAGAGACTCTGTGCTATATGGGAAAATAAGGAGAAAATGTAGCGATACCCACCATTGCTCTACTCGAATGATTAATGAGTAGTGAAAAATTGTATTATGGATTCAGAGACTCTGTGCTACAAGACAAAATATGGAGAAAATGTAGGAATACCTGTCATAGCATGATTGGCCTGCATACTGAGCAATGTAAAATTGTATTCCAGGCTCAGAGACTCTGTGCTACATGATGAAATATAGAGAAAATGTAGCAATACCTGACATAGCATGACTGGCATGTTCACTGAGTAGAGAACAATTGTATTACGGATTCAGAGACTCTGTGCTACAAGACAAAATATGGATAAAATGTAGGAATACCTGTCATATCCTGACGGGCCAGTATACTGAGCAAAGTATAATTGCATTCCAGGTTCAGAGACTCTTTGCTAAATGACAAAATATGAAGAAAATGTAGCAATACCCATCATTGCTCTATTGGAATGATTAAAGAGTAGTGTAAAATTGTACTACGGATTCAGAGACTCTGTGCTACAAGACAAAATATGGATAAAATGTAGGAATACCTGTCATAGCATGACTGGCCTGCATACTGAGCAAGGTATAATTGCATTCCAGGTTCAGAGACTCTGTGCTAAATGACAAAATATGAAGAAAATGTAGCAATACCCATTATTGGTCTACTGGAATGATTAATGAGTAGTGTAAAATTGTATTACGGATTCAGAGACTGTGCTACAAGACAAAATATGGAGAACATGTAGGAATACCTGCCATAGCATGATTGGCCTGCATACTGAGCAATGTAAAATTGTATTCCAGACTCCGAGATTCTGTGCTACATGATGAAATATAGAGAAAATGTAGCAGTACCTGACATAGCACGACTGGCATGTTCACCGAGTAGAGAAAAATTGTATTACGGATTCAGAGACTCTGTGCTACAAGACAAAATATGGATAAAATGTACGAATACCTGTCATAACCTGACTGGCCTGCAAACTGAGCAAAGTATAATTGCATTCCAGGTTCAGAGACTCTCTGGTAAATGACAAAATATGAAGAAAATGTAGCAATACCCATCATTGCTCTACTTGAATGATTAAAGAGTAGTGTAAAATTGTATTACGGATTCAGAGACTCTGTGCTACAAGACAAAATATGGTGAAAATGTGGGAAAACCTGTCATAGCATGACTGGCCTGCATACTGAGCAATGCATCATTGCATTCCAGGTTCAGAGACTCTGTGCTATATGGGAAAATAAGGAGAAAATGTAGCGATACCCACCATTGCTCTACTCGAATGATTAATGAGTAGTGAAAAATTGTATTACGGATTCAGAGACTCTCTGCTACAAGACAAAATGTGAGGAAAATGTAGGAATACCTGTCATAGCATGATTGGCCTGCATACTGAGCAATATAAAATTGTATTCCAGACTCAGAGACTCTGTGCTACATGACGAAATATAGAGAAAACGTAGCAATACCTTTCATAGCATAACTGGCATGTTCACTGAGGAGAGAAAAATTGTATTACGGATTCAGAGACTCTGTGCTACAAGACAAAATATGGATAAAATGTAGGAATACCTGTCATAGGATGATTGGTCTGCATATTCAGCATTGTAAAATTGTATTTCAGGCTCAGAGACTATGTGCCACATGGTGAAATATAGAGAAAATGTAGCAATACCTGTCATAGCATGACTGGCATTTTCACTGAGTAGTAAAAAATTGTATTACGGATTCAGAGACTCTGTGCTACAAGACAAAATATGGAGAGAATGTGGGAATACCTGTTATACTATGACTGGCCTGCATTCTGAGCAAGGTATAATTGCATTCCAGGTTCAGAGACTCTGTGCTAAATGCAAAATATGAAGAAAATGTAGCAATACCCATTATTGCTCTACTGGAATGATTAATGAGTAGTGTAAAATTGTATTACGGATTCAGAGACTCTGTGCTACAAGACAAAATATGGATAAAATGTAGGAATACCTGTCATAGCCTGACTGGCCTGCATACTGAGCAAAGTATAATTGCATTTCAGGTTCAGAGTCTCTGTGCTAAATGACAAAATAAGAAGAAAATGTAGCAATACCCATTATTGCTCTACTCGAATGATTAATGAGTAGTGTAAAATTGTATTACGGATTCAGAGACTCTGTGCTACAAGATAAAATATGGAGAACATGTAGGAATACCTGCCATAGCATGATTGGCCTGCATTCTGAGCAATGTAAAATTGTATTCCAGGCTCAGACACTCTGTGCTACATGATGAAATATAGAGAAAATGTAGCAATACCTGACATAGCATGACTGGCATGTTCACTGAGTAGAGAAAAATTGTATTACGGATTCAGAGACTCTGTGCTACAAGACAAAATATGGATAAAATGTAGGAATACCTGTCATAGCCTGACGGGCCTGCATACTGAGCAAAGTATAATTGCATTCCAGGTTCAGAGACTCTGTGCTAAATGACAAAATATGAAGAAAATGTAGCAATACCCATCATTGCTCTATTGGAATGATTAAAGAGTAGTGTAAAATTGTATTACGGATTCAGAGACTCTGTGCTACAAGACAAAATATGGATAAAATGTAGGAATACCTGTCATAGCATGACTGGCCTGCATATTGAGCAAGGTATAATTGCATTCCAGGTTCAGAGACTCTGTGCTAAATGACAAAATATGAAGAAAATGTAGCAATACCCATTATTGGTCTACTGGAATGATTAATGAGTAATGTAAAATTGTATTACGGATTCAGAGACTCTGTGCTACAAGACAAAATATGGAGAACATGTAGGAATACCAGCCATAGCATGATTGGCCTGCATATTGAGCAATGTAAAATTGTATTCCAGACTCCGAGATTCTGTGCTACATGATGAAATATAGAGAAAATGTAGCAGTACCTGACATAGCATGACTGGCATGTTTACTGAGAAGAGAAAAATTGTATTACGGATTCAGAGACTCTGTGCTACAAGACAAAATATGGATAAAATGTAGGAATACCTGTCATAGCATGACTGGGCTGCATACTGAGCAAAGTATAATTGCATTCCAGGTTCAGAGACTCTGTGCTAAATGACAAAATATGAAGAAAATGTAGCAATACCCATCATTGCTCTACTCGAATGATTAATGAGTAGTGAAAAATTGTATTACGGATTCAGAGACTCTGTGCTACAAGACAAAATGTGGAGAAAATGTAGGAATACCTGTCATAGCATGATTGGCCTGCATACTGAGCAATATAAAATTGTATTCCAGACTCAGAGACTCTGTGCTACATGACGAAATATAGAGAAAACGTAGCAATACCTGTCATAGCATAACTGGCATGTTCACTGAGGAGAGAAAAATTGTATTACGGATTCAGAGACTCTGTGCTACAAGACAAAATATGGATAAAATGTAGGAATACCTGTCATAGCCTGACGGGCCTGCATACTGAGCAAAGTATAATTGCATTCCAGGTTCAGAGACTCTGTGCTAAATGACAAAATAAGAAGAAAATGTAGCAATACCCATTATTGCTACACTCGAATGATTAATGAGTAGTGTAAAATTGTATTACGGATTCAGAGACTCTGTGCTACAAGATAAAATATGGAGAACATGTAGGAATACCTGCCATAGCATGATTGGCCTGCATTCTGAGCAATGGAAAATTGTATTTCAGGCTCAGAGACTCTGTGCTACATGATGAAATATAGAGAAAATGTAGCAATACCTGACATAGCATGACTGGCATGTTCACTGAGTAGAGAAAAATTGTATTACGGATTCAGAGACTCTGTGCTACAAGGACAAATATGGATAAAATGTAGGAATACCTGTCATAGCCCGACGGGCCTGCATACTGAGCAAAGTATAATTGCATTCCAGGTTCAGAGACTCTGTGCTAAATGACAAAATATGAAGAAAATGTAGCAATACCCATTATTGGTCTACTGGAATGATTAATGAGTAGTGTAAAATTGTATTACGGATTCAGAGACTCTGGGCTACAAGACAAAATATGGAGAACATGTAGGAATACCAGCCATAGCATGATTGGCCTGCATATTGAGCAATGTAAAATTGTATTCCAGACTCCGAGATTCTGTGCTACATGATGAAATATAGAGAAAATGTAGCAGTACCTGACATAGCATGACTGGCATGTTTCCTGAGAAGAGAAAAATTGTATTACGGATTCAGAGACTCTGTGCTACAAGACAAAATATGGATAAAATGTAGGAATACCTGTCATAGCATGACTGACCTGCATACTGAGCAAGGTATAATTGCATTCAGGTTCAGAGACTCTGTGCTAAATGACAAAATATGAAGAAAATGTAGCAATACCCATTATTGGTCTACTGGAATGATTAATGAGTAATGTAAAATTGTATTACGGATTCAGAGACTCTGTGCTACAAGACAAAATATGGAGAACATGTAGGAATACCAGCCATAGCATGATTGGCCTGCATATTGAGCAATGTAAAATTGTATTCCAGACTCCGAGATTCTGTGCTACATGATGAAATATAGAGAAAATGTAGCAGTACCTGACATAGCATGACTGGCATGTTTACTGAGAAGAGAAAAATTGTATTACGGATTCAGAGACTCTGTGCTACAAGACAAAATATGGATAAAATGTAGGAATACCTGTCATAGCATGACTGGGCTGCATACTGAGCAAAGTATAATTGCATTCCAGGTTCAGAGACTCTGTGCTAAATGACAAAATATGAAGAAAATGTAGCAATACCCATCATTGCTCTACTCGAATGATTAATGAGTAGTGAAAAATTGTATTACGGATTCAGAGACTCTGTGCTACAAGACAAAATGTGGAGAAAATGTAGGAATACCTGTCATAGCATGATTGGCCTGCATACTGAGCAATATAAAATTGTATTCCAGACTCAGAGACTCTGTGCTACATGACGAAATATAGAGAAAACGTAGCAATACCTGTCATAGCATAACTGGCATGTTCACTGAGGAGAGAAAAATTGTATTACGGATTCAGAGACTCTGTGCTACAAGACAAAATATGGATAAAATGTAGGAATACCTGTCATAGCCTGACGGGCCTGCATACTGAGCAAAGTATAATTGCATTCCAGGTTCAGAGACTCTGTGCTAAATGACAAAATAAGAAGAAAATGTAGCAATACCCATTATTGCTATACTCGAATGATTAATGAGTAGTGTAAAATTGTATTACGGATTCAGAGACTCTGTGCTACAAGATAAAATATGGAGAACATGTAGGAATACCTGCCATAGCATGATTGGCCTGCATTCTGAGCAATGGAAAATTGTATTTCAGGCTCAGAGACTCTGTGCTACATGATGAAATATAGAGAAAATGTAGCAATACCTGACATAGCATGACTGGCATGTTCACTGAGTAGAGAAAAATTGTATTACGGATTCAGAGACTCTGTGCTACAAGGACAAATATGGATAAAATGTAGGAATACCTGTCATAGCCCGACGGGCCTGCATACTGAGCAAAGTATAATTGCATTCCAGGTTCAGAGACTCTGTGCTAAATGACAAAATATGAAGAAAATGTAGCAATACCCATTATTGGTCTACTGGAATGATTAATGAGTAGTGTAAAATTGTATTACGGATTCAGAGACTCTGGGCTACAAGACAAAATATGGAGAACATGAAGGAATACCAGCCATAGCATGATTGGCCTGCATATTGAGCAATGTAAAATTGTATTCCAGACTCCGAGATTCTGTGCTACATGATGAAATATAGAGAAAATGTAGCAGTACCTGACATAGCATGACTGGCATGTTTCCTGAGAAGAGAAAAATTGTATTACGGATTCAGAGACTCTGTGCTACAAGACAAAATATGGATAAAATGTAGGAATACCTGTCATAGCATGATTGGCCTGCATACTGAGCAATGTAAAATTGTATTCCAGGCTCACAGACTCTGTGCTACATGGCGAAATATAGATATAATGTAGCAATACCTGTCATAGCATGACTGGCATGTTTACTGAGAAGAGAAAAATTGTATTACGGATTCAGAGACTCTGTGCTACAAGACAAAATATGGATAAAATGTAGGAATACCTGTCATAGCATGACTGGGCTGCATACTGAGCAAAGTATAATTGCATTCCAGGTTCAGAGACTCTGTGCTAAATGACAAAATATGAAGAAAATGTAGCAATACCCATGATTGCTCTACTTGAATGATTAAAAAGTAGTGTAAAATTGTATTACGGATTCAGAGACTCTGTGCTACAAGACAAAATATGGTGAAAATGTGGGAAAACCTGTCATAGCATGACTGGCCTGCATACTGAGCAATGTATCATTGCATTCCAGGTTCAGAGACTCTGTGCTATATGGGAAAATAAGGAGAAAATGTAGCGATACCCACCATTGCTCTACTCGAATGATTAATGAGTAGTGAAAAATTGTATTATGGATTCAGAGACTCTGTGCTACAAGACAAAATATGGAGAAAATGTAGGAATACCTGTCATAGCATGATTGGCCTGCATACTGAGCAATGTAAAATTGTATTCCAGGCTCAGAGACTCTGTGCTACATGGCGAAATACAGATATAATGTAGCAATACCTGTCATAGCATGACTGGCATGTTTACTGAGAAGAGAAAAATTGTATTACGGATTCAGAGACTCTGTGCTACAAGACAAAATATGGATAAAATGTAGGAATACCTGTCATAGCATGACTGGGCTGCATACTGAGCAAAGTATAATTGCATTCCAGGTTCAGAGACTCTGTGCTAAATGACAAAATATGAAGAAAATGTAGCAATACCCATGATTGCTCTACTTGAATGATTAAAGAGTAGTGTAAAATTGTATTACGGATTCAGAGACTCTGTGCTACAAGACAAAATATGGATAAAATGTAGGAATACTTGTCATAGGATGATTGGTCTGTATACTGAGCAATGTAAAATTGTATTTCAGGCTCAGAGACTCTGTGCTACATGGTGAAATATAGAGAAAATGTAGCAATACCTGTCATAGCATGACTGGCATTTTCACTGAGTAGTAAAAAATTGTATTACGGATTCAGAGACTCTGTGCTACAAGACAAAATATGGAGAGAATGTGGGAAAACCTGTTATACTATGACTGGCCTGCATTCTGAGCAAGGTATAATTGTATTCCAGGTTCAGAGACTCTTAACTAAATGACAAAATATGAAGAAAATGTAGCAATACCCATTATTGCTCTACTGGAATGATTAATGAGTAGTGTAAAATTGTATTACGGATTCAGAGACTCTGTGCTACAAGAAAAAATATGGATAAAATGTAGGAATACCTGTCATAGCCAGACTGGCCTGCATACTGAGCAAAGTATAATTGCATTTCAGGTTCAGAGTCTCTGTGCTAAATGACAAAATAAGAAGAAAAAGTAGCAATACCCATTATTGCTCAACTCGAATGATTAAAGAGTAGTGTAAAATTGTATTACGGATTCAGAGACCCTGTGCTACAAGATAAAATATGGAGAACATGTAGGAATACCTGCCATAGCATGATTGGCCTGCATTCTGAGCAATGTAAAATTGCATTCCAGGCTCAGAGACTCTGTGCGACATGATGAAATATAGAGAAAATGTAGCAATACCTGACATAGCATGACTGGCATGTTCACTGAGTAGAGAACAATTGTATTACGGATTCAGAGACTCTGTGCTACAAGACAAAATATGGATAAAATGTAGGAATACCTGTCATATCCTGACGGGCCTGCATACTGAGCAAAGTATAATTGCATTCCAGGTTCAGAGACTCTTTGCTAAATGACAAAATATGAAGAAAATGTAGCAATACCCATCATTGCTCTATTGGAATGATTAAAGAGTAGTGTAAAATTGTATTACGGATTCAGAGACTCTGTGCTACAAGACAAAATATGGATAAAATATAGGAATACCTGTCATAGCATGACTGGCCTGCATACTGAGCAAGGTATAATTGCATTCCAGGTTCAGAGACTCTGTGCTAAATGACAAAATATGAAGAAAATGTAGCAATACCCATTATTGGTCTACTGGAATGATTAATGAGTAGTGTAAAATTGTATTACGGATTCAGAGACTCTGTGCTACAAGACAAAATATGGAGAACATGTAGGAATACCTGCCATAGCATGATTGGCCTGCATACTGAGCAATGTAAAATTGTATTCCAGACTCCGAGATTCTGTGCTACATGATGAAATATAGAGAAAATGTAGCAGTACCTGACATAGCACGACTGGCATGTTCACCGAGTAGAGAAAAATTGTATTACGGATTCAGAGACTGTGCTACAAGACAAAATATGGATAAAATGTACGAATACCTGTCATAACCTGACTGGCCTGCAAACTGAGCAAAGTATAATTGCATTCCAGGTTCAGAGACTCTCTGGTAAATGACAAAATATGAAGAAAATGTAGCAATACCCATCATTGCTCTACTTGAATGATTAAAGAGTAGTGTAAAATTGTATTACGGATTCAGAGAGTCTGTGCTACAAGACAAAATATGGATAAAATGTAGGAATATATGTCATAGCCTGATTGGCCTGCATACTGAGCAAAGTATAATTGCATTCTAGGTTCCAAGACTCAGTGCTAAATGACAAAATATGAAGAAAATGTAGCAATACCCATCATTGCTCTACTTGAATGATTAAAGAGTACTGTAAAATTGTATTACGGATTCAGAGACTCTGTGCTACAAGACAAAATATGGTGAAAATGTGGGAAAACCTGTCATAGCATGACTGGCCTGCATACTGAGCAATGTATCATTGCATTCCAGGTTCAGAGACTGTGCTATATGGGAAAATAAGGAGAAAATGTAGCAATACCCACCATTGCTCTACTCGAATGATTAATGAGTAGTGAAAAATTGTATTACGGATTCGGAGACTCTGTGCTACAAAACAAAATATGGAAAAAATGTAGGAATACCTGTCATAGAATGATTGGCCTGCATACTGAGCAATGTAAAATTGTATTCCAGACTCAGAGACTCTGTGCTACATGACGAAATATAGAGAAAATGTAGCAATACCTGTCATAGCATGACTGGCATGTTCACTGAGGAGAGAAAAATTGTATTACGGATTCAGAGACTTTGTGCTACAAGACAAAATATGGATAAAATGTAGGAATACCTGTCATAGCATGACTGGGCTGCATACTGAGCAAAGTATAATTGCATTCCAGGTTCAGAGACTCTGTGCTAAATGACTAAATATGAGGAAAATGTAACAATACCCACCATTGCTCTACTCGAATGATTAATGAGTAGTGAAAAATTGTATTACGGATTCAGAGACTCTGTGCTACAAGACAAAATATGGATAAAATGTAGGAATACCTGTCATAGCCTGACTGGCCTGCATACTGAGCAAAGTATAATTGCATTTCAGGTTCAGAGATTCTGTGCTAAATGACAAAATAAGAAGAAAATGTAGCAATACCCATTATTGCTCTACTCGAATGATTAATGAGTAGTGTAAAATTGTATTACGGATTCAGAGACTCTGTGCTACAAGATAAAATATGGAGAACATGTAGGAATACCTGCCATAGCATGATTGGCCTGCATTCTGAGCAATGGAAAATTGTATTCCAGGCTCAGAGACTCTGTGCTACATGATGAAATATAGAGAAAATGTAGCAATACCTGACATAGCATGACTGGCATGTTCACTGAGTAGAGAAAAATTGTATTACGGATTCAGAGACTCTGTGCTACAAGGCAAAATATGGATAAAATGTAGGAATACCTGTCATAGCCCGACGGGCCTGCATACTGAGCAAAGTATAATTGCATTCCAGGTTCAGAGACTCTGTGCTAAATGACAAAATATGAAGAAAATGTAGCAATACCCATCATTGCTCTATTGGAATGATTAAAGAGTAGTGTAAAATTGTATTACGGATTCAGAGACTCTGTGCTACAAGACAAAATATGGATAAAATGTAGGAATACCTGTCATAGCATGACTGGCCTGCATACTGAGCAAGGTATAATTGCATTCCAGGCTCAGAGACTCTGTGCTAAATGACAAAATATGAAGAAAATGTAGCAATACCCATTATTGGTCTACTGGAATGATTAATGAGTAGTGTAAAATTGTATTACGGATTCAGAGACTCTGTGCTACAAGACAAAATATGGATAAAATGTAGGAATACCTGTCATAACCTGACTGGCCTGCATAATGAGCAAAGTATAATTGCATTCCAGGTTCAGAAACTCTGTGCTAAATGACAAAATATGAAGAAAATGTAGCAATACCCATCATTGCTCTACTTGAATGATTAAAGAGTAGTGTAAAATTGTATTACGGATTCAGAGACTATGTGCTACAACACAAAATATGGTGAAAATGTGGGAAAAGCTGTCATAGCATGACTGGCCTGCATACTGAGCAATGTATCATTGCATTCCAGGTTCAGAGACTCTGTGCTATATGGGAAAATAAGGAGAAAATGTAGCGATACCCACCATTGCTCTACTCGAATGATTAATGAGTAGTGAAAAATTGTATTACGGATTCAGAGACTCTGTGCTACAAGATAAAATATGGAGAACATGTAGGAATACCTGCCATAGTATGATTGGCCTGCATTCTGAGCAATGTAAAATTGTATTCCAGGCTGAGAGACTCTGTGCTACATGATGAAATATAGAGAAAATGTAGCAATACCTGACATAGCATGACTGCCATGTTCACTGAGTAGAGAACAATTGTATTACGGATTCAGAGACTCTGTGCTACAAGACAAAATATGGATAAAATGTAGGAATACCTGTCATATCCTGACGGGCCAGTATACTGAGCAAAGTATAATTGCATTCCAGGTTCAGAGACTCTTTGCTAAATGACAAAATATGAAGAAAATGTAGCAATACCCATCATTGCTCTATTGGAATGATTAAAGAGTAGTGTAAAATTGTATTACGGATTCAGAGACTCTGTGCTACAAGACAAAATATGGATAAAATGTAGGAATACCTGTCATAGCATGACTGGCCTGCATACTGAGCAAGGTATAATTGCATTCCAGGTTCAGAGACTCTGTGCTAAATGACAAAATATGAAGAAAATGTAGCAATACCCATTATTGGTCTACTGGAATGATTAATGAGTAGTGTAAAATTGTATTACGGATTCAGAGACTCTGTGCTACAAGACAAAATATGGAGAACATGTAGGAATACCTGCCATAGCATGATTGGCCTGCATACTGAGCAATGTAAAATTGTATTCCAGACTCCGAGATTCTGTGCTACATGATGAAATATAGAGAAAATGTAGCAGTACCTGACATAGCACGACTGGCATGTTCACCAAGTAGAGAAAAATTGTATTACGGATTCAGAGACTCTGTGCTACAAGACAAAATATGGATAAAATGTACGAATACCTGTCATAACCTGACTGGCCTGCAAACTGAGCAAAGTATAATTGCATTCCAGGTTCAGAGACTCTCTGGTAAATGACAAAATATGAAGAAAATGTAGCAATACGCATCATTGCTCTACTTGAATGATTAAAGAGTAGTGTAAAATTGTATTACAGATTCAGAGACTCTGTGCTACAAGACAAAATATGGTGAAAATGTGGGAAAACCTGTCATAGCATGACTGGCCTGCATACTGAGCAATGCATCATTGCATTCCAGGTTCAGAGACTCTGTGCTATATGGGAAAATAAGGAGAAAATGTAGCGATACCCACCATTGCTCTACTCGAATGATTAATGAGTAGTGAAAAATTGTATTACGGATTCAGAGACTCTGTGCTACAAGACAAAATGTGGAGAAAATGTCGGAATACCTGTCATAGCATGATTGGCCTGCATACTGAGCAATATAAAATTGTATTCCAGACTCAGAGACTCTGTGCTACATGACGAAATATAGAGAAAACGTAGCAATACCTGTCATAGCATAACTGGCATGTTCACTGAGGAGAGAAAAATTGTATTACGGATTCAGAGACTCAGTGCTACAAGACAAAATATGGATAAAATGTAGGAATACCTGTCATAGCCTGACGGGCCTGCATACTGAGCAAAGTGTAATTGCATTCCAGGTTCAGAGACTCTGTGCTAAATGACAAAATAAGAAGAAAATGTAGCAATACCCATTATTGCTATACTCGAATGATTAATGAGTAGTGTAAAATTGTATTACGGATTCAGAGACTCTGTGCTACAAGATAAAATATGGAGAACATGTAGGAATACCTGCCATAGCATGATTGGCCTGCATTCTGAGCAATGGAAAATTGTATTTCAGGCTCAGAGACTCTGTGCTACATGATGAAATATAGAGAAAATGTAGCAATACCTGACATAGCATGACTGGCATGTTCACTGAGTAGAGAAAAATTGTATTATGGATTCAGAGACTCTGTGCTACAAGGACAAATATGGATAAAATGTAGGAATACCTGTCATAGCCCGACGGGCCTGCATACTGAGCAAAGTATAATTGCATTCCAGGTTCAGAGACTCTGTGCTAAATGACAAAATATGAAGAAAATGTAGCAATACCCATCATTGCTCTATTGGAATGATTAAAGAGTAGTGTAAAATTGTATTACGGATTCAGAGACTCTGTGCTACAAGACAAAATATGGATAAAATGTAGGAATACCTGTCATAGCATGACTGGCCTGCATACTGAGCAAGGTATAATTGCATTCCAGGTTCAGAGACTCTGTGCTAAATGACAAAATATGAAGAAAATGTAGCAATACCCATTATTGGTCTACTGGAATGATTAATGAGTAGTGTAAAACTGTATTACGGATTCAGAGACTCTGTGCTACAAGACAAAATATGGATAAAATGTAGGAATACCTGTCATAACCTGACTGGCCTGCATAATGAGCAAAGTATAATTGCATTCCAGGTTCAGAAACTCTGTGCTAAATGACAAAATATGAAGAAAATGTAGCAATACCCATCATTGCTCTACTTGAATGATTAAAGAGTAGTGTAAAATTGTATTACGGATTCAGAGATTATGCGCTACAACACAAAATATGGTGAAAATGTAGGAAAAGCTGTCATAGCATGACTGGCCTGCATACTGAGCAATGTATCATTGCATTCCAGGTTCAGAGACTCTGCGCTATATGGGAAAATAAGGAGAAAATGTAGCGATACCCACCATTGCTCTACTCGAATGATTAATGAGTAGTGAAAAATTGTATTACGGATTCAGAGGCTCTGTGCTACAAGATAAAATATGGAGAACATGTAGGAATACCTGCCATAGCATGATTGGCCTGCATTCTGAGCAATGTAAAATTGTATTCCAGGCTGAGAGACTCTGTGCTACATGATGAAATATAGAGAAAATGTAGCAATACCTGACATAGCATGACTGGCATGTTCACTGAGTAGAGAACAATTGTATTACGGATTCAGAGACTCTGTGCTACAAGACAAAATATGGATAAAATGTAGGAATACCTGTCATATCCTGACGGGCCAGTATACTGAGCAAAGTATAATTGCATTCCAGGTTCAGAGACTCTTTGCTAAATGACAAAATATGAAGAAAATGTAGCAATACCCATCATTGCTCTATTGGAATGATTAAAGAGTAGTGTAAAATTGTATTACGGATTCAGAGACTCTGTGCTACAAGACAAAATATGGATAAAATGTAGGAATACCTGTCATAGCATGACTGGCATGCATACTGAGCAAGGTATAATTGCATTCCAGGTTCAGAGACTCTGTGCTAAATGACAAAATATGAAGAAAATGTAGCAATACCCATTATTGGTCTACTGGAATGATTAATGAGTAGTGTAAAATTGTATTACGGATTCAGAGACTCTGTGCTACAAGACAAAATATGGAGAACATGTAGGAATACCTGCCATAGCATGATTGGCCTGCATACTGAGCAATGTAAAATTGTATTCCAGACTCCGAGATTCTGTGCTACATGATGAAATATAGAGAAAATGTAGCAGTACCTGACATAGCACGACTGGCATGTTCACCGAGTAGAGAAAAATTGTATTACAGATTCAGAGACTCTGTGCTACAAGACAAAATATGGATAAAATGTACGAATACCTGTCATAACCTGAGTGGCCTGCAAACTGAGCAAAGTATAATTGCATTCCAGGTTCAGAGACTCTCTGGTAAATGACAAAATATGAAGAAAATGTAGCAATACCCATCATTGCTCTACTTGAATGATTAAAGAGTAGTGTAAAATTGTATTACGGATTCAGAGACTCTGTGCTACAAGACAAAATATGGTGAAAATGTGGGAAAACCTGTCATAGCATGACTGGCCTGCATACTGAGCAATGCATCATTGCATTCCAGGTTCAGAGACTCTGTGCTATATGGGAAAATAAGGAGAAAATGTAGCGATACACACCATTGCTCTACTCGAATGATTAATGAGTAGTGAAAAATTGTATTACGGATTCAGAGACTCTGTGCTACAAGACAAAATGTGGAGAAAATGTAGGAATACCTGTCATAGCATGATTGGCCTGCATACTGAGCAATATAAAATTGTATTCCAGACTCAGAGACTCTGTGCTACATGACGAAATATAGAGAAAACGTAGCAATACCTTTCATAGCATAACTGGCATGTTCACTGAGGAGAGAAAAATTGTATTACGGATTCAGAGACTCTGTGCTACAAGACAAAATATGGATAAAATGTAGGAATACCTGTCATAGGATGATTGGTCTGCATATTGAGCATTGTAAAATTGTATTTCAGGCTCAGAGACTATGTGCCACATGGTGAAATATAGAGAAAATGTAGCAATACCTGTCATAGCATGACTGGCATTTTCACTGAGTAGTAAAAAATTGTATTACGGATTCAGAGACTCTGTGCTACAAGACAAAATATGGAGAGAATGTGGGAATACCTGTTATACTATGACTGGCCTGCATTCTGAGCAAGGTATAATTGCATTCCAGGTTCAGAGACTCTGTGCTAAATGGAAAATATGAAGAAAATGTAGCAATACCCATTATTGCTCTACTGGAATGATTAATGAGTAGTGTAAAATTGTATTACGGATTCAGAGACTCTGTGCTACAAGACAAAATATGGATAAAATGTAGGAATACCTGTCATAGCCTGACTGGCCTGCATACTGAGCAAAGTATAATTGCATTTCAGGTTCAGAGTCTCTGTGCTAAATGACAAAATAAGAAGAAAATGTAGCAATACCCATTATTGCTCTACTCGAATGATTAATGAGTAGTGTAAAATTGTATTACGGATTCAGAGACTCTGTGCTACAAGATAAAATATGGAGAACATGTAGGAATACCTGCCATAGCATGATTGGCCTGCATTCTGAGCAATGTAAAATTGTATTCCAGGCTCAGACACTCTGTGCTACATGATGAAATATAGAGAAAATGTAGCAATACCTGACATAGCATGACTGGCATGTTCACTGAGTAGAGAAAAATTGTATTACGGATTCAGAGACTCTGTGCTACAAGACAAAATATGGATAAAATGTAGGAATACCTGTCATAGCCTGACGGGCCTGCATACTGAGGAAAGTATAATTGCATTCCAGGTTCAGAGACTCTGTGCTAAATGACAAAATATGAAGAAAATGTAGCAATACCCATCATTGCTCTATTGGAATGATTAAAGAGTAGTGTAAAATTGTATTACGGATTCAGAGACTCTGTGCTACAAGACAAAATATGGATAAAATGTAGGAATACCTGTCATAGCATGACTGGCCTGCATACTGAGCAAGGTATAATTGCATTCCAGGTTCAGAGACTCTGTGCTAAATGACAAAATATGAAGAAAATGTAGCAATACCCATTATTGGTCTACTGGAATGATTAATGAGTAATGTAAAATTGTATTACGGATTCAGAGACTCTGTGCTACAAGACAAAATATGGAGAACATGTAGGAATACCAGCCATAGCATGATTGGCCTGCATATTGAGCAATGTAAAATTGTATTCCAGACTCCGAGATTCTGTGCTACATGATGAAATATAGAGAAAATGTAGCAGTACCTGACATAGCATGACTGGCATGTTTACTGAGAAGAGAAAAGTTGTATTACGGATTCAGAGACTCTGTGCTACAAGACAAAATATGGATAAAATGTAGGAATACCTGTCATAGCATGACGGGGCTGCATACTGAGCAAAGTATAATTGCATTCCAGGTTCAGAGACTCTGTGCTAAATGACAAAATATGAAGAAAATGTAGCAATACCCATCATTGCTCTACTCGAATGATTAATGAGTAGTGAAAAATTGTATTATGGATTCAGAGACTCTGTGCTACAAGACAAAATGTGGAGAAAATGTAGGAATACCTGTCATAGCATGATTGGCCTGCATACTGAGCAATATAAAATTGTATTCCAGACTCAGAGACTCTGTGCTACATGACGAAATATAGAGAAAACGTAGCAATACCTGTCATAGCATAACTGGCATGTTCACTGAGGAGAGAAAAATTGTATTACGGATTCAGAGACTCTGTGCTACAAGACAAAATATGGATAAAATGTAGGAATACCTGTCATAGCCTGACGGGCCTGCATACTGAGCAAAGTATAATTGCATTCCAGGTTCAGAGACTCTGTGCTAAATGACAAAATAAGAAGAAAATGTAGCAATACCCATTATTGCTATACTCGAATGATTAATGAGTAGTGTAAAATTGTATTACGGATTCAGAGACTCTGTGCTACAAGATAAAATATGGAGAACATGTAGGAATACCTGCCATAGCATGATTGGCCTGCATTCTGAGCAATGGAAAATTGTATTTCAGGCTCAGAGACTCTGTGCTACATGATGAAATATAGAGAAAATGTAGCAATACCTGACATAGCATGACTGGCATGTTCACTGAGTAGAGAAAAATTGTATTACGGATTCAGAGACTCTGTGCTACAAGGACAAATATGGATAAAATGTAGGAATACCTGTCATAGCCCGACGGGCCTGCATACTGAGCAAAGTATAATTGCATTCCAGGTTCAGAGACTCTGTGCTAAATGACAAAATATGAAGAAAATGTAGCAATACCCATTATTGGTCTACTGGAATGATTAATGAGTAGTGTAAAATTGTATTACGGAATCAGAGACTCTGGGCTACAAGACAAAATATGGAGAACATGTAGGAATACCAGCCATAGCATGATTGGCCTGCATATTGAGCAATGTAAAATTGTATTCCAGACTCCGAGATTCTGTGCTACATGATGAAATATAGAGAAAATGTAGCAGTACCTGACATAGCATGACTGGCATGTTTCCTGAGAAGAGAAAAATTGTATTACGATTTCAGAGACTGTGTGCTACAAGACAAAATATGGATAAAATGTAGGAATACCTGTCATAGCATGATTGGCCTGCATACTGAGCAATGTAAAATTGTATTCCAGGCTCACAGACTCTGTGCTACATGGCGAAATATAGATATAATGTAGCAATACCTGTCATAGCATGACTGGCATGTTTACTGAGAAGAGAAAAATTGTATTACGGATTCAGAGACTCTGTGCTATAAGACAAAATATGGATAAAATGTAGGAATACCTGTCATAGCATGACTGGGCTGCATACTGAGCAAAGTATAATTGCATTCCAGGTTCAGAGACTCTGTGCTAAATGACAAAATATGAAGAAAATGTAGCAATACCCATGATTGCTCTACTTGAATGATTAAAAAGTAGTGTAAAATTGTATTACGGATTCAGAGACTCTGTGCTACAAGACAAAATATGGTGAAAATGTGGGAAAACCTGTCATAGCATGACTGGCCTGCATACTGAGCAATGTATCATTGCATTCCAGGTTCAGAGACTCTGTGCTATATGGGAAAATAAGGAGAAAATGTAGCGATACCCACCATTGCTCTACTCGAATGATTAATGAGTAGTGAAAAATTGTATTATGGATTCAGAGACTCTGTGCTACAAGACAAAAGATGGAGAAAATGTAGGAATACCTGTCATAGCATGATTGGCCTGCATACTGAGCAATGTAAAATTGTATTCCAGGCTCAGAGACTCTGTGCTACATGGCGAAATACAGATATAATGTAGCAATACCTGTCATAGCATGACTGGCATGTTTACTGAGAAGAGAAAAATTGTATTACGGATTCAGAGACTCTGTGCTACAAGACAAAATATGGATAAAATGTAGGAATACCTGTCATAGCATGACTGGGCTGCATACTGAGCAAAGTATAATTGCATTCCAGGTTCAGAGACTCTGTGCTAAATGACAAAATATGAAGAAAATGTAGCAATACCCATGATTGCTCTACTTGAATGATTAAAGAGTAGTGTAAAATTGTATTACGGATTCAGAGACTCTGTGCTACAAGACAAAATATGGATAAAATGTAGGAATACTTGTCATAGGATGATTGGTCTGTATACTGAGCAATGTAAAATTGTATTTCAGGCTCAGAGACTCTGTGCTACATGGTGAAATATAGAGAAAATGTAGCAATACCTGTCATAGCATGACTGGCATTTTCACTGAGTAGTAAAAAATTGTATTACGGATTCAGAGACTCTGTGCTACAAGACAAAATATGGAGAGAATGTGGGAAAACCTGTTATACTATGACTGGCCTGCATTCTGAGCAAGGTATAATTGTATTCCAGGTTCAGAGACTCTTAACTAAATGACAAAATATGAAGAAAATGTAGCAATACCCATTATTGCTCTACTGGAATGATTAATGAGTAGTGTAAAATTGTATTACGGATTCAGAGACTCTGTGCTACAAGAAAAAATATGGATAAAATATAGGAATACCTGTCATAGCCAGACTGGCCTGCATACTGAGCAAAGTATAATTGCATTTCAGGTTCAGAGTCTCTGTGCTAAATGACAAAATAAGAAGAAAAAGTAGCAATACCCATTATTGCTCAACTCGAATGATTAAAGAGTAGTGTAAAATTGTATTACGGATTCAGAGACCCTGTGCTACAAGATAAAATATGGAGAACATGTAGGAATACCTGCCATAGCATGATTGGCCTGCATTCTGAGCAATGTAAAATTGTATTCCAGGCTCAGAGACTCTGTGCGACATGATGAAATATAGAGAAAATGTAGCAATACCTGACATAGCATGACTGGCATGTTCACTGAGTAGAGAACAATTGTATTACGGATTCAGAGACTCTGTGCTACAAGACAAAATATGGATAAAATGTAGGAATACCTGTCATATCCTGACGGGCCTGCATACTGAGCAAAGTATAATTGCATTCCAGGTTCAGAGACTCTTTGCTAAATGACAAAATATGAAGAAAATGTAGCAATACCCATCATTGCTCTATTGGAATGATTAAAGAGTAGTGTAAAATTGTATTACGGATTCAGAGACTCTGTGCTACAAGACAAAATATGGATAAAATATAGGAATACCTGTCATAGCATGACTGGCCTGCATACTGAGCAAGGTATAATTGCATTCCAGGTTCAGAGACTCTGTGCTAAATGACAAAATATGAAGAAAATGTAGCAATACCCATTATTGGTCTACTGGAATGATTAATGAGTAGTGTAAAATTGTATTACGGATTCAGAGACTCTGTGCTACAAGACAAAATATGGAGAACATGTAGGAATACCTGCCATAGCATGATTGGCCTGCATACTGAGCAATGTAAAATTGTATTCCAGACTCCGAGATTCTGAGCTACATGATGAAATATAGAGAAAATGTAGCAGTACCTGACATAGCACGACTGGCATGTTCACCGAGTAGAGAAAAATTGTATTACGGATTCAGAGACTGTGCTACAAGACAAAATATGGATAAAATGTACGAATACCTGTCATAACCTGACTGGCCTGCAAACTGAGCAAAGTATAATTGCATTCCAGGTTCAGAGACTCTCTGGTAAATGACAAAATATGAAGAAAATGTAGCAATACCCATCATTGCTCTACTTGAATGATTAAAGAGTAGTGTAAAATTGTATTACGGATTCAGAGAGTCTGTGCTACAAGACAAAATATGGATAAAATGTAGGAATACATGTCATAGCCTGATTGGCCTGCATACTGAGCAAAGTATAATTGCATTCTAGGTTCCAAGACTCAGTGCTAAATGACAAAATATGAAGAAAATGTAGCAATACCCATCATTGCTCTACTTGAATGATTAAAGAGTACTGTAAAATTGTATTACGGATTCAGAGACTCTGTGCTACAAGACAAAATATGGTGAAAATGTGGGAAAACCTGTCATAGCATGACTGGCCTGCATACTGAGCAATGTATCATTGCATTCCAGGTTCAGAGACTGTGCTATATGGGAAAATAAGGAGAAAATGTAGCAATACCCACCATTGCTCTACTCGAATGATTAATGAGTAGTGAAAAATTGTATTATGGATTCAGAGACTCTGTGCTACAAAACAAAATATGGAAAAAATGTAGGAATACCTGTCATAGAATGATTGGCCTGCATACTGAGCAATGTAAAATTGTATTCCAGACTCAGAGACTCTGTGCTACATGACGAAATATAGAGAAAACGTAGCAATACCTGTCATAGCATGACTGGCATGTTCACTGAGGAGAGAAAAATTGTATTACGGATTCAGAGACTTTGTGCTACAAGACAAAATATGGATAAAATGTAGGAATACCTGTCATAGCATGACTGGGCTGCATACTGAGCAAAGTATAATTGCATTCCAGGTTCAGAGACTCTGTGCTAAATGACTAAATATGAGGAAAATGTAACAATACCCACCATTGCTCTACTCGAATGATTAATGAGTAGTGAAAAATTGTATTACGGATTCAGAGACTCTGTGCTACAAGACAAAATATGGATAAAATGTAGGAATACCTGTCATAGCCTGACTGGCCTGCATACTGAGCAAAGTATAATTGCATATCAGGTTCAGAGATTCTGTGGTAAATGACAAAATAAGAAGAAAATGTAGCAATACCCATTATTGCTCTACTCGAATGATTAATGAGTAGTGTAAAATTGTATTACGGAATCAGAGACTCTGTGCTACAAGATAAAATATGGAGAACATGTAGGAATACATGCCATAGCATGATTGGCCTGCATTCTGAGCAATGGAAAATTGTATTCCAGGCTCAGAGACTCTGTGCTACATGATGAAATATAGAGAAAATGTAGCAATACCTGACATAGCATGACTGGCATGTTCACTGAGTAGAGAAAAATTGTATTACGGATTCAGAGACTCTGTGCTACAAGGCAAAATATGGATAAAATGTAGGAATACCTGTCATAGCCCGACGGGCCTGCATACTGAGCAAAGTATAATTGCATTCCAGGTTCAGAGACTCTGTGCTAAATGACAAAATATGAAGAAAATGTAGCAATACCCATCATTGCTCTATTGGAATGATTAAAGAGTAGTGTAAAATTGTATTACGGATTCAGAGACTCTGTGCTACAAGACAAAATATGGATAAAATGTAGGAATACCTGTCATAACCTGACTGGCCTGCATAATGAGCAAAGTATAATTGCATTCCAGGTTCAGAAACTCTGTGCTAAATGACAAAATATGAAGAAAATGTAGCAATACCCATCATTGCTCTACTTGAATGATTAAAGAGTAGTGTAAAATTGTATTACGGATTCAGAGACTATGTGCTACAACACAAAATATGGTGAAAATGTGGGAAAAGCTGTCATAGCATGACTGGCCTGCATACTGAGCAATGTATCATTGCATTCCAGGTTCAGAGACTCTGTGCTATATGGGAAAATAAGGAGAAAATGTAGCGATACCCACCATTGCTCTACTCGAATGATTAATGAGTAGTGAAAAATTGTATTACGGATTCAGAGACTCTGTGCTACAAGATAAAATATGGAGAACATGTAGGAATACCTGCCATAGTATGATTGGCCTGCATTCTGAGCAATGTAAAATTGTATTCCAGGCTCAGAGACTCTGTGCTACATGATGAAATATAGAGAAAATGTAGCAATACCTGACATAGCATGACTGCCATGTTCACTGAGTAGAGAACAATTGTATTACGGATTCAGAGACTCTGTGCTACAAGACAAAATATGGATAAAATGTAGGAATACCTGTCACATCCTGACGGGCCAGTATACTGAGCAAAGTATAACTGCATTCCAGGTTCAGAGACTCTTTGCTAAATGACAAAATATGAAGAAAATGTAGCAATACCCATCATTGCTCTATTGGAATGATTAAAGAGTAGTGTAAAATTGTATTACGGATTCAGAGACTCTGTGCTACAAGACAACATATGGATAAAATGTAGGAATACCTGTCATAGCATGACTGGCCTGCATACTGAGCAAGGTATAATTGCATTCCAGGTTCAGAGACTCTGTGCTAAATGACAAAATATGAAGAAAATGTAGCAATACCCATTATTGGTCTACTGGAATGATTAATGAGTAGTGTAAAATTGTATTACGGATTCAGAGACTCTGTGCTACAAGACAAAATATGGAGAACATGTAGGAATACCTGCCATAGCATGATTGGCCTGCATACTGAGCAATGTAAAATTGTATTCCAGACTCCGAGATTCTGTGCTACATGATGAAATATAGAGAAAATGTAGCAGTACCTGACATAGCACGACTGGCATGTTCACCGAGTAGAGAAAAATTGTATTACGGATGCAGAGACTCTGTGCTACAAGACAAAATATGGATAAAATGTACGAATACCTGTCATAACCTGACTGGCCTGCAAACTGAGCAAAGTATAATTGCATTCCAGGTTCAGAGACTCTCTGGTAAATGACAAAATATGAAGAAAATGTAGCAATACGCATCATTGCTCTACTTGAATGATTAAAGAGTAGTGTAAAATTGTATTACAGATTCAGAGACTCTGTGCTACAAGACAAAATATGGTGAAAATGTGGGAAAACCTGTCATAGCATGACTGGCCTGCATACTGAGCAATGCATCATTGCATTCCAGGTTCAGAGACTCTGTGCTATATGGGAAAATAAGGAGAAAATGTAGCGATACCCACCATTGCTCTACTCGAATGATTAATGAGTAGTGAAAAATTGTATTACGGATTCAGAGACTCTGTGCTACAAGACAAAATGTGGAGAAAATGTCGGAATACCTGTCATAGCATGATTGGCCTGCATACTGAGCAATATAAAATTGTATTCCAGACTCAGAGACTCTGTGCTACATGACGAAATATAGAGAAAACGTAGCAATACCTGTCATAGCATAACTGGCATGTTCACTGAGGAGAGAAAAATTGTATTACGGATTCAGAGACTCAGTGCTACAAGACAAAATATGGATAAAATGTAGGAATACCTGTCATAGCCTGACGGGCCTGCATACTGTGCAAAGTATAATTGCATTCCAGGTTCAGAGACTCTGTGCTAAATGACAAAATAAGAAGAAAATGTAGCAATACCCATTATTGCTATACTCGAATGATTAAAGAGTAGTGTAAAATTGTATTACGGATTCAGAGACTCTGTGCTACAAGATAAAATATGGAGAACATGTAGGAATACCTGCCATAGCATGATTGGCCTGCATTCTGAGCAATGGAAAATTGTATTTCAGGCTCAGAGACTCTGTGCTACATGATGAAATATAGAGAAAATGTAGCAATACCTGACATAGCATGACTGGCATGTTCACTGAGTAGAGAAAAATTGTATTACGGATTCAGAGACTCTGTGCTACAAGGACAAATATGGATAAAATGTAGGAATACCTGTCATAGCCCGACGGGCCTGCATACTGAGCAAAGTATAATTGCATTCCAGGTTCAGAGATTCTGTGCTAAATGACAAAATATGAAGAAAATGTAGCAATACCCATCATTGCTCTATTGGAATGATTAAAGAGTAGTGTAAAATTGTATTACGGATTCAGAGACTCTGTGCTACAAGACAAAATATGGATAAAATGTAGGAATACCTGTCATAGCATGACTGGCCTGCATACTGAGCAAGGTATAATTGCATTCCAGGTTCAGAGACTCTGTGCTAAATGACAAAATATGAAGAAAATGTAGCAATACCCATTATTGGTCTACTGGAATGATTAATGAGTAGTGTAAAACTGTATTACGGATTCAGAGACTCTGTGCTACAAGACAAAATATGGATAAAATGTAGGAATACCTGTCATAACCTGACTGGCCTGCATAATGAGCAAAGTATAATTGCATTCCAGGTTCAGAAACTCTGTGCTAAATGACAAAATATGAAGAAAATGTAGCAATACCCATCATTGCTCTACTTGAATGATTAAAGAGTAGTGTAAAATTGTATTACGGATTCAGAGATTAAGCGCTACAACACAAAATATGGTGAAAATGTGGGAAAAGCTGTCATAGCATGACTGGCCTGCATACTGAGCAATGTATCATTGCATTCCAGGTTCAGAGACTCTGCGCTATATGGGAAAATAAGGAGAAAATGTAGCGATACCCACCATTGCTCTACTCGAATGATTAATGAGTAGTGAAAAATTGTATTACAGATTCAGAGACTCTGTGCTACAAGATAAAATATGGAGAACATGTAGGAATACCTGCCATAGCATGATTGGCCTGCATTCTGAGCAATGTAAAATTGTATTCCAGGCTGAGAGACTGTGTGCTACATGATGAAATATAGAGAAAATGTAGCAATACCTGACATAGCATGACTGGCATGTTCACTGAGTAGAGAACAATTGTATTACGGATTCAGAGACTCTGTGCTACAAGACAAAATATGGATAAAATGTAGGAATACCTGTCATATCCTGACGGGCCAGTATACTGAGCAAAGTATAATTGCATTCCAGGTTCAGAGACTCTTTGCTAAATGACAAAATATGAAGAAAATGTAGCAATACCCATCATTGCTCTATTGGAATGATTAAAGAGTAGTGTAAAATTGTATTACGGATTCAGAGACTCTGTGCTACAAGACAAAATATGGATAAAATGTAGGAATACCTGTCATAGCATGACTGGCCTGCATACTGAGCAAGGTATAATTGCATTCCAGGTTCAGAGACTCTGTGCTAAATGACAAAATATGAAGAAAATGTAGCAATACCCATTATTGGTCTACTGGAATGATTAATGAGTAGTGTAAAATTGTATTACGGATTCAGAGACTCTGTGCTACAAGACAAAATATGGAGAACATGTAGGAATACCTGCCATAGCATGATTGGCCTGCATACTGAGCAATGTAAAATTGTATTCCAGACTCCGAGATTCTGTGCTACATGATGAAATATAGAGAAAATGTAGCAGTACCTGACATAGCACGACTGGCATGTTCACCGAGTAGAGGAAAATTGTATTACGGTTTCAGAGACTCTGTGCTACAAGACAAAATATGGATAAAATGTACGAATACCTGTCATAACCTGACTGGCCTGCAAACTGAGCAAAGTATAATTGCATTCCAGGTTCAGAGACTCTCTGGTAAATGACAAAATATGAAGAAAATGTAGCAATACCCATCATTGCTCTACTTGAATGATTAAAGAGTAGTGTAAAATTGTATTACGGATTCAGAGACTCTGTGCTACAAGACAAAATATGGTGAAAATGTGGGAAAACCTGTCATAGCATGACTGGCCTGCATACTGAGCAATGCATCATTGCATTCCAGGTTCAGAGACTCTGTGCTATATGGGAAAATAAGGAGAAAATGTAGCGATACCCACCATTGCTCTACTCGAATGATTAATGAGTAGTGAAAAATTGTATTACGGATTCAGAGACTCTGTGCTACAAGACAAAATGTGGAGAAAATGTAGGAATACCTGTCATAGCATGATTGGCCTGCATACTGAGCAATATAAAATTGTATTCCAGACTCAGAGACTCTGTGCTACATGACGAAATATAGAGAAAACGTAGCAATACCTTTCATAGCATAACTGGCATGTTCACTGAGGAGAGAAAAATTGTATTACGGATTCAGAGACTCTGTGCTACAAGACAAAATATGGATAAAATGTAGGAATACCTGTCATAGAATGATTGGTCTGCATATTGAGCATTGTAAAATTGTATTTCAGGCTCAGAGACTATGTGCCACATGGTGAAATATAGAGAAAATGTAGCAATACCTGTCATAGCATGACTGGCATTTTCACTGAGTAGTAAAAAATTGTATTACGGATTCAGAGACTCTGTGCTACAAGACAAAATATGGAGAGAATGTGGGAATACCTGTTATACTACGACTGGCCTGCATTCTGAGCAAGGTATAATTGCATTCCAGGTTCAGAGACTCTGTGCTAAATGCAAAATATGAAGAAAATGTAGCAATACCCATTATTGCTCTACTGGAATGATTAATGAGTAGTGTAAAATTGTATTACGGATTCAGAGACTCTGTGCTACAAGACAAAATATGGATAAAATGTAGGAATACCTGTCATAGCCTGACTGGCCTGCATACTGAGCAAAGTATAATTGCATTTCAGGTTCAGAGTCTCTGTGCTAAATGACAAAATAAGAAGAAAATGTAGCAATACCCATTATTGCTCTACTCGAATGATTAATGAGTAGTGTAAAATTGTATTACGGATTCAGAGACTCTGTGCTACAAGATAAAATATGGAGAACATGTAGGAATACCTGCCATAGCATGATTGGCCTGCATTCTGAGCAATGTAAAATTGTATTCCAGGCTCAGACACTCTGTGCTACATGATGAAATATAGAGAAAATGTAGCAATACCTGACATAGCATGACTGGCATGTTCACTGAGTAGAGAAAAATTGTATTACGGATTCAGAGACTCTGTGCTACAAGACAAAATATGGATAAAATGTAGGAATACCTGTCATAGCCTGACGGGCCTGCATACTGAGCAAAGTATAATTGCATTCCAGGTTCAGAGACTCTGTGCTAAATGACAAAATATGAAGAAAATGTAGCAATACCCATCATTGCTCTATTGGAATGATTAAAGAGTAGTGTAAAATTGTATTACGGATTCAGAGACTCTGTGCTACAAGACAAAATATGGATAAAATGTAGGAATACCTGTCATAGCATGACTGGCCTGCATACTGAGCAAGGTATAATTGCATTCCAGGTTCAGAGACTCTGTGCTAAATGACAAAATATGAAGAAAATGTAGCAATACCCATTATTGGTCTACTGGAATGATTAATGAGTAATGTAAAATTGTATTACGGATTCAGAGACTCTGTGCTACAAGACAAAATATGGAGAACATGTAGGAATACCAGCCATAGCATGATTGGCCTGCATATTGAGCAATGTAAAATTGTATTCCAGACTACGAGATTCTGTGCTACATGATGAAATATAGAGAAAATGTAGCAGTACCTGACATAGCATGACTGGCATGTTTACTGAGAAGAGAAAAATTGTATTACGGATTCAGAGACTCTGTGCTACAAGACAAAATATGGATAAAATGTAGGAATACCTGTCATAGCATGACTGGGCTGCATACTGAGCAAAGTATAATTGCATTCCAGGTTCAGAGACTCTGTGCTAAATGACAAAATATGAAGAAAATGTAGCAATACCCATCATTGCTCTGCTCGAATGATTAATGAGTAGTGAAAAATTGTATTACGGATTCAGAGACTCTGTGCTACAAGACAAAATGTGGAGAAAATGTAGGAATACCTGTCATAGCATGATTGGCCTGCATACTGAGCAATATAAAATTGTATTCCAGACTCAGAGACTCTGTGCTACATGACGAAATATAGAGAAAACGTAGCAATACCTGTCATAGCATAACTGGCATGTTCACTGAGGAGAGAAAAATTGTATTACGGATTCAGAGACTCTGTGCTACAAGACAAAATATGGATAAAATGTAGGAATACCTGTCATAGCCTGACGGGCCTGCATACTGAGCAAAGTATAATTGCATTCCAGGTTCAGAGACTCTGTGCTAAATGACAAAATAAGAAGAAAATGTAGCAATACCCATTATTGCTATACTCGAATGATTAATGAGTAGTGTAAAATTGTATTACGGATTCAGAGACTCTGTGCTAGAAGATAAAATATGGAGAACATGTAGGAATACCTGCCATAGCATGATTGGCCTGCATTCTGAGCAATGGAAAATTGTATTTCAGGCACAGAGACTCTGTGCTACATGATGAAATATAGAGAAAATGTAGCAATACCTGACATAGCATGACTGGCATGCTCACTGAGTAGAGAAAAATTGTATTACGGATTCAGAGACTCTGTGCTACAAGGACAAATATGGATAAAATGTAGGAATACCTGTCATAGCCCGACGGGCCTGCATACTGAGCAAAGTATAATTGCATTCCAGGTTCAGAGACTCTGTGCTAAATGACAAAATATGAAGAAAATGTAGCAATACCCATCATTGCTCTATTGGAATGATTAAAGAGTAGTGTAAAATTGTATTACGGATTCAGAGACTCTGTGCTACAAGACAAAATATGGATAAAATGTAGGAATACCTGTCATAGCATGACTGGCCTGCATACTGAACAAGGTATAATTGCATTCCAGGTTCAGAGACTCTGTGCTAAATGACAAAATATGAAGAAAATGTAGCAATACCCATTATTGGTCTACTGGAATGATTAATGAGTAGTGTAAAATTGTATTACGGATTAAGAGACTCTGTGCTACAAGACAAAATATGGATAAAATGTAGGAATACCTGTCATAACCTGACTGGCCTGCATAATGAGCAAAGTATAATTGCATTCCAGGTTCAGAAACTCTGTGCTAAATGACAAAATATGAAGAAAATGTAGCAATACCCATCATTGCTCTACTTGAATGATTAAAGAGTAGTGTAAAATTGTATTACGGATTCAGAGACTATGCGCTACAACACAAAATATGGTGAAAATGTGGGAAAAGCTGTCATAGCATGACTGGCCTGCATATTGAGCAATGTATCATTGCATTCCAGGTTCAGAGACTCTGCGCTATATGGGAAAATAAGGAGAAAATGTAGCGATACCCACCATTGCTCTACTCGAATGATTAATGAGTAGTGAAAAATTGTATTACGGATTCAGTGACTCTGTGCTACAAGATAAAATATGGAGAACATGTAGGAATACCTGCCATAGCATGATTGGCCTGCATTCTGAGCAATGTAAAATTGTATTCCAGGCTCAGAGACTCTGTGCTACATGATGAAAGATAGAGAAAATGTAGCAATACCTGACATAGCATGACCGGCATGTTCACTGAGTAGAGAACAATTGTATTACGGATTCAGAGACTCTGTGCTACAAGACAAAATATGGATAAAATGTAGGAATACCTGTCATATCCTGACGGGCCAGTATACTGAGCAAAGTATAATTGCATTCCAGGTTCAGAGACTCTTTGCTAAATGACAAAATATGAAGAAAATGTAGCAATACCCATCATTGCTCTATTGGAATGATTAAAGAGTAGTGTAAAATTGTATTATGGATTCAGAGACTCTGTGCTACAAGACAAAATATGGATAAAATGTAGGAATACCTGTCATAGCATGACTGGCCTGCATACTGAGCAAGGTATAATTGCATTCCAGGTTCAGAGACTCTGTGCTAAATGACAAAATATGAAGAAAATGTAGCAATACCCATTATTGGTCTACTGGAATGATTAATGAGTAGTGTAAAATTGTATTACGGATTCAGAGACTCTGTGCTACAAGACAAAATATGGAGAACATGTAGGAATACCTGCCATAGCATGATTGGCCTGCATACTGAGCAATGTAAAATTGTATTCCAGACTCCGAGATTCTGTGCTACATGATGAAATATAGAGAAAATGTAGCAGTACCTGACATAGCACGACTGGCATGTTCACCGAGTAGAGAAAAATTGTATTACGGATTCAGAGACTCTGTGCTACAAGACAAAATATGGATAAAATGTACGAATACCTGTCATAACCTGACTGGCCTGCAAACTGAGCAAAGTATAATTGCATTCCAGGTTCAGAGACTCTCTGGTAAATGACAAAATATGAAGAAAATGTAGCAATACCCATCATTGCTCTACTTGAATGATTAAAGAGTAGTGTAAAATTGTATTACGGATTCAGAGACTCTGTGCTACAAGACAAAATATGGTGAAAATGTGGGAAAACCTGTCATAGCATGACTGGCCTGCATACTGAGCAATGCATCATTGCATTCCAGGTTCAGAGACTCTGTGCTATATGGGAAAATAAGGAGAAAATGTAGCGATACCCACCATTGCTCTACTCGAATGATTAATGAGTAGTGAAAAATTGTATTACGGATTCAGAGACTCTGTGCTACAAGACAAAATGTGGAGAAAATGTAGGAATACCTGTCATAGCATGATTGGCCTGCATACTGAGCAATATAAAATTGTATTCCAGACTCAGAGACTCTGTGCTACATGACGAAATATAGAGAAAACGTAGCAATACCTTTCATAGCATAACTGGCATGTTCACTGAGGAGAGAAAAATTGTATTACGGATTCAGAGAATCTGTGCTACAAGACAAAATATGGATAAAATGTAGGAATACCTGTCATAGGATGATTGGTCTGCATATTGAGCATTGTAAAATTGTATTTCAGGCTCAGAGACTATGTGCCACATGGTGAAATATAGAGAAAATGTAGCAATACCTGTCATAGCATGACTGGCATTTTCACTGAGTAGTAAAAAATTGTATTACGGATTCAGAGACTCTGTGCTACAAGACAAAATATGGAGAGAATGTGGGAATACCTGTTATACTATGACTGGCCTGCATTCTGAGCAAGGTATAATTGCATTCCAGGTTCAGAGACTCTGTGCTAAATGCAAAATATGAAGAAAATGTAGCAATACCCATTATTGCTCTACTGGAATGATTAATGAGTAGTGTAAAATTGTATTACGGATTCAGAGACTCTGTGCTACAAGACAAAATATGGATAAAATGTAGGAATACCTGTCATAGCCTGACGGGCCTGCATACTGAGCAAAGTATAATTGCATTCCAGGTTCAGAGACTCCGTGCTAAATGACAAAATATGAAGAAAATGTAGCAATACCCATCATTGCTCTATTGGAATGATTAAAGAGTAGTGTAAAATTGTATTACGGATTCAGAGACTCTGTGCTACAAGACAAAATATGGATAAAATGTAGGAATACCTGTCATAGCATGACTGGCGTGCATACTGAGCAAGGTATAATTGCATTCCAGGTTCAGAGACTCTGTGCTAAATGACAAAATATGAAGAAAATGTAGCAATACCCATTATTGGTCTACTGGAATGATTAATGAGTAATGTAAAATTGTATTACGGATTCCGAGACTCTGTGCTACAAGACAAAATATGGAGAACATGTAGGAATACCAGCCATAGCATGATTGGCCTGCATATTGAGCAATGTAAAATTGTATTCCAGACTACGAGATTCTGTGCTACATGATGAAATATAGAGAAAATGTAGCAGTACCTGACATAGCATGACTGGCATGTTTACTGAGAAGAGAAAAATTGTATTACGGATTCAGAGACTCTGTGCTACAAGACAAAATATGGATAAAATGTAGGAATACCTGTCATAGCATGACTGGGCTGCATACTGAGCAAAGTATAATTGCATTCCAGGTTCAGAGACTCTGTGCTAAATGACAAAATATGAAGAAAATGTAGCAATACCCATCATTGCTCTGCTCGAATGATTAATGAGTAGTGAAAAATTGTATTACGGATTCAGAGACTCTGTGCTACAAGACAAAATGTGGAGAAAATGTAGGAATACCTGTCATAGCATGATTGGCCTGCATACTGAGCAATATAAAATTGTATTCCAGACTCAGAGACTCTGTGCTACATGATGAAATATAGAGAAAATGTAGCAATACCTGACATAGCATGACTGTCATGTTCACTGAGTAGAGAAAAATTGTATTACGGATTCAGAGACTCTGTGCTACAAGACAAAATATGGATAAAATGTAGGAAAACCTGTCATAGCCTGACGGGCCTGCATACTGAGCAAAGTATAATTGCATTCCAGGTTCAGAGACTCTGTGCTGAATGACAAAATATGAAGAAAATGTAGCAATACCCATCATTGCTCTATTGGAATGATTAAAGAGTAGTGTAAAATTGTATTACGGATTCAGAGACTCTGTGCTACAAGACAAAATATGGATAAAATGTAGGAATACCTGTCATAGCATGACTGGCGTGCATACTGAGCAAGGTATAATTGCATTCCAGGTTCAGAGACTCTGTGCTAAATGACAAAATATGAAGAAAATGTAGCAATATCCATTATTGGTCTACTGGAATGATTAATGAGTAATGTAAAATTGTATTACGGATTCAGAGACTCTGTGCTACAAGACAAAATATGGAGAACATGTAGGAATACCAGCCATAGCATGATTGGCCTGCATATTGAGCAATGTAAAATTGTATTCCAGACTCCGAGATTCTGTGCTACATGATGAAATATAGAGAAAATGTAGCAGTACCTGACATAGCATGACTGGCATGTTTACTGAGAAGAGAAAAATTGTATTACGGATTCAGAGACTCTGTGCTACAAGACAAAATATGGATAAAATGTAGGAATACCTGTCATAGCATGACTGGGCTGCATACTGAGCAAAGTATAATTCCATTCCAGGTTCAGAGACTCTGTGCTAAATGACAAAATATGAAGAAAATGTAGCAATACCCATCATTGCTCTACTCGAATGATTAATGAGTAGTGAAAAATTGTATTACGGATTCAGAGACTCTGTGCTACAAGACAAAATGTGGAGAAAATGTAGGAATACCTGTCATAGCATGATTGGCCTGCATACTGAGCAATATAAAATTGTATTCCAGACTCAGAGACCCTGTGCTACATGACGAAATATAGAGAAAACGTAGCAATACCTGTCATAGCATAACTGGCATGTTCACTGAGGAGAGAAAAATTGTATTACGGATTCAGAGACTCTGTGCTACAAGACAAAATATGGATAAAATGTAGGAATACCTGTCATAGGATGATTGGTCTGCATATTGAGCATTGTAAAATTGTATTTCAGGCTCAGAGACTATGTGCCACATGGTGAAATATAGAGAAAATGTAGCAATACCTGTCATAGCATGACTGGCATTTTCACTGAGTAGTAAAAAATTGTATTACGGATTCAGAGACTCTGTGCTACAAGACAAAATATGGAGAGAATGTGGGAATACCTGTTATACTATGACTGGCCTGCATTCTGAGCAAGGTATAATTGCATTCCAGGTTCAGAGACTCTGTGCTAAATGCAAAATATGAAGAAAATGTAGCAATACCCATTATTGCTCTACTGGAATGATTAATGAGTAGTGTAAAATTGTATTACGGATTCAGAGACTCTGTGCTACAAGACAAAATATGGATAAAATGTAGGAATACCTGTCATAGCCTGACTGGCCTGCATACTGAGCAAAGTATAATTGCATTTCAGGTTCAGAGTCTCGGTGCTAAATGACAAAATATGAAGAAAATGTAGCAATACCCATTATTGCTCTACTGGAATGATTAATGAGTAGTGTAAAATTGTATTACGGATTCAGAGACTCTGTGCTACAAGACAAAATATGGTGAAAATGTGGGAAAACCTGTCATAGCATGACTGGCCTGCATACTGAGCAATGTATCATTGCATTCCAGGTTCAGAGACTCTGTGCTATATGGGAAAATAAGGAGAAAATGTAGCGATACCCACCATTGCTCTACTCGAATGATTAATGAGTAGTGAAAAATTGTATTATGGATTCAGAGACTCAGTGCTACAAGACAAAATATGGAGAAAATGTAGGAATACCTGTCATAGCATGATTGGCCTGCATACTGAGCAATGTAAAATTGTATTCCAGGCTCAGAGACTCTGTGCTACATGGCGAAATATAGAGAAAATGTAGCAATACCTGTCATAGCATGACTGGCATGTTTACTGAGAAGAGAAAAATTGTATTACGGATTCAGAGACTCTGTGCTACAAGACAAAATATGGATAAAATGTAGGAATACCTGTCATAGCATGACTGGGCTGCATACTGAGCAAAGTATAATTGCATTCCAGGTTCAGAGACTCTGTGCTAAATGACAAAATATGAAGAAAATGTAGCAATACCCATCATTGCTCTACTTGAATGATTAAAGAGTAGTGTAAAATTGTATTACGGATTCAGAGACTCTGTGCTACAAGACAAAATATGGATAAAATGTAGGAATACCTGTCATAGCCTGACTGGCCTGCATACTTAGCAAAGTATAATTGCATTTCAGGTTCAGAGACTCTGTGCTAAATGGGAAAATAAGGAGAAAATGTAGCGATACCCACCATTGCTCTACTCGAATGATTAATGAGTAGTGAAAAATTGTATTACGGATTCAGATACTCTGTGCTACAAGACAAAAAATGGAGAAAATGTAGGAATACCTGTCATGGCATGATTGGCCTGCATAGTGAGCAATGTAAAATTGTATTCCAGGCTCAGAGACTCTGTGCTACATGACGAAATATAGAGAAAACGTAGCAATACCTGTCATAGCATGACTGGCATGTTCACTGAGGAGAGAAAAATTGTATTACGGATTCAGAGATTCTGTGCTACAAGACAAAATATGGATAAAATGTAGGAATACCTGTCATAGCATGACTGGGCTGCATACTGAGCAAAGTATAATTGCATTCCAGGTTCAGAGACTCTGCGCTAAATGACTAAATATGAAGAAAATGTAACAATACCCACCATTGCTCTACTCAAA
Source organism: Pictodentalium vernedei (assembly GCA_031216915.1). Classification (NCBI taxonomy): domain Eukaryota; kingdom Metazoa; phylum Mollusca; class Scaphopoda; order Dentaliida; family Dentaliidae; genus Pictodentalium; species Pictodentalium vernedei. The sequence continues at coordinate 818,351,963 of CM062296.1, forward strand.
TGATTAATGAGTAGTGAAAAATTGTATTACGGATTCAGAGACTCTGTGCTACAAGCCAAAATATGGAGAGAATGTAGGAATACCTGTCATAGGATGATTGGCCTGCATACTGAGCAATGTGAACTTGAATTTCAGGCTCAGAGACTCCGTGCTACATGGTGGAATATAGAGAAAATGTAGCAATACCTGTCATAGCATGACTGGCATGTTTACTGAGAAGAGAAAAATTGTATTACGGATTCAGAGACTCTGTGCTACAAGACAAAATATGGATAAAATGTAGGAATACCTGTCATAGCATGACTGGGCTGCATACTGAGCAAAGTATAATTGCATTCCAGGTTCAGAGACTCTGTGCTAAATGACAAAATATGAAGAAAATGTAGCAATACCCATCATTGCTCTACTTGAATGATTAAAGAGTAGTGTAAAATTGTATTACGGATTCAGAGACTCTGTGCTACAAGACAAAATATGGATAAAATGTAGGAATACCTGTCATAGCCTGACTGGCCTGCATACTTAGCAAAGTATAATTGCATTTCAGGTTCAGAGACTCTGTGCTAAATGGGAAAATAAGGAGAAAATGTAGCGATACCCACCATTGCTCTACTCGAATGATTAATGAGTAGTGAAAAATTGTATTACGGATTCAGAGACTCTGTGCTACAAGACAAAAAATGGAGAAAATGTAGGAATACCTGTCATGGCATGATTGGCCTGCATACTGAGCAATGTAAAATTGTATTCCAGGCTCAGAGACTCTGTGCTACATGACGAAATATAGAGAAAACGTAGCAATACCTGTCATAGCATGACTGGCATGTTCACTGAGGAGAGAAAAATTGTATTACGGATTCAGAGATTCTGTGCTACAAGACAAAATATGGATAAAATGTAGGAATACCTGTCATAGCATGACTGGGCTGCATACTGAGCAAAGTATAATTGCATTCCAGGTTCAGAGACTCTGCGCTAAATGACTAAATATGAAGAAAATGTAACAATACCCACCATTGCTCTACTCAAATGATTAATGAGTAGTGAAAAATTGTATTACGGATTCAGAGACTCTGTGCTACAAGCCAAAATATGGAGAGAATGTAGGAATACCTGTCATAGGATGATTGGCCTGCATACTGAGCAATGTGAACTTGAATTTCAGGCTCAGAGACTCCGTGCTACATGGTGGAATATAGAGAAAATGTAGCTATACCTGTCATAGCATGACTGGCATTTTCACTGAGTAGTAAAGAATTGTATTACGGATTCAGAGACTCTGTACTACAAGACAAAATATGGAGAAAATGTAGGAATTCCTGTCATAGCATGACAGGCCTGCATACTGAGCAATGTAAAATTGTATTCCAGGCTCAAAGACTCGCAACATGATGAAATATAGAGAAAATGTAGCAATACCTGTCATAGCATAACTGGCATTTTTACTGAGTAGTAAAAAATTGTATTACGGATTCAGAGACTCTGTGCTACAAGACAAAATATGGAGAGAATGTGGGGAAAACCTGTTATAGTATGACTGGCCTGCATACTGAGCAAGGTATAATTGCATTCCAGGTTCAGAGACTCTGTGCTAAATGACAAAATATGAAGAAAATGTAGCAATACCCATCATTGCTCTATTGGAATGATTAAAGAGTAGTGTAAAATTGTATTACGGATTCAGAGACTCTGTGCTACAAGACAAAATATGGATAAAATGTAGGAATACCTCTCATAGCATGACTAGCCTGCATACTGAGCAAGGTATAATTGCATTCCAGGTTCAGAGACTCTGTGCTAAATGACAAAATATGAAGAGAATGTAGCAATACCCATTATTGCTCTACTGGAATGATTAATGAGTAGTGTAAAATTGTATTACGGATTCAGAGACTCTGTGCTACAAGACAAAATATGGAGAACATGTAGGAATACCTACCGTAGCATGATTGGCCTGCATACTGAGCAATGTAAAATTGTATTCCAGACTCCGAAACTCTGTGCTACATGATGAAATATAGAGAAAATGTAGCAGTACCTGACATAGCATGACTGGCATGTTCACCGAGTAGAGAAAAATTGTATTACGGATTCAGAGACTCTGTGCTACAAGACGAAATATGGATAAAATGTAAGAATACCTGTCATAGCATGACTGGGCTGCATACTGAGCAAAGTATAATTGCATTCCAGGTTCAGAGACTCTGTGCTAAATGATTAAATATGAAGAAAATGTAACAATATCCACCATTGCTCTACTCGAATGATTAATGAGGAGTGAAAAATTGTATTACGGACTCAGAGACTCTGTGCTACAAGCCAAACTATGCAGAGAATGTAGGTATACCTGTCATAGGATGATTGGCCTGCATACTGAGCAATGTAAAATTGTATTTCAGGCTCAGAGACTCTGTGCTACATGGTGAAATATAGAGAAAATGTAGCAATACCTGTCATAGCATGAGCGGCATTTTCACTGAGTAGTAAAAAATTGTATTACGGATTCAGAGACTCTGTGCTACAAGACAAAATATGGAGAGAATGTGGGAAAACCCGTTATAGTATGACTGGCCTCCATACTGAGCAAGGTATAATTGCATTCCAGGTTCAGAGACTCTGTGCTAAATGACAAAATATGAAGAAAATGTAGCAATACCCATTATTGCTCTATTGGAATGATTAATGAGTAGTGTAAAATTGTATTACGGATTCAGAGACTCTGTGCTACAAGACAAAATATGGATAAAATGTAGGAATACCTGTCATAGCCTGACTGGTCTGCATACTGAGCAAAGTATAATTGCATTTCAGGTTCTGAGACTCTGTGCTAAATGACAAAATAAGAAGAAAATGTAGCAATACCCATCATTGGTCTACTCGAATGATTAATGAGAAGTGTAAAATTGTATTACAGATTCAGAGATTCTGTGCTACAAGATAAAATACGGAGAACATGTAGGAATACCAGCCATAGCATGACTGGCCTGCATTCTGAGCAATGTAAAATTGTATTCCAGGCTCAGAGCCTCTGTGCTACATGATGAAATATAGAGAAAATGTAGCAATACCTGACATAGCATGTCTGGCATGTTCACTGAGTAGAGAAAAATTGTATTACGGATTCAGAGACTCTGTGCTACAAGACAAAATATGGATAAAATGTAGGAATACATATCATAGCCTGATTGGCCTGCATACTGAGCAAAGTATAATTGCATTCTAGGTTCCAAGACTCTGTGCTAAATGACAAAATATGAAGAAAATGTAGCAATACCCATCATTGCTCTACTTGAATGATTAAAGAGTACTGTAAAATTGTATTACGGATTCAGAGACTCTGTGCTACAAGACAAAATATGGTGAAAATGTGGGAAAACCTGTCATAGCATGACTGGCCTGCATACTGAGCAATGTATCATTGCATTCCAGGTTCAGAGACTCTGTGCTATATGGGAAAATAAGGAGAAAATGTAGCGATACCCACCATTGCTCTACTCGAATGATTAATGACTAGTGAAAAATTGTATTACGGATTCAGAGACTCTGTGCTACAAGACAAAATATGGAGAAAATGTAGGAATACCTGTCATAGAATGATTGGCCTGCATACTGAGCAATGTAAAATTGTATTCCAGGCTCAGAGACTCTGTGCTACATGACGAAATATAGAGAAAACGTAGCAATACCTGTCATAGCATGACTGGCATGTTCACTGAGGAGAGAAAAATTGTATTAAGGATTCAGAGACTCTGTGCTACAAGACAAAATATGGATAAAATGTAGGAATACCTGTCATAGCATGACTGGGCTGCATACTGAGCAAAGTATAATTGCATTCCAGGTTCAGAGACTCTGTGCTAAATGACTAAATATGAAGAAAATGTAACAATACCCACCATTGCTCTACTCGAATGATTAATGAGTAGTGAAAAATTGTATTACGGATTCAGAGACTCTGTGCTACAAGACAAAATATGGATAAAATGTAGGAATACCTGTCATAGCCTGACTGGCCTGCATACTGAGCAAAGTATAATTGCATTTCAGGTTCAGAGACTCTGTGCTAAATGACAAAATAAGAAGAAAATGTAGCAATACCCATTATTGCTCTACTCGAATGATTAATGAGTAGTGTAAAATTGTATTACGGATTCAGAGACTCTGTGCTACAAGATAAAACATGGAGAACATGTAGGAATACCTGCCATAGCATGATTGGCCTGCATTCTAAGCAATGGAAAATTGTATTCCAGGCTCAGAGACTCTGTGCTACATGATGAAATAGAGAGAAAATGTAGCAATACCTGACATAGCATGACTGGCATGTTCACTGAGTAGAGAAAAATTGTATTACGGATTCAGAGACTCTGTGCTACAAGGCAAAATATGGATAAAATGTAGGAATACCTGTCATAGCCTGACAGGCCTGCATACTGAGCAAAGTGTAATTGCATTTCAGGTTCAGAGACTCTGTGCTAAATGACAAAATAAGAAGAAAATGTAGCAATACCCATTATTGCTCTACTCGAATGATTAATGAGTAGTGTAAAATTGTATTACGGATTCAGAGACTCTGTGCTACAAGATAAAACATGGAGAACATGTAGGAATACCTGCCATAGCATGATTGGCCTGCATTCTAAGCAATGGAAAATTGTATTCCAGGCTCAGAGACTCTGTGCTACATGATGAAATATAGAGAAAATGTAGCAATACCTGTCATAGCATAACTGGCAAGTTCACTGAGGAGAGAAAAATTGTATTACGGATTCAGAGACTCTCTGCTACAAGACAAAATATGGATAAAATGTAGGAATACCTGTCATAGGATGATTGGTCTGCATATTGAGCAATGTAAAATTGTATTTCAGGCTCAGAGACTCTGTGCTACATGGTGAAATATAGAGAAAATGTAGCAATACCTGTCATAGCATGACTGGCATTTTCACTGAGTCGTAAAAAATTGTATTACGGATTCAGAGACTCTGTGCTACAAGACAAAATATGGAGAGAATGTGGGAATACCTGTTATACTATGACTGGCCTGCATTCTGAGCAAGGTATAATTGCATTCCAGGTTCAGAGACTCTGTGCTAAATGACAAAATATGAAGAAAATGTAGCAATACCCATTATTGCTCTACTGGAATGATTAATGAGTAGTGTAAAATTGTATTACGGATTCAGAGACTCTGTGCTACAAGACAAAATATGGATAAAATGTAGGAATAGCTGTCATAGCCTGACTGGCCTGCATACTGAGCAAAGTATAATTGCATTTCAGGTTCAGAGTCTCTGTGCTAAATGACAAAATAAGAAGAAAATGTTGCAATACCCATTATTGCTCTACTCGAATGATTAATGAGTAGAGTAAAATTGTATTACGGATTCAGAGACTCTGCGCTACAAGATAAAATATGGAGAACATGTAGGAATACCTGCCATAGCATGATTGGCCTGCATTCTGAGCAATGTAAAATTGTATTCCAGGCTCAGAGACTCTGTGCTACATGATGAAATACAGAGAAAATGTAGCAATACCTGACATAGCATGACTGGCATGTTCACTGAGTAGAGAAAAATTGTATTACGGATTCAGAGACTCTGTGCTACAAGACAAAATATGGATAAAATGTAGGAATACCTGTCATAGCCTGACGGGCCTGCATACTGAGCAAAGTATAATTGCATTCCAGGTTCAGAGACTCTGTGCTGAATGACAAAATATGAAGAAAATGTAGCAATACCCATCATTGCTCTATTGGAATGATTAAAGAGTAGTGTAAAATTGTATTACGGATTCAGAGACTCTGTGCTACAAGACAAAATATGGATAAAATGTAGGAATACCTGTCATAGCATGACTGGCCTGCATACTGAGCAAGGTATAATTGCATTCCAGGTTCAGAGACTCTGTGCTAAATGACAAAATATGAAGAAAATGTAGCAATACCCATTAATGGTCTACTGGAATGATTAATGAGTAGTGTAAAATTGTATTACGGATTCAGAGACTCTGTGCTACAAGACAAAATATGGAGAACATGTAGAAATACCTGCCATAGCATGATTGGCCTGCATATTGAGCAATGTAAAATTGTATTCCAGACTCCGAGATTCTGTGCTACATGATGAAATATAGAGAAAATGTAGCAGTACCTGACATAGCATGACTGGCATGTTCACCGAGTAGAGAAAAATTGTATTACGGATTCAGAGACTCTGCTACAAGACAAAACATGGATAAATTGTACGAATACCTGTCATAACCTGACTGGCCTGCATACTGAGCAAAGGATAATTGCATTCCAGGTTCAGAGACTCTGTGCTAAATGACAAAATATGAAGAAAGTGTAGCAATACCCATCATTGCTCTACTTGAATGATTAAAGAGTACTGTAAAATTGTATTACGGATTCAGAGACTCTGTGCTACAAGACAAAATATGGTGAAAATGTGAGAAAACCTGTCATAGCATTACTGGCCTGCATACTGAGCAATGTATCATTGCATTCCAGGTTCAGAGACTCTGTGCTATATGGGAAAATAAGGAGAAAATGTAGCGATACCCACCATTGCTGTACTCAAATGATTAATGAGTAGTGAAAAATTGTATTACGGATTCAGAGACTCTGTGCTACAAGACAAAATATGGAGAAAATGTAGGAATACCTGTCATAGCATGATTGGCCTGCATACTGAGCAATGTAAAATTGTATTCCAGGCTCAGAGACTCTGTGCTACATGGCGAAATATAGAGAAAATGTAGCAATACCTGTCATAGCATGACTGGCATGTTTACTGAGAAGAGAAAAATTGTATTACGGATTCAGAGACTCTGTGCTACAAGACAAAATATGGATAAAATGTAGGAATACCTGTCATAGCATGACTGGGCTGCATACTGAGCAAAGTATAATTGCATTCCAGGTTCAGAGACTCTGCGCTAAATGACCAAATATGAAGAAAATGTAGCAATACCCATCATTGCTCTACTTGAATGATTAAAGAGTAGTGTAAAATTGTATTACGGATTCAGAGACTCTGTGCTACAAGACAAAATATGGATAAAATGTAGGAATACCTGTCATAGCCTGACTGGCCTGCATACTTAGCAAAGTATAATTGCATTTCAGGTTCAGAGACTCTGTGCTAAATGACAAAATAAGAAGAAAATGTAGCAATACCCATTATTGCTCTACTCGAATGATTAATGAGTAGTGTAAAATTGTATTACGGGTTCAGAGACTCTGTGCTACAAGACAAAATATGGAGAAAATGTGGGAAAACCTGTCATAGCATGACTGGCCTGCATACTGAGCAATGTATCATTGCATTCCAGGTTCAGAGACTCTGTGCTATATGGGAAAATAAGGAGAAAATGTAGCGATACCCACCATTGCTCTACTCGAATGATTAATGAGTAGTGAAAAATTGTATTACGGATTCAGAGACTCTGTGCTACAAGACAAAATATGGAGAAAATGTAGGAATACCTGTCATGGCATGATTGGCCTGCATACTGAGCAATGTAAAATTGTATTCCAGGCTCAGAGACTCTGTGCTACATGACGAAATAGAGAGAAAACGTAGCAATACCTGTCATAGCATGACTGGCATGTTCACTGAGGAGAGAAAAATTGTATTACAGATTCAGAGACTCTGTGCTACAAGACAAGATATGGATAAAATGTAGGAATACCTGTCATAGCATGACTGGGCTGCATACTGAGCAAAGTATAATTGCATTCCAGGTTCAGAGACTCTGTGCTAAATGACAAAATATGAAGAAAATGTAGCAATACCCATCATTGCTCTATTGGAATGATTAAAGAGTAGTGTAAAATTGTATTACGGATTCAGAGACTCTGTGCTACAAGACAAAATATGGATAAAATGTAGGAATACCTGTCATAGCATGACTAGCCTGCATACTGAGCAAGGTATAATTGCATTCCAGGTTCAGAGACTCTGTGCTAAATGACAAAATATGAAGAAAATGTAGCAATACCCATTATTGCTCTACTGGAATGATTAATGAGTAGTGTAAAATTGTATTACGGATTCAGAGACTCTGTGCTACAAGACAAAATATGGAGAACATGCAGGAATACCTACCGTAGCATGATTGGCCTGCATACTGAGCAATGTAAAATTGTATTCCAGACTCTGAAACTCTGTGCTACATGATGAAATATAGAGAAAATGTAGCAGTACCTGACATAGCATGACTGGCATGTTCACCGAGTAGAGAAAAATTGTATTACGGATTCAGAGACTCTGTGCTACAAGACAAAATATGGATAAAATGTAAGAATACCTGTCATAGCATGATGGGCTGTATACTGAGCAAAGTATAATTGCATTCCAGGTTCAGAGACTCTGTGCTAAATGACTAAATATGAAGAAAATGTAACAATATCCACCATTGCTCTACTCGAATGATTAATGAGTAGTGAAAAATTGTATTACGGACTCAGAGACTCTGTGCTACAAGCCAAACTATGCAGAGAATGTAGGAATACCTGTCATAGGATGATTGGCCTGCATACTGAGCAATGTAAAATTGTATTTCAGGCTCAGAGACTCTGTGCTACATGGTGAAATATAGAGAAAATGTAGCAATATCTGTCATAGCATGAGTGGCATTTTCACAGAGTAGTAAAAAATTGTATTACGGATTCAGAGACTCTGTGCTACAAGGCAAAATATGAAGAGAATGTGGGAAAACCTGTTATAGTATGACTGGCCTGCATACTGAGCAAGGTATAATTGCATTCCAGGTTCAGAGACTCTGTGCTAAATGACAAAATATGAAGAAAATGTAGCAATACCCATTATTGCTCTATTGGAATGATTAATGAGTAGTGTAAAATTGTATTACGGATTCAGAGACTCAGCGCTACAAGACAAAATATGGATAAAATGTAGGAATACCTGTCATAGCCTGACTGGTCTGCATACTGAGCAAAGTATAATTGCATTTCAGGTTCTGAGACTCTGTGCTAAATGACAAAATAAGAAGAAAATGTAGCAATACCCATCATTGGTCTACTCGAATGATTAATGAGAAGTGTAAAATTGTATTACAGATTCAGAGATTCTGTGCTACAAGATAAAATACGGAGAACATGTAGGAATACCTGCCATAGCATGATTGGCCTGCATTCTGAGCAATGTAAAATTGTATTCCAGGCTCAGAGCCTCTGTGCTAGATGATGAAATATAGAGAAAATGTAGCAATACCTGACATAGCATGTCTGGCATGTTCACTGAGTAGAGAAAAATTGTATTACGGATTCAGAGACTCTGTGCTACAAGACAAAATATGGATAAAATGTAGGAATACATGTCATAGCCTGATTGGCCTGCATACTGAGCAAAGTATAATTGCATTCTAGGTTCCAAGACTCTGTGCTAAATGACAAAATATGAAGAAAATGTAGCAATACCCATCATTGCTCTACTTGAATGATTAAAGAGTACTGTAAAATTATATTACGGATTCAGAGACTCTGTGCTACAAGAGAAAATATGGTGAAGATGTGGGAAAACCTGTCATAGCATGACTGGCCTGCATACTGAGCAATGTATCATTGCATTCCAGGTTCAAAGACTCTGTGCTATATGGAAAATAAGGAGAAAATGTAGCGAAACCCACCATTGCTCTACTCGAATGATTAATGAGTAGTGAAAAATTGTATTACGGATTCAGAGACTCTGTGCTACAAGACAAAATATGGAGAAAATGTAGGAATAACTGTCATAGAATGATTGGCCTGCATACTGAGCAATGTAAAATTGTATTCCAGGCTCAGAGACTCTGTGCTACATGACGAAATATAGAGAAAATGTAGCAATACCTGTCATAGCATGACTGGCATGTTTACTGAGAAGAGAAAAATTGTATTACGGATTCAGCGACTCTGTGCTACAAGACAAAATATGGATAAAATGTAGGAATACCTGTCATAGCATGACTGGGCTGCATACTGAGCAAAGTATAATTGCATTCCAGGTTCAGAGACTATGTGCTAAATGACCAAATATGAAGAAAATGTAGCAATACCCATCATTGCTCTACTTGAATGATTAAAGAGTAGTGTAAAATTGTATTACGGATTCAGAGACTCTGTGCTACAAGACAAAATATGGATAAAATGTAGGAATACCTGTCATAGCCTGACTGGCCTGCATACTTAGCAAAGTATAATTGCATGTCAGGTTCAGAGACTCTGTGCTAAATGACAAAATAAGAAGAAAATGTAGCAATACCCATTATTGCTCTACTCGAATGATTAATGAGTAGTGTAAAATTGTATTACAGATTCAGAGACTCTGTGCTACAAGACAAAATATGGAGAAAATGTGGGAAAACCTGTCATAGCATGACTGGCCTGCATACTGAGCAATGTATCATTGCATTCCAGGTTCAGAGACTCTGTGCTATATGGGAAAATAAGGAGAAAATGTAGCGATACCCACCATTGCTCTACTCGAATGATTAATGAGTAGTGAAAAATTGTATTACGGATTCAGAGACTCTGTGCTACAAGACAAAATATGGAGAAAATGTAGGAATACCTGTCATGGCATGATTGGCCTGCATACTGAGCAATGTAAAATTGTATTCCAGGCTCAGAGACTCTGTGCTACATGACGAAATATAGAGAAAACGTAGCAATACCTGTCATAGCATGACTGGCATGTTCACTGAGGAGAGAAAAATACGGATTCAGAGACTCTGTGCTACAAGACAAAATATGGATAAAATGTAGGAATACCTGTCATAGCATGACTGGGCTGCATACTGAGCAAAGTATAATTGCATTCCAGGTTCAGAGACTCTGTGCTAAATGACTAAATATGAAGAAAATGTAACAATACCCACCATTGCTCTACTCAAATGATTAATGAGTAGTGAAAAATTGTATTACGGATTCAGAGACTCTGTGCTACAAGCCAAAATATGGAGAGAATGTAGGAATACCTGTCATAAGATGATTGGCCTGCATACTGAGCAATGTGAACTTGAATTTCAGGCTCAGAGACTCTGTGCTACATGGTGGAATATAGAGAAAATGTAGCTATACCTGTCATAGCATGACTGGCATTTTCACTGAGTAGTAAAAAATTGTATTACGGATTCAGAAACTCTGTACTACAAGACAAAATATGGAGAAAATGTAGGAATTCCTGTCATAGCATGACAGGCCTGCATACTGAGCAATGTAAAATTGTATTCCAGGCTCAAAGACTCGCAACATGATGAAATATAGAGAAAATGTAGCAATACCTGTCATAGCATAACTGGCATTTTTACTGAGTAGTAAAAAATGGTATTACGGATTCAGAGACTCTGTGCTACAAGACAAAATATGGAGAGAATGTGGGGAAAACCTGTTATAGTATGACTGGCCTGCATACTGAGCAAGGTATAATTGCATTCCAGGTTCAGAGACTCTGTGCTAAATGACAAAATATGAAGAAAATGTAGCAATACCCATCATTGCTCTACTTGAATGATTAAAGAGTACTGTAAAATTGTATTACGGATTCAGAGACTCTGTGCTACAAGACAAAATATGGTGAAAATGTGGGAAAACCTGTCATAGCATGACTGGCCTGCATACTGAGCAATGTATCATTGCATTCCAGGTTCAGAGACTCTGTGCTAAATGACAAAATATGAAGAAAATGTAGCAATACCCATTATTGCTCTACTGGAATGATTAATGAGTAGTGTAAAATTGTATTACGGATTCAGAGACTCTGTGCTACAAGACAAAATATGGAGAACATGTAGGAATACCTACCGTAGCATGATTGGCCTGCATACTGAGCAATGTAAAATTGTATTCCAGACTCCGAAACTCTGTGCTACATGATGAAATATAGAGAAAATGTAGCAGTACCTGACATAGCATGACTGGCATGTTCACCGAGTAGAGAAAAATTGTATTACGGATTCAGAGACTCTGTGCTACAAGACAAAATATGGATAAAATGTAAGAATACCTGTCATAGCATGATGGGCTGCATACTGAGCAAAGTATAATTGCATTCCAGGTTCAGAGACTCTGTGCTAAATGACTAAATATGAAGAAAATGTAACAATATCCACCATTGCTCTACTCGAATGATTAATGAGTAGTGAAAAATTGTATTACGGACTCAGAGACTCTGTGCTACAAGCCAAACTATGCAGAGAATGTAGGAATACCTGTCATAGGATGATTGGCCTGCATACTGAGCAATGTAAAATTGTATTTCAGGCTTAGAGACTCTGTGCTACATGGTGAAATATAGAGAAAATGTAGCAATATCTGTCATAGCATGAGTGGCATTTTCACAGAGTAGTAAAAAATTGTATTACGGATTCAGAGACTCTGTGCTACAAGACAAAATATGGAGAGAATGTGGGAAACCCTGTTATAGTATGACTGGCCTGCATACTGAGCAAGGTATAATTGCATTCCAGGTTCAGAGACTCTGTGCTAAATGACAAAATATGAAGAAAATGTAGCAATACCCATTATTGCTCTATTGGAATGATTAATGAGTAGTGTAAAATTGTATTACGGATTCAGAGACTCTGTGCTACAAGACAAAATATGGATAAAATGTAGGAATACCTGTCATAGCCTGACTGGTCTGCATTATACTGAGCAAAGTATAATTGCATTTCAGGTTCTGAGACTCTGTGCTAAATGACAAAATAAGAAGAAAATGTAGCAATACCCATCATTGGTCTACTCGAATGATTAATGAGAAGTGTAAAATTGTATTACAGATTCAGAGATTCTGTGCTACAAGATAAAATACGGAGAACATGTAGGAATACCTGCCATAGCATGATTGGCCTGCATTCTGAGCAATGTAAAATTGTATTCCAGGCTCAGAGCCTCTGTGCTACATGATGAAATATAGAGAAAATGTAGCAATACCTGACATAGCATGTCTGGCATGTTCACTGAGTAGAGAAAAATTGTATTACGGATTCAGAGACTCTGTGCTACAAGACAAAATATGGATAAAATGTAGGAATACATGTCATAGCCTGATTGGCCTGCATACTGAGCAAAGTATAATTGCATTCTAGGTTCCAAGACTCTGTGCTAAATGACAAAATATGAAGAAAATGTAGCAATACCCATCATTGCTCTACTTGAATGATTAAAGAGTACTGTAAAATTATATTACGGATTCAGAGACTCTGTGCTACAAGAGAAAATATGGTGAAAATGTGGGAAAACCTGTCATAGCATGACTGGCCTGCATACTGAGCAATGTATCATTGCATTCCAGGTTCAAAGACTCTGTGCTATATGGAAAATAAGGAGAAAATGTAGCGATACCCACCATTGCTCTACTCGAATGATTAATGAGTAGTGAAAAATTGTATTACGGATTCAGAGACTCTGTGCTACAAGACAAAATATGGAGAAAATGTAGGAATACCTGTCATAGAATGATTGGCCTGCATACCGAGCAATGTAAAATTGTATTCCAGGCTCAGAGACTCTGTGCTACATGACGAAATATAGAGAAAACGTAGCAATACCTGTCATAGCATGACTGGCATGTTCACTGAGGAGAGAAAAATTGTATTACGGATTCAGAGACTCTGTGCTACAAGACAAAATATGGATAAAATGTAGGAATACCTGTCATAGCATGACTGGGCTGCATACTGAGCAAAGTATAATTGCATTCCAGGTTCAGAGACTCTGTGCTAAATGACTAAATATGAAGAAAATGTAACAATACCCACCATTGCTCTACTCGAATGATTAATGAGTAGTGAAAAATTGTATTACGGATTCAGAGACTCTGTGCTACAAGACAAAATATGGATAAAATGTAGGAATACCTGTCATAGCCTGACTGGCCTGCATACTGAGCAAAGTATAATTGCATTTCTGGTTCAGAGACTCTGTGCTAAATGACAAAATAAGAAGAAAATGTAGCAATACCCATTATTGCTCTACTCGAATGATTAATGAGTAGTGTAAAATTGTATTACGGATTCAGAGACTCTGTGCTACAAGATAAAATATGGAGAACATGTAGGAATACCTGCCATAGCATGATTGGCCTGCATTCTGAGCAATGGAAAATTGTATTCCAGGCTCAGAGACTCTGTGCTACATGATGAAATATAGAGAAAATGTAGCAATACCTGACATAGCATGACTGGCATGTTCACTGAGTAGAGAAAAATTGTATTACGGATTCAGAGACTCTGTGCTACAAGGCAAAATATGGATAAAATGTAGGAATACCTGTCATAGCATGACTGGCCTGCATACTGAGCAAGGTATAATTGCATTCCAGGTTCAGAGACTCTGTGCTAAATGACAAAATATGAAGAAAATGTAGCAATACCCATTATTGGTCTACTGGAATGATTAATGAGTAGTGTAAAATTGTATTACGGATTCAGAGACTCTGTGCTACAAGACAAAATATGGATAAAATGTAGGAATACCTGTCATAACCTGACTGGCCTGCATAATGAGCAAAGTATAATTGCATTCCAGGTTCAGAAACTCTGTGCTAAATGACAAAATGTGAAGAAAATGTAGCAATACCCATCATTGCTCTACTTGAATGATTAAAGAGTAGTGTAAAATTGTATTACGGATTCAGAGACTATGTGCTACAACACAAAATATGGTGAAAATGTGGGAAAAGCTGTCATAGCATGACTGGCCTGCATACTGAGCAATGTATCATTGCATTCCAGGTTCAGAGACTCTGTGCTATATGGGAAAATAAGGAGAAAATGTAGCGATACCCACCATTGCTCTACTCGAATGATTAATGAGTAGTGAAAAATTGTATTTCGGATTCAGAGACTCTGTGCTACAAGACAAAATATGGAGAAAATGTAGGAATACCTGTCATAGCATGATTGGCCTGCATACTGAGCAATGTAAAATTGTATTCCATGCTCAGAGACTCTGTGCTACATGACGAAATATAGAGAAAACGTAGCAATACCTGTCATAGCATGACTGGCATGTTCACTGAGGAGAGAAAAATTGTATTACGGATTCAGAGACTCTGTGCTACAAGACAAAAATATGGATAAAATGTAGGAATACCTGTCATAGCATGACTGGGCTGCATACTGAGCAAAGTATAATTGCATTCCAGGTTCAGAGACTCTGTGCTAAATGACTAAATATGAAGAAAATGTAACGATACCCACCATTGCTCTACTCGAATGATTAATGAGTAGTGAAAAATTGTATTACGGATTCAGAGACTCTGTGCTACAAGCCAAAATATGGAGAGAATGTAGGAGTACCTGTCATAGGATGATTGGCCTGCACACTGAGCAATATAAAATTGTATTTCAGGCTCAGAGACTCTGTGCTACATGGTGAAATATAGAGAAAATGTAGCAATACCTGACATAGCATGACTGGCATGTTCACTGAGTAGAGAAAAATTGTATTACGGATTCAGAGACTCTGTGCTACAAGACAAAATATGGATAAAATGTAGGAATACCTGTCAGAGCCTGACTGGCCTGCATACTGAGCAAAGTATAATTGCATTCCAGGTTCAGAGACTCTGTGCTAAATGACGAAATATGAAGAAAATGTAGCAATACCCATCATTGCTCTACTGGAATCATTAATGAGTAGTGTAAAATTGTATTGCGGATTCAGCATGACTGGCCTGCATACTGAGCAATGTATCATTGCATTCCAGGTCAGAGAGTGCTATATGGGAAAGTAAGGAGAAAATGCAGCGATAGCCATCATTGCTCTAATGACTAATCGAATGATTAATGAGTAGTGAAAAATTGTATTACAGATTCAGAGATTCTGTGCAACAAAACAAAATATGGAGAAAAGGTAGGAATACCTGTCATAGCATAACCGGCCTGCATACTGAGCAATGTAAAATTGTATACCAGGTTCAGAAACTCTGTGCTACATGACGAAATATGGACAAAATGTAGCAATACCTGTCATAGCATAACTGACATGTTTACTCAGTACTGTAAAATTGTATTCCAGGTTCCAAGACTCTGTGCTACAAGACAGAAAATGGAGAAAATGTAGCAATGTATGTTCCAGCATGACAGACACACTGAGTAGAGTAAAATTGTATTAAAGGTTCAGAGACTATGTGATAAATGATAAAATATGGAGAAAGGGTACCAATATCTGTCATAGCATGACTGGCATGTTTAATCAGTAGGTAAAAATTGTATTCCAGGTTCAGAGACCCTGTGCTAAATGAGAAAATAAAGTCAACTCAGCCGTATTGAGTTGTCGGAAGTATCGATTTAATATTTACTTACTGCTGTGTAACATTTAAACTGCCAGAATATTTTTATTTTTTCCTTCTGTCTACTGACAGAAAATATATATTTCCCAGATATCTTGAAAAGAAATGAGCTTTCACAAATTATACAGTCTGTGTGGCAGTGTTTTTGTATTACTGGAACCAGAGTTGATTACACGTGTTTTGTATTCTATACATCTCAACCTTCATTTTGATGTATAATTTGCATATATTTAATTTGAATTTAAGGAATATGAGAGGTGGAAGTTTCAAAAACAAAATTCTGTAACTTTTATTTATTTAACAGTGTTCACGGTCATATACTTATGCACAATGGCTAATCATGACCGTGACAGTTTTACAGGTGGAGAAAACAAGAGTACCTGGAGAGAACCACCGAGCAATGATGAGTACCTGCCAGCTCCCCAACATCGTAACTCTGCACTGCAGCAGAGGCAGGTTTAGACTGGTTGAACACATGCATACCATCGATGTGTAGTACGCCTTAGTACATGGCATCATCATGCCCCCATGTGGACAATCAGGGTTAAGCGTCTTACCCATAAACACAATGCTGGAGTCCAAATTGATCACTCAGACGGTCACCCATCCAATGATTAACCAGGCTTGGTATTGCTTAACTTTGGTGATCTGACGAGAACCGGTTACCATAACACCACCGCGCTCCCTATATAGCACCTTAAATAAAAAAAGGGAGTGCTCATTTCCACATACGTACCCCAGGGAAAGCATTAGTACCACATACTGGAAACAAGTAAACCACAGGGGACACATTAGTACCACATAACTTTTTATCCAGGATAAATTTGCTTGTGTGACTGTGTTGAGCAATTTTAATGGAAATATTTGTGGAATTACATGTGTGAAACTTACAATTAGAATAATAAATAACATGTGTCCTTTTATACTTTAATAATTGGAATTTCAGTAATTTTTCATAACTGAATTCTTGAAGATTATCTGGCAAATGCATTACTTTATTTCAATAAACTTTGGTTACTGATTAAGATATTCTGTATTGATTCCTGAAAAAATCTCAATAATAATTCAAAATATTTATTTTCAGCTGCAGTTCTGTCAGTTTATAAACCATATTTTATTTCTACGATTTTGTATTTTGTTTATTAAATTCAGTTACTGATAAAGCAATCCAGCATCATTTTTATTATTTTGACACCCCACCCCTCACTTATAATTCCAAGAAGTACTGATATTTAATGTTATGGCCAACCTCTGATTTGCCATGGTCCAGTGATCAGGAGGTCTATATTCAACCACACATCCCACCAGGGCATTCTTCCCTTATTTCCTTTTCTCATCTCCATGCATTCAGTCAAACAGTTTTATTGCCCAGGGCTGCATGGTATATTGATAAACCGATATATACCGGTATTCAAACCAATTGAATACCGGTGTAATTACAAAAATATTGGTTTATCGTCATTATTTATTTACCCATAATTTCATTTTCAAGATGTCTTGAGTTTTTTAACTTTAGCCCCAAATGAGTAATATATTATCCCTTTATCCAAGGAATCATCTGCTTGGGCCCTCGTAATATACAAATTCCGCAGTTGAAAAAATAATTTTAAAAAATTTCAACAAAACTATATCATGTGACCCCTCATTGGAACGAGCTCGTTGTGCGCGTTCCAATGAGGGGTCACCTGATATAGTTTTGTTGAAATCTTTGGGGAAAATCTGATAAATTAATTTTGAAAATAATAAATTTTGATATTGTCTGCGTTGGATAAAGGTGTTTCGAACCACATCATCAAGGCATGCTAATTCGTTCCGACTGTGATGCCTCGAGTCTCGATTGTGGTACTTGTGTTCATATATCTGAACAGTTTTTGATATACCAGTATACTGCGGTATTTTTTTTGAATACCGATACCAGTATTTAGTTTTGAATATCGTGCAGCCCTATTATTGCCCAGTGTAGATAAAAAATGACACTTGCCAAAATTGGCCTTTACGTTCACGAAAGGATTATACAGTACATGGAGAGTGTATTATCACTAAATCACCTGCAGAGTGGAGATTCCACCTGAGGAATAATTACAAATTTGTTGCAAAGCATAACCAGCACCAGCAAAGTTTCAGCCAATGGGCCTCCGGGTTAAACTTGAAGGTCCATTGGCTGAAACATTGCTTGTGTTTTTTTGTCCATATGTACAAAATTTGAAAGTTATAGCTTGGGTGATAACTCCACTCTGCAGGTGATTTAGTTACAATCCACTCTCCACATACTGTATAATACACGTACACCCAACCCACCCACATCCCTAGCAATTTCTCAGTCCCCTCAATTGAAATATTAACCCTTCTACAGGTCCTTTTTCATTGGTAGCTTGTTTATTCTAGCGAACTAACACGATAGCACATCTAGGTGTGAGGGGATAGTGTCAAACACCTTCATCCGCGTGGAAGGGGTGACATGGGGTTGTTAAGCCTTGCCATTAAAAATATAAGGAGGGTTGAAATCCCTCCACGGGCTGAAGTCGGTTCGAAGAGCAGAGTTGGGACCGCACTATGATTTTCTTCCCTGCTGAGTGAACTCGGAATATAGGTTCATTCTTTGTTAGGTTTGATTCCTAATTACTTCAGGCTGCGGAAAGCAAACACTGATTAAAATAACAATAATTCTTTTATTTACATTTAAAATAAACTCATTCCATATTCAACACATTTAACATTTTGATCAACACAAATCAAAGACTTATCACAGGGGTTAAACAGTTTTTCATCAATTCTGTCTATCTGTAGCCCTGTACACTCTTAAAATGTCACTGACGTGGGCTCGCAACAGGAGCTTAAAACACCAAGACTAAATCTTTTGCATTTGCACGCGTCTGCAGCTCTGACTACCGGGGAATCCCGACTATCAATGTTAATTACCTTGTGGCAACATAGTTCTGATTTGAATTCGGTTTATCCACTTTGTCGGCGGCTAGTTTAGCAAGTCTATGTCACATACCTTATACATGTCCTTTGATAGAACTCTCTTTGAATGTTCCTATCCTTTTGAAATACACACAGTTCAGGCAGAACTCACAACTTGAAAATGCACTTTCAAGCTTGCGCCGATTGGAGCTTTGTAGATTTCCCAGCAATTTCACTCACACAAGACCCTATATGAAAAGTGGCCTTAAACAGCAAAAAATTAATCAATATTGATGTTTAAGGTAACTTTCTGCAAAAGTAGTTAATTAAATTGTGACCATAACAAGGGTTAAAGGGTACGAAGACAAGTTAAAATTAGTCCATCATTTATTGCCATGCTGCCCATTGTTGAGTACTTCGATTCCAGGAATTTGTTGCCCAGTCAATAAGCACTACTTCACTTCCTGGGGTTCCATACCAGCCCCCCCCCCCCCCCCCTCCTCCACAGTAATTTTTATTGCCCATACTGATTTATAACCATTGACATTTTTCGGTACTACCCACCCCCACAAACACATCCTGTCATTATCTTTCCAAGGGAAAATCAAATAGTACTGTTAACATTTATTGGAAAGTGCCACAGACATTCTCTGATACATTGTAACACAATGTATAATTATGTACAAAGACTTGCTAAATCTCTTTTGAAAAAAAATATTTAAATAAATAAATATAAATAAATAAAAATATAAATATAAATAAAAAAATAGATATAAATAAAAGGTTAAATAAAATGAATAAATATAATTATGTAAATAAATAAATAGATATAAATAAACATAATTAAGCAGAAAAAAAAGCATCAAACCAAAATTTCTCAAAGAAAACAGTCACATCTGTATATCAATAAATATAATTAAGCAGATAAATATTCATAAGACACTTTATCTAGATAAATACAAATTAAAACAGTCACACCTGTATATAAAAGGTATGTGGTACTAATGCTTTCCCTGGGATTTGCTTATTTACACACATTTATGTGGTTCTACTACTGGGATCATTGCTTTTCGGCTCTGCGCTTTTTTAGGCCTCGGGGTTAGGTGCTTTTCGTCTGCGGGAATTAATCAGGTTCTTTCAATGACGTTTTTTTTTCCATGTTGAAAAACTGATCATGAGAAAAAATCATAAAATGCACATATAAAAACAAAACAAAAATAACTGAAAATAATCACTGAACAAGAGAAAAATAAACAAATAACTGTCAAGAGAAATAATTTATTTTGTACACCATTAGGCCTCGAAAGCTGGACTTTTCGGCCCAATAAGAGGCCGAGTAGCACACAACAAATATTGGGACCGAATCGCACAAGGCCGAAAAGCAATGGTGCTCTACTACTAGTACATGTTAATGCTTTACGAGAAGTTTGCGTATTTCCACATACATGTATGTATCTGGCACTAATGCCAGCCATGGCATAAACAAAAGCTAAACCCAAATTCTTTCCTGCGACTTTGCAGGGTCACGGGTCATTTCGCCCCTTTTCCCATTCGCCCCAGGTCGTTTCGCCCCGAGTCGTTTCGCCCCCAGAATTGGGGCGAAACGACCCGGGGTAAAAAGTTTTGTTTTTTTTTATTTTCAATGGTAATTTTTCAGCCCAAAGGGTAATCTTACCTTATTGTAAATCCACTTTGATAACAAACAAATGAAACGGGGAGTAAGAGAGGTGGCCGATTACTAGTATCCAGTGACGGTTTCTCCTATGGTGTGAAGGTAAGGCATTTTTGCTTTTATTTTAATAAAATTTATAGATTATACTTGCCCGGGGATTAGCAGAGTAACAGCACAGTGGCTGAAGAATAGCAGAGAAAATAACAAAGTGGCAGATTATACTTGCCTGAAGAATAGCAGAGAAATAACAAAGTGGCAGATTATACTTGCCTGAAAAATAGCAGAGAATCAACAAAGTGGCAGATTATACTTGCCCGAAGAATAGCAGACAAATAACAATGTGGCAGATTATACTTGCCTGAAGATTAGCAGAGAAACATCGACGTTGCAAATCTGGTGGATTCAACAGATTATACATGTTTTTATTTGTTTATTATATAATCACTCTTTCATTTTATGAAGTATTTTGATTGCATTATATTTGCCCGAAAAATAGCACTGACAGAAAAAGTGGCAGATTATATTTGTCTGAAGAATAGCATAGAAAAATAACAAAGTGGCAGATTATACTTGCCCGAAGAATGGCAGAGAAATAACAAATGCAGATGCATTGTAACTGTTTATCCAACATTTCACTGTTCAGACATCCTATCTTGTTCAAACTGTTTCGATGTTATGTATATGTTATGTTATATTTTAAGATCATTGTATTACAGCAAATGCATTTTCTATCAGTCAACTGTAAACTGGATGTGTTATATAAATTTTTTTTCTTTATCAAAGCCACCCACCAGGAAAAAGTAGAGCGAAACGACCCACTCTCAAAATTGGGGCGAAACGACCCGGGGCGAACTGGTATGGGGGCGAAACGATCCATGGGGCGAATGGGATTTGGGGCGAAACGACCAGACACCCTTTGCAGAAAATATCATAAAAAGAGTGATAAAATAAATATTAAAAAAACGTTGTAGGAAAACTGTAACTCTTTAGTTTCTATACATATAGATTAATAAATACTACGCCCTTGCAGCTTGTTGACGTTTGGCAGTCGACACACAATCGAAATTAGGTAACAAAAACTAGTCAGTCATGTCCTCAACTAAGCTAGCATATTCGCTTATTTACAGCAGTCTTGAAACAGCGAGGTGAGTATATATCTGTTTACCGCATCGATGTGTTTAAAAACAGTTGACAGTCTTGATAAATTCCGAAGTTATCGTCAAAAGAATTCAATGACATGAACTGCCGATGCATCTGTCAGGCACATTTGGTTCGCTCCGCCGTTATCAGCGTGCATTATCCCCCCTGATGTTTGTATTACATTACACGATTTCATTCCAGTTTCCTGTCTGGAGACACCTCTACTTGGAATAATTGGATACGAGAACAGCCGTGGAACTTGAGTCACGCAGACCTAACGTAAACTCAAATACGGAATGGCATTTTCGTCCCAGACAATGACCTTCAAATTCTTTGTTAAAATGATAACGAACAAATCGTCTCATGAGTGGAATAACGTGCCATCGACAATGCAAAAACATTGCAGCAGGCTCCGTGTACCATTCGAAAAGATCTCTTTGAAATAATGTAATCCCTTCTTCATCATTGATAGTCCGCTATCTAATATATTACTTGCCCCAATTATGCTTCCTAAAAAATCCATGCTATCATTTGGTTTGAAACCAGGAGTACAGTTAAAACTAGAAGTCCTGTCACGAATAGTGCGCTTATGTAGGCTTAATTGCGCGTTGGAATTGCGCGCAATTGCCACATCGAATGCCATCCAAAGCACGGAAGGTTCTCCTGGTTACTCATAGCAAACACATGCAATGTTTCTGCCAATGGACCTCCGGCTTACCCGGAGGTCCATTGGCTGAAACATTGCTTGTGCACAGGCCATATGTACAAAATTTGATAGCTTTACTTGGGCCATAAAGCGCACATCAACGTGCATATCAACGTGCTATTTTTGCGCATTTCATGACATGACTTCTAGTTTTAACTGTAGGCAAGTAGGCAGGTAGACCTGTAGCCACTTCAAAATGGCCGATAGGCCCGCGGGTCAGTGAGACATGGGTGATAGGTTAGACATTTTCAGAGTAAGGCACAGGAATTATTGCCAAAAATTACAGATAAAATATTTTTTTTTAATAAAACGGTGTCTCGTTCACCACACCTGTCACAATTAAATTTAATTTTAGTTTCTGCTGTTTGTTTCTAGCTGTTCTGATGCAGTGGAATGCAGGCAAAGTTATCACCCACGCAGTCGATGGATCAAGCACGGAGGGCCTTCACAATTTTATGTGTATGTCTATTCACGTTCACGAAGGGAAGGGCTACATCTTCAGTTACCCAACTCGGCAAAGGAATGACACTCGTTGAGATCTGAACAAACAGAGTTTCTGGGGTGAAAGGTCAAGCCCGCAAAATTCAATGTGTTTATGTGGACGTGTCTGATTGCTCTCTGAGAGGAAAACGGCCATGTATTTGGCTACCAAAACTCGGTACAGAAATGGTCGTGATAAGATCTGAACATTAATTGTTTGGAGACAGATTCGCACTTGGATCGATGACTTTCGCAAAATATTCCGGGGCGGGGGGAAGGAGAACTAGTCCTAACTAGGACCCCGGTCAATACTCCTCTTCCTACTTCCCTTCGGAGAAGTGGCAAGATGGGGTAACGACTTGAGGGCCCTAGTTAGGACTAGAACAGCCCCCCTCCAAACAACGGCCTTTCAAATCTCATCTCTCCCCCGCCCCCCCCCCCCCCCCCCCTACCAAAAAAAAAAAAAAAAATAGCTAGGGCACTCTCTATTATAGAATTCTGGCTACGAGCATGATCGCAGCACGCTTTCACCAATGATTCGAGATTTTCAAAACGAAAAGAAAAAAAAAACTCAAAAAAAAACCCCGCGAATTATTTATCATGCATTGGCGTTTAAGGTCACATATTTCCGCACAATAGCTAATTATGGCCGCAACATTGACATAAAGTCAAGTCCAGCATATCGTGTGTACCTATGATGTTCATTTTATAAGACTTCCACCCCAGTCATTGGATACGGGGTCCTATTTTACCAGTAAAACAGAGCATGCTTACCAAAGTAAACAAGCACTCTTCACTTTCCGGGTTTTCACGGGGAACATCAAAACAAAATCCAATTAAATTAGCGGGGGCGCGGTGGCTCAGTTGGTAGAGGTGCAGGCTGCAAGCCGAGAGGTCCTCGGTTCGAATCCCACTTGCGGCAACCGCGTTGTGTCCTTGGGCAAGACACTTCACCCCGATTGTCTACATGGGGGCACGATGACGCTGTGTACTGAGGCGTACTGCACGTCGATGGTGCGCATGTCTTCAACCAATCTAACCCTGCCTGTGCTGTGGTGCAGAGTTCAGAGTTGCGATGTTGGAGAGCTGACAGCTGCTCGTCGTTGCTCGGTGGTTCTCTCCGGGTACTCCGGCTTCCTCCACCCGTAAAACTGTCACGGTCACGATTAGCCATTGTGCATAAGTATGTGACCTTAAACACCAATAAATAAATATGTAAATAATTAAATTAGCATCTGAGATTCACTATTCCCGCATTTCATTTTCGACATATAGGATTGTGCAGTCTTATGAGGAGGAAGGCGGGCAGATGATTTCCGCGAATGGGTCGCGATCGCGGTCGAAATTCACTTACCGCTTTGTGATTACAGTACCACAGAGTTGAAGCTAGAAGTCCTGTCAGGATTAGCGTAGAAAATGCTCGTTAGTTAATGCGCTCCTCGCTGCAAAAGAATGAAGTCGTATGAAAATACACAAGCAGGGTTCTTACCGTCAAGAACCAAAAACAATTCAAGGACTGTTCAAGGACTTTTCAAGGACATATCAGCATTTTCCAAGGATGTTTTTTTTAAAATGTACTTTTGGAATATAACCATTTTTAGAAGCCTTACCTACTTTAACCCTTTACCTTACATGAAAAGCAGACGACACTTGCAAAAAAGGCTTGAATAACTAATTTTTTGTCTCAAAAACATAGGTTATGACCCCTCGTTGGAACGAGCTCGATGAGCTCGTTCCAATGAGGGGTCATAACCTAAGTTTTTTGAGACAAAAATGAAAAAAATAATTGAAATTAATTGGCCATTTTTTAAGAATAACGGTGGACGGTTTTGGCCGTTACACTGGGTAAAGGGTTAAAAATGTCTTCTACCTCATCCTTCTAAATTCCAGGAAAATGGTTCTTCTAAAAATACTCTGCAACAAAATTATGGTACTTACAGAATGACACCTAGTTAAATAATGCTTGAACTTTAATTCCTCATTTATCGATTATCCATTATTTATGTTAGTTTTGTTTTAATTTTTCAACTAAAACAAGTGCAAAAGAGATGTTTCAATTGTCCACTATTATACAGGTAAAAAGGATATAGGGCAAAATTCAAGGACTTTCACGGAGTATGATGGATTTTCAGGTTCTTTTCAAGTACATTTTCTGAATTTTCAAAATTCAAGGAGTAAGATTGAAATTCAAGGACTTTTCAAGGATGTGCACACCCTGACAAGAACGTTTGCGCAGTTTAATGCAAACTATTATGCGCTATTGGCGAGGTCGGTTGGGAAATCATGAACTGAACCGATCACACAGACACTTCTACAGGAATGTAGTGACACTAATGTATGTCAAATTGAACACCCCCACAATTATAAAATTATCACGTCGCTCGAAAGGCTTGCATCGCATCTAGTGCCAGCTGGCAGGGTGAGTGTTTAATTGCCGTGTGATGTACTCAATTCATCAAAACATGATGAACAGAAAGAGATAAATAGAGTTATTTGTATAGTAAATCTCAGCGGACCCCATCGGAAACTGTCCTCTAATATACATACAAAGAAATGCAATTACGGAACTGAATGTAACAGTTTGGATCTTTGTCTCTTCAGCGTCACGTGACTCGCTTGTTGACAAAAGGCTGCGTTCAAAATACAGGACATGCTAGTCATGCTGTGAATACTTCTGGATACAAATGAAACTGAGCCAACAAACGCAGTCAAAAGAAGTATCAATCTATTGTAATCATACAGGGTGTTTCAAAAATGTAGTATGCACTAATCAGAAGCGTTGCGTGTCTTGTCCTTGTGAAACGCAGAACACTGACATACCCCCAAACTCATCTGTGTCACGATGCTGTGTAACTCATCCACACCTTTCTTCAGCCTAAGTAGAGGAGCCAGAATATGGGAGGGGTTAGTTTTGATAGGTGTTCTGCTTGATGCCAAGTCCCACAGTTCGGGCACTTTATCTAAAGATCGGCCGTATCCAACCAGCGTTGTTCACTAAGATTTGCATTAAAATTTTGGGGGCTTTTATTTAGTGTTTTACTCCCAATTATAACTAACAACACACCACTGGAACAAGCTTATTAAGCACGAAACAATGAGGGCTCAAAAGCTACACTTTCAAAATTACCGTTCAAATGCTGTGAACGTTATGGCAACTAGCTACCGAATCTTGTCCCGTAAAATACTACGGTGAAAATACCGGATTGAATTACGTTTGGCAATGCCGACGTCTGATTTGTTCGATTACACGAGTAGGTTTTTCATTTTTCACACAGGGTAGACCAGGAGCGCGGTGGTGTATTGATTGGTTAGAGAACTGGACCTCAAACCAAAAGGCCTGCGGTGCGATCCCGACCAACGGCAACTGGGTTGTGTCTTTGGGCAAGATACTTTATGTCAATTGCCCACGTCGGGTCACGGTAGCGATGTGTACTAAGACGTGCTGCATGTCGATGGTGCACTTGCCTTCTACCACTGAAAACCCTTGTTGTGCAGAGTTAGTACGTTGGGGAGTATGATAGTTTTTCGCCGCTGCTCGATGGTTTTGTCAGGGTACACAGGCTTTAAAACTTTCCGACACGATGCGACCCTGGCTTTTATATGTGTTGTTTAACGCCAATACAATCAAACAAAACAGAGTGGCATTATTAAATATTTCTTGTTTTAACTATTGGGGTTCCCACGTGAACACAGGACATTTTTTTACATGAGTCAAGTACTCATGAGACCAATGATAAGACATACCAAATTTTGTTCAAATCGGACCATCGGTTCAGAAAAATAGAAATTTTGGGCGAGGCTAAAAATCTTGCCCCTGCCTTTTCAAAGGCAAATATTGCTTCACGAACTTCGTTTGAACAAACTTGATTGTACACCTCAAAAGGAAGATCCATACCAAATATCAAGTCATTGTACTCACTGGTTCATGAGAAGAAGATATAAAAAAATATTTTGGAGTATTTTTTCCCATCCCGTCCCTATAGAGGGCATGTTGAGTTGAACAAAATTGCAATGCACTTCGGACCATCATCGCGGTCACACAAACTGTCACTTAAATTGACCTAGTGGTTTTGGAAAAGACCAAAACACGGTGTTGACGGACGACGGATAGACGACGGACGGAGAGCGATTAGATAACCCCAGCTTGACTTCGTCAAGGTGAGTTAAACCATGTGGGCTAGAACCTATTCTATTCCCTCACGCTTTTGGTTTACTGTAAAAAAACAAGAATTTATATCGTCAATAAGACTTACAATTGAATTTCCCATGGGCCTAATGCCAGACTATAGTTTAATTAGCCGTCAACTCTGATGTATGTGTATGCGGGAGGTGATCAGAAGGTGCAGTGGTGTTACCTCCACAGCGATGTCGGTGCAACTCAAATTCTGAAAAGGCACTATAAAGGTCAAAATATGAATTTTCAAACACCGTATTGTTCAATGCGGCAGACATTCTTCCTCCACTAGTCCAAGCTTTTCACTACCCTGTGGGGATGGTAAAAGTAACACCCAGAAGGTTCAAAATTGAGTTATTTCGCACAGATTAAATAAATCACTTGAATATGGAAATATTTTCAGCAGCTTGGCTTTTCTCGAATGATAATACTCACAATTACATGTTCTTGGCAGTTATGAATAAAATTCAACCACCTCTTGTGATATCGAACCGCGTGCTGGCGAGGTGATCCGACACAGTGGGGGTTGATCAAATTCACGAATACCAATAGCGAGGTTGACAACTGTATTACACCTTGTCTTTTGTTCAATCAATAATTTATTTATTATTATTTATTGAGGTTTAAGGTCACATATTTATGCACAATGGCTAATCAAGACCGTGACAGTTTTACGGGTGGAGGAAGCCGAAGTACCCGGAGAGAACCACCGAGCAACGACGAGCAGCTGCCAGCTCCCCAGCATCGTAACTCCGCACTGCAGAACAGGCAGGGTTAGATTGGTTGAAGGCATGCGCACCATCGACGTGCAGTACGCCTTGGTACACGGCGTCATCGTGCCCCCACGCGGGCAATGGAGATGAAGTGTCTTGCCCAAGGACCCAACGCGGTTGCCGCAGGTGGCATTCGAACCGAGGACCTCTCGGCTTGCAGCCTGCACCTCTACCTACTGAGCCACCGTGCTCCCTTTCAATCAATAAAAAGACCCGGACTCAGATATTATTTGTTTATTGGGATTTAACGGCAATTGCAATTGTGTCATATCGTGTTTGACAGTTGTATGGGTGGAGGAAGTCGGAGTACCCATAGAGAACCACCAAGAAGCGGTGAACAACTATCATACTTTACAACTTACCAACCCGGCACAAACAGTGCTAGAAATGGTTGAAGGCACGTGCGCCATCGATGTGCATTACGCATTACGCCCTAGTAAACAATGCCAAGATGCCTTGAGAGAACAGTCGGGATTAAGAGTCTTGCCCAGATGGTTTAACCCTTTGGACCTGGACCAGATCGGCCATATTTCGTACATGACCTTGATGCGTCATAATTTCATTAAGTATGGTGGCTGCTCGGTGAATGGGTGATGCTGAACAATCATTATTTTCAACGTGCAGCCTGAGGCTGCACGTGGAAAATAATAATTGGTCTGCACCCCCCCCCCCTCCCCGAATGAATATGGACTCTTCCAATTGCTTTTATTGAACTCACCTGGAATATGCCATCAATGTTTAAGGGATTAAAGTCTGATGCTCTAACCAATGAGCTACCGCCATCTCGAATTCCGGTCTACACAACAGGCGAAAGGTATTCATGTAACGTCACTTGAACGCCCAGTACTGTGTTTTTTCTGGTATTTTATGTTTCCATCTCTCAAAAGACTAAAGCGTTTGAGTCTATTTGGTCATAATCCTACCTGTACCCACGGCTGATAAAATAAGGACGTAATGTCTCTGACTTTCTGCGTGGACTGGTAATAATATGTATGTGCAGCGATTAAAAAACAATTTGTCAAACAATAAGGCGTCGGCTATCATATACTGCAGCAAAACGTGTTAATGGTCGTAACCATGTGCAAGCAAGCTATACCCTGGTGACTATGAACAGGAAAGAAAATAAACGCATGAGTTAAATGGCGCAGAAGAATATTTGAATATTCCTACACGTTAAAAATGTCTGGGCTTGACCTAGAGTGGAAGGAAAAGCGTATGAACATGCATGCGTGAATATGTAGTTTACAATATTTTTGTATTACAAAGACACTTTCATGATTTTTGGAAACACCAAATTGTTCTCTGCATGACTCAACGCCATCAGCAGGGCAAACCAGGTTATAAAACTTGAAACTTCACAGTATATCTTTCGACCTTACTGTTTTTCCTGTCGATATGTTACATCATTATATTTTTCTAACTTTGTAGGCTCGCCGTTAATTCTTTGACATGCGGGTAGCCTTCACGTTGCTAGTATTTATTACATTCATGTGCATCTTCTCTTCTATGTTATTTGTGAAAAAGGTTAAAAAATGGAGGTTGCATATTTTGGAATAAACTAGATGTGTCAGTACGACAAGCACGCCCCCGCAAGGTAGCCTGATTGAGAGTTGGCTTCACACGCCTGTAGGTATCCATGACAAACCCACATACCAGAAATGGTATAGCGAAAAAAAAGTCCAGAAAACTGATTCTCTGAGTTTTCACATCATAAACTAAAGTTCAAGGTCAATAACTCCACGAAAAATCATCCGACCTGGACCAAACTGGAACTTGCTTTTGTTGGTTATCATGACAAAGCGACATACTAGAAATCGGCCAATTATCTGACATTTAGCGAAAAAGCGTCCGGAAAACTGATTCTCTGAGTTTTCACATCATAAACTAAGTTCAAGGTCAAGAAGTCCGCGAAAAATCATCCGACCGAAACCAAACTCAAACTCGATTTGTAGGTGTCCATGACAAAGCCACATACTAGAAATCAGCCAATTAGCTGATGGTATAGCGAACAAAAGTCCGGAAAGTTGATTTTCTGAGTTTTCACATCAAAAACTAAGTTCAAGGTCAAGAAGTCCGCGAAAAATCATCCGACCGAAACCAAACTCAAATTCGATTTGTAGGTGTCCATGATAAAGCCACATACTAGAAATCAGCCAATTAGCTGATGGTATAGCGAACAAAAGTCCGGAAAGTTGATTTTCTGAGTTTTTTCATCATAAACTAAGCTCAAGGTCAAAAACGTCCCTAAAATCATCCGACCGGGACCAAAATCGAAACTGATTTGTAGCTACCCATGACAAAGCCACAAACCAGAAATCAACCAATTATCACAATGAATGGTGACAAAAAATCCGGAACACTGTTATTTTGGAATGACTGGATGCCAGAATGATGTACGGACAAGGGTAACACTATATGCTCCCGGTCATTTCATGACGGGGCCACAAAAACGAAAAGGGCAAAATTTACGGGAGTCTTTCATTATCACCGCTAGACCTCTCCCCTTTCAGTGAAGGGGGAGATCCGGCTCTTTTCAAAGTGGGCTGCACTAAACTGAAAAGGGAAAAAGCCTCCGACAGTAGAGAAGGGAAGAGTCCGGTGGTAAACTGAGGGTGCAATCGAAGGGTGCAGACTCCGGGAGCATTGAAAGGGAAGCCCAAATTTAACAATATTTTAGATCAAAGTGAACTTCTGAACATCAAATGAACGAGGCGGAAAGGGGGATAAATGTTGTACATCCGGCTCTTTATAATCGCCGACAACAAAGTACCGTGGTTATATAAGCGGACAGATAATTTCTATCGGATCGCGAATGGGTCGCGGTTCGGTCGAAACTATCTGTCCGTTTTCACTCCCGTGACAATACAGAATCACGCCTGTCGAAACAGAAACGGGAGAACATTGATTCTCATTCGCTGTTTTCCTTTGTTTCCCTTGATGTAGTCTTGATTTCACAGTGTTTTGTTTATGTGTGTCGTGTTCGGATCGCGATCTGATCACGAAATAGGTCACCTTTGTGATCGCAATACTGGATTATTTTTTAGAAAAATTTCTTTTCTTTATTTCAGTCCTGAAGTTGTGCTCGGGGGCGCGGTGGCTCAGTTGGTAGAGGTACAGGCTGCAAGCCGAGAGGTCCTCGGTTCGAATCCCACCTGCGGCAACCGCGTTGTGTCCTTGGGCAAGACACTTCACCCCGATTACCTACATGGGGGCACGATGACGCTGTGTACTGAGGCGTACTGCACGTCGATGGTGCGCATGTCTTCGACCAATCTAACCCTGCCTGTGCTGCGGTGCAGAATTACGAAGTTGGACTTCGGCTTCCTCCACCCGTAAAACTGTCACGGTCACGATTAGCCATTGTGCATAAGTATGTGACCTTAAACACCAATAAATAAATAAATAAATACTTGTGCCCACGATACACACCGTGAACATGATTCATTATTGATTACTGGTGCACACTAAAAACTAAAGTGTTAAAACTGACACTTCCAAGGTGTTCAACCCATTCTAACTCTTAGGATTTGATTTTAACACTCAAAGTGCAATTCTTTAAGCACTTAGACATTACAATCGTCAGACATCTGAAACTTGAATGGATGGCACTTCCCATGTGCCTTGCATTGGTGGTTCTTCCAGAATCGTCCATAATTCGATTTGCGCTTGGTGGGTACATAATTAAAAGGACACAACGCGGATGACGCGGATCAGGCTCGAGAGTTCGAGCCTGATCCGCGTCATCTGCGTTGTTTCCTTTTAAGTGTCGCGACATCACACTTGTCAAGTGGTATTATTGTAACACCTGTCAAGTTCTGGGATATCTACACTTGAACAAAGTGCTAGTTCAGCACTTAGTAAGTGTTAAATACAGCACTTAAAGTGTAATTTTTAACACTTTAGTTTTTAGCGTGTGTAATTCATTGAAGCGATAGGCCGCTTTTCTGGTCCAGGATCCTGATACGATCTAAATTCAAAAGTAGATAGTTGCTCAGTGAATTTGTGTGGTAGAGCACTCAAGATGTTCAACGTGCAACCCCAAGGCTGCTGGTTGAAAATATTGATTGGTCTTCCCTCAACTAACGAATACAGACTCTACCGTTGATGGCTCTGAATTGGAATGAACTATACCATCAGGGACCCAACAGTGGCGGCGCCGGAGTTACAAAATTGAGGGGGTACAGTTGGGGATTGTGCAGCGCCGAGCTGGGGTGGGTTTCGGGGGGGGGGGGGAGGGGGTCCTCTCCCTAAGTTAAGAACATTTTTAACTGTTTTGCAACAAAATCATGCGAATATGGATATCATTGGAACCGGCTGATCAAGCCGGTTCCAATGATATTCATATTTGCATGATTTCATTGAGTTACACCTTTGAGAATTTTTCTAAAATATTAAATTTTATTTATTTTTTAAAACTGCTGTAGGCTGAATTCCAAACGGATGCCTTGCACGCTCTCGATTCTAGCATTCGTCGAATACTCTTAAGCACTATGTTTCAGTCCGTTTAAATTGGACCCTCGACTCTTGTTTGTTGTTTGCAGCCAGCGTGTGTGTGGGGGTGGGGGTGGGGGGCAAACATAATTTCAAAACTTCTCTGATTTAGTGCACTTGGGAATATGGAATTAAGCATACCGACTATGACACCGCAACGTCCAATACAACAAAAATTAAAATGATAGTATTGTTTTACTACGCTTGGCGAAAAAAGTGGAGGGGTAAGTACCCCCACATACCCCTCCATGGCGCCGGCACTGGGTCCAAAAGGGTTAAGGTCACAATGGCTAATCATGGCTACAACGTAGACATAAAGTCAAGTCCAGCCAATCGTTTATACCCAATTTAGGGGAATTCCATTCCGGGCATTGACTTATTTTACCAGTAAAACAGAGCTTGTATATCACAGTAAACGGGCACAGATTGAATTTTTTGGTTCCACGCGGGGAATAAATACTATTTAAGAGAGGGGAGTTTATTTATTTATTGGTGTTTAATGTTACTTAGTTCTGCACAATAGCTGATCGTGACCGCAACAAGGACATAAAGTCACGTCCAGCCGATCGTTTATACCCACGTTGCACATTTTAGAGGACTTCCACCTGGACATTGGTTACCGGGTCCTATTTGACCAGTAGAACAGAGTTTATTTATCACTCTAAGCACACTCTGGTTTATTTCCTGGGTTCCCACTGGGGAAGAGAGGATAGAACTGAAAAAGAACTGTGTGAAGTCAATGTCAATACTGTGTGAAAATGGAAACATGGAATTTAAATCATGTGATGTATTTATGTAAAGAGCACAAACCCCAGCATCAAAAGTGGTACAGGATGGGTATATATGTGTGCGTGAAGGTGTGTATGTGTGTGTGGGTGTGTGTAGGGGAGGGGGGGGGGGTATTGTGGGGTGATGTGTAAGTGGTGTCGAAACCATGATCCTTCAGTTAAGCTAAAATGACTGCCAACTGTAAATTTTAGTCAAGAAGATTACGCATTCTCGTAAGTTAGGATGGGACTACATTCTCTGAATACAGCAAGGTGTTAAGACAATCAAATTCTTGACAAACTAGCGATTCAAGTCATCATGATCAGTAAGTATTGCCTACACCTTCACCTAACGCAGCCCAAGAAAAACTTTATTCGCGGCACTCTTCATCAAATCTAGGAAGTATTCCTGTTAATAACATTCTAAGAAACGTCTTTCCCAAAAAACAAGCTAATTTCAATTTGAAAATAATCATTTTATTTCAAAATCACAAGATGCAAAAGTGGGTTATCCCTTTCTGTATGGTAATGTATAGTAAACATACACACGGTCCGACAGAACAAACTAATTTGAGAAAAGGAGAGCGATGATTTAATCCTGTGGCTGTTAGCTGCGAATGAGGGTACAGCTTGTATTATCCCAAACTACTCTTGTATACCAGGCTTTTAGCCTGGTATACCAGAGTATTTGGGACAACACTAAGGTGTACCCTGCCACTTTTCTATAAGGGCTCATAAAACCCTCTGATTTCTGGGGGTACCCCTCGACGTCTGGAGATGGACTGTCACGTCACCTCCCGTACACATACACATTAATCACAGTTCCTGCGATGGAATTGAATAAAGAAAATAAAATTAAATACTCAAACGAAGTAGAGAGACATCGCTAAAGGCGATTTATGGGTATGCCACCCCTCACCCAATATTCTTTCCAGCCTGGACATTTTCGTCTCATTGGAGGATTGGGGCGCGGTGGCTCAATAGGCAGACGTGCAGGCTGCAAGCCGAGAGGTCCTCAGTTCGAATCCCACCTACGGCAACCGCGTTGTGTCCTTGAGCATGACACTTCACCCCCATTTCCCACGTAGGGGCACGGTGGCGTTGTGTACTAAGGCGTACTGCACGTCTGTGGTGCACCTGTCTTCAACCAATAGTAACCCTGCTTGTGTGGAGTTAGTATGTTGGGAAGCCTGACAATTGCTCGCTGTTGCTCGGTGGTTCTCTCTGGGTACTCCGGCTTCCTCCACCCGTAAAACTGTCCGACACGAGGTTACAATGGCTGTCGAAAGTGTCGTTAAGCCCCATTAAAAAAATATAGATTGGAGGTTTAGATATCGATTCTCTCTTTCCAGGAATTGATTTGAAACTTAGACTTCCTTCACACAGACAGTAGATCATACAAATGGAAGTCTTTAGTATCCGATTTTGGGCGGTTAAATCAGAAGTTGCGTCACGCCTACTACTTGTCTATTTTATTTATCCACAAATAAATTTCGAAGAAGTCTTGAGTGTTGTTTTAACAATAAACCCGGCTGATTAATATTAACTACATCATCACGGCATGCCTTCGTCGAAGGCATGCCTTGATGATGCAGTTGGAATCTGTTATCAGTCGGGACTTGAGTCGTCACATTACGTCGGCTGAGTGCTAGAATGTTCTATGTCCCATAGGGGACATAGAACATTCTAGCACTCAGGCGACGATTAGTTAGAAATCAGGTTGACAGCCCATCCTAATCGGCCTTCTTCGAGACGGTCCTGCTAATGGATAGCGACTTTGTTATTTAACACTCGGCAAATTTGGCCCCTCTGTTACGTATTGATTTAATCAGTTACTGTAACAACCTAATGACCTCAAATTTATAATCTGAATCATCTATTTACAATGTGCAAAAATATGTACATCTTCTGAATATCATATAAGGATAGAGTGTTATCTTAATCTTTGATCACGACTGTAGTAATACATGAATGAAAAGAATGTAAGCGAAAACTGTTATATGAATTATGTACGAGTCCGTTATATATGCCTTCCTGCTGCTTGATGAAGTTTCTAATGGAAGATCTGAAAGTAGAAAAAATGCATTAGATTAATATAATATGTAACCCAGGACCAACAAAACGGCCATATCCGGTTAGTACCTGAAAACAATCGCCAATGATCCTTCATTATTTTTTTTTTCAATTTTTGCTTCAACATATATGACGAACCCTAATTGGGACAACCGCAGAAGGAGTCCGTTACTAAAACAAAGAGGGCCGCCTTCCCAATTCTGCATACAAGGAGGTGGGCGTTCCATTTTTAGACAAACATACAAATGCTTTCAAACCTAAGTCGTAACATAACTTACAAGGGCAGTACCAATACCCACTTTTAAATCAATTTAACATTTATTGTAAAATGTTTTGCTAAACCCTTTTGCAATGTTTGCACGATTGAATGCGTGGAAGAAAATGTATTGGTCCATTAGCAAACTACATAATGGGCGCCCAAAGGTGTAGAGAGGCCAGTACTAAATTATCGCAACAGCCCTTTGGATTAAGTTATTACAGGGCCTTCCTACAAATATAATAAAGGTTTCCACCAATCGCTATTTTCAGTGTTAAGTTATGGCGATCCACTTGGGAAACTTAGTGTTGAAAGAGTTAACCCTTTACCCAACGAATCGGCCACACTCCGCCGCGTAATATGCAAATTCAGCAGCTGAAAAAATATTATTTTTCAGAAAATTTCAACAAAACCATATCATGTGACTCCTCTTGGGAACGAGTGCGTCGAGCTCGTTCCAATGAGGGGGTCACGTGATATGGTTTTGTTGAAAGTTTTTGAAAAATTAAAAAGAAATTATATTTAAAATAATAACTTTTGATAGAAGTTTCGTACAGATCGGTTCATAAATATGGCCTCTAGCCCGATCAGTATTGGAATTTGCAGTTACAGTGCTGAAAGTAACGTTAAATAGATCAAAGTTAGTCTAATTTGCATAATTTACGCACGAGAAAAAACCTGTATTATATGCGATGTACCCCATGCTACTAAACATTCATACAAAAAATTATTCAAATCAGAGCTTTCATATGGAAGTTCTGCGCAAAAAAGTCTGCTTGCACCTAATTTTGTACAAAATGGCTACCAGCGGCCGTCTTGAATTTCGGACCGGACCCAAAAACACTCGTTCTTGTCTCACGATGATAACAAAGGTACCCAAGAAGTTTCGTAAAGATCGGTTCATAAATACGGCCTCTAGCCCGAGCCGTGTGTACGGCGCGACGGAAGACAGGCAACGACAATACCTCAAATTTGGCTTCGCCAAAGTTGAGGTAAAAATTAGAAAAAAATGTTATTTAAATTATAACTGAACGGTTTTGTCGACTTGTTTATAATGTTTAGATTGAACGATTAATGTGTAAGAGTTTTTGATTGTCACTTTGCGACCTTTATCATTCTCATGACATGAAAGCACGAGTCATAACTTGCAAATGTTAGGT
The DNA here is from genome assembly GCA_031216915.1 of Pictodentalium vernedei. Lineage (NCBI taxonomy): Eukaryota > Metazoa > Mollusca > Scaphopoda > Dentaliida > Dentaliidae > Pictodentalium > Pictodentalium vernedei. Next base: position 818,388,869 of record CM062296.1, read on the forward strand.
GATTCCGAAACCGGAAGATCAGGTCTGTCCTACTTCTTTATCTTTTTTCCAACAGTCACGTCTTGAATGAAAACCACTTCATGTCGAGTATTCCGCAAAATAATATAAAAGTGAAGTTGTCAGGTTATTCAAGTCTAGTCGACATTTTGCACCAGTTTATGTTTTTTATTCGTTAATATCCCCCCCCCCCCCACACCTCCCCCACAGCCACCATTAACTGGAGTCATCTCTACAGGTAGAGTCTGGTGTATTTGGATATCGTCTTGTTTGTATGTTTGTCTACTGCAGTTTTAAAATTGTGTTTGCCTCCTGGCCTAAACTACGATCACAACACACTGTGAAGTTACGTTCAGTCTGAACATGGTGGGCGAACATGGCTACCATAACTTTCGGACGGATCTAAAGGAAACTGGGCGGGGTCTGCAATCCTTAATTTACCGTTTACTGCTTCAATACTAGATCGATTCCCACTTCAAGCGGCATTGCACCGTAGGTGATGGTTTCCGACCCCGTTATATTAGCAAATTAGAATTGTTCTGCCACACTAAAACAATCACTACCCCAGTTGGATCACCTTTGCCTATCGGATGAGGAAAAATACTGCTACTAATAACCATTATGAAGAAAAGTACGGAAAGGCCCCGCAATCATTCAGCTCATTGACCACCAGGTATGAACAGGAACACAATGAATGTTCAGAACTACTAGCTGTTTTATCCCTTTGAGACTTTAGGCACTCTCCAATAATTTGTAATAAAACAAATTTATATAAACAAAATATTATTTGTATTTGATTGAACATGAAATATAAGCAAGAAAAGTGTTGGCTTTTGCTCTTGTATCCTCATTTTTGAAAGCCCTGGTAGTGGCAACTAGCACTCAAACAGTTAAGAAGTCTTGACAGCAGGATTATATTAGTATTTTAAGCTGAGATAACATTTGGCTCAACGGTTGTCACTGAGTACTATTCGGGAGAAAACAGGAATTGAAGTTAAAACTTTATAAAAAAAAATAGAAAAATAATAACAAAACAAATGACCACAAAGTATCAACGCGCTGTTTGATTCCTCACGTCATAAGACGTACAAAAGTATCAAAGGGTTAAACCGCAGCTCAGTCCCCCAAAAGTACTCCACCCTACTGGAAAACTATCAAGACACATACCCCACAACACTTCTGACACAGTTATAAGATCGTCATATCTCTTGATGTTTTATCTTTGTTACCTGGGGGCGCGGTGGCTCAGTTGGTTGAGGTGCAGGCTGCAAGCCGAGAGGCCCTCGGTTCGAATCCCACCTGCGGCAACCGCGTTGTGTCCTTGGGCAAGACACTTCACCCTATTGCCCACGTGGGGGCAAGGTGACGCTGTGTACTAAGGCGTACTGCACGTCGATAGTGCACCTGTCTTCAACCAATGCTAACCCTGCTTGTGTGGAGTTGGTATGTTGGGGAGCTGACAGTTGCTCGCCGTTGCTCGGTGGTTCTCTTCGGCTACTCCGGCTTCCTCCACCCGTAAAACTGTCACGGTCATGGTCAGCCATTGTGCAGAAATATGTGACCTTAAACACCAACAAATAAATAAACTTAGATGTGAGTCTTCCATGGAAGACGTGTGTCGCCTGGCGTTTCAGACAGAATTCTAAGTGGAAAAGGGGCATAACTCTGGAAAAAATACAGCGGATCAAAAAATAAAATAGGAGGTGCACAATGCCAGTATGTGATAAAGAATCACTGAAAGTTTCATCAAAATCCATTCATAGGTTAAAGCGGAGTGGCGGATAAGAGAAAGTGTGACGCGGACGACGACGCGGACGACGCAAGACGACAAAAGTAATCCCTATATGTCGCTCCCCACTTCGTGGGGCGGCGACACAATAAATAAATAAATCTTTGTTACCTGATACAGTGTGAGATGACTGGGGATGACAGAATTTTGTCACGATTGGTTGCCTTGTTATATTTTTTGTAGGAGAGTGCCTATAATCAATCTCCTATAAAATGTAACAAGACGAATCCCTCTATACACAAAATAATTGTTACTTCAAAAAGAAAAAGTAGCAGAATATGAATACTTACTTCAAGGTTGATTTGAGCTTTTTAACCCTGTACCCAACGCAGATGATATCAAAAAATATTTTTTTAAATACCAATTTTTTTAATTTTTCAGAAAAATTCAACAAAACCATATCATGTGACCCCTATTTGGAACGAGCTCGTCGAGCTCGTTCCAATGAGGGGTCACATGATATGGTTTTGTTGACCACAAAACCATATCATGTGCCCCCTCATTGGAACGATTTGTAACCACTCGTCGAGCTCGTTCCAATGAGGAGTCACATGATATGGTTTTGTTGAAATTTTCTGAAAAATAATATTTTTCCAGCTGCTGAATTTGCATATTACGCGGTCGTATGTGGCCGATTCGTTGGGTAAAGGGCTAAATACAATTTCGAAATGAAGACGTTTCGATCGCAAAGAAGCTATATCCAACAAACGCAGTATTCAGGACCAATGTCGTCTTCGAAACAAAAAGAGTCACACCAAAAGTAACATCGTGAGTTGTTATTCCTCTAACTCAACAAATCCGTCAAGTTCTAAATGCACCACCCCAAAGATTTAGGCTCTTTATAGAACCTATTTGGATTATTCAGCTTGTCCCTGTGGCGGCACAAGTGAAGAATCACAAATGAATCAGACTAAAATCTAAGACTGTTCAACATCGAACCAAACAGAACGACAGAAAGAAGTATGTGAACTACAAGATGGCCCAAACGAGGAACCCAGAATGAAGCTTCAATGAACCAAACGCAGAACCAACTTTCGACAGCCACGGTCACCTCGTGTCGGACAGTTTTACAGGTGGAGGAAGCGTGAGTAACCGGAGAGAACCACCGAGCAACGGAGAGTAATGTAAGAATCCCCAACGAATCAACTCAGCACGATCAGGGTTAGCATTGGCTGAAGGCAAGTGTACCATCGACCTGCAGTGCGCCTTAGTGTACAATGCCACCGCACCCGCACGTGGGCAATCGAGATTAAGTGCCTTGCCCAAGGACACAACACAGCTGCCTTGGCGGGCATCGAACCGTAGACTTTTTGGTTTGAAGTCCAAAGCCGTAACCACTGATGCACGGCGCCCCCTGTGGGGTGTTGGAATAAATTGTTAGTGAACCTCCTTACAAATACGAGATGCATTCCTCCAACCCCTATGGTCATTACTGTATGCGGTGATCGTATTCCTGAACTCGGTGTTACATGTGTAAATTTCCATTGGACAAACAATGCACCATACTGTCCGTTAATAGTAATTCTACCACCTGTTCTGCACATCTTTTTTGACACAAAAGTGCTCTACGTCTTGACGGCTACTCAGTATAAACTGAAGTTATTAAACTCTGCCTCTGAGCGTATATCGGGAGCCGCATTACACAAGTTCAAGTTATGAAAAGGTTAATGACATCGGCGTGCATCGAACTACACGGTCAGGCAAAAATACAGTGACAACTCAAATCTGGCAACAAAACGTTAATGTGCAGTTTATATTCAAAGAATTAGCAGCGATACGTCATGCTTGTACGCACCGGATTCATAAACGGGCACATAACTCGTTATTGAAGTTTGGCGAGGGGGCGCGGTGGCTCAGTTGGTAGAGGTGCAGGCTGCAAGCCGAGAGGTCCTCGGTTCGAATCCCACCTGCGGCAACCGCGTTGTGTCCTTGGGCACGATTGACTACATGGGGGCACGATGACGCTGTGTACTGAGGCGTACTGCACGTCGATGGTGCGCATGTCTTCAACCAATCTACCCCTGCCTGTGCTGCTGTGCAGAGTTCAGAGTTACGCAGAGTTCAGAGTTACGATGTTGGAGAGCTGACAGCTGCTCGTCGTTGCTCGGTGGTTCTCTTCGGGTACTCCGGCTTCCTACACCTGTAAAACTGTCACGGTCACGATTAGCCATAAGTATGTGACCTTAACACCAATAAACAAATAATAAGTTTGGCGATTTTATTGCCTTGTACTGCAACTCAGACTTGTTCAATGCATGCAACAGGAGTTTTTTTTATCTGATTTACCAAGTCAGTAAAAACATATACAGCCCGAGATCGAACACGTTATCAAATGATATATACTTGCAAGTGTTTTTATTGCCAGGACTTGAAATAAGCTAGATCTTAACTCATTGAACTCCAGAGGCCGTTTTCTCCATACGGGTCAAAAGCTACGTCATAATACCATTAAGTGTGATGGCTACAAGGTAAACGTGCGGTGTAGACCAATCAATATTTTCAACGTGCAGCCCCAAGGCTGCACGTTGAAAATATTAATTGGTCTACTCCCAAATAATGAATATGGACTCTTCCTACTGCTGTCATTGAACTGACATGGAAGATACCACCAGAGTTCAAAGGGTTAAATTAACTAGGAACCTGCGAAGTTTCCAAAATTCCACTCGATTCAAATCATCCAGTTGATACGATTCCATTCGATTTGTGTCTTATTGATACGGAATCGTCGAATCGTTGAAATGTTTTAAATATCTTCCCAAGACAATAACTGTCTCCTTTCGAACGCTTCTTATATCATCAGATCTCCTGTTCATGTTCTTTCGCCTTGCGAGCACATATTTATCTGTGCGACCCGGAAATAGTGGCGGTGGAAACAAGCTATGTTTTCGAGGACAAAACTGGAAAAAAATAATTAGTGTCTACCCACATTTTTCGTTTTCGTTTCGTCGACACCGCCAAAAGAATCTGGGACAGTCATTAAAGCATTTTCCATTAAACCTTGCACACGAGGAGGGTTAAACGCTAGCCCTATAAATAACTAAAATATAACATTGCTGAACTTGATTTAGAGCTGTAGGTTAACCGAAACCGAACCGAGGTTTATAGTTTTTTTAAAAAACCGAAACCGAAACCGTCGACATCCCGTAATCTAAGGTTTTTCTTTTTTTATTAAATACTCTCTTGCCAGCTCTTGCTGCAGAAATTCACAGAATGTAGCCATCCCAGAGTAGTGAGAGTACCCAGACACTGCCAATGGCAGTGTCTGGGTACTCTCACTACTCTGGGAAGGTTACATTCTGTGAATTTCCGACATTTCAGTTTAGTTGTGTTTGCAGCTTTCCTCAAGTTGCGTGTAGGTGTCAGACCTCGAAAAATGGCCAAGCACAATAAAAGTTCTGTATATTCAGGTAATTATTGTATTGGCCTTCCTGATTCTTCATGTATTATAGCTTATTTCGGGCATTCATTGAGTTTCACTCAATTTCACTACCATTCAGTTATGACTCTGGGCATAAGAATAAGTTTTATTGAATTTTACTTGGCCTCATGAACAAACCGAAAACCGAACCGAACCGAGGTTTTTCTCCACCTGAAAAACCAAAACCGAAACCGAACAAGAAATTGAAAAACCTACAGCTCTAGAACTTGTCCATTAAAATATCTTCATCGCAGGTATGAGAATTATCTTGTGGTACTATTGGATCCAAAAGTTTGTTTTAAAATTTTCTGCGACCAAACCATCCAGTCTGATGGATGAAATAAATAGAGGATTTCCAACGAATTCCTAGTTTATATCGAAAATGACAAAACCAGTTCAGAGAATAAAGTCAAGGCCGAGCATCCACGTCTCAGAAAATACATTGTTCTGAAGTTTACTTATCAAGAACACCTCGAATCTTTGCCTGCTTGACAAAAACATCAACTTCCTTCCCTGGAATGACAATTATCACAGCTAAGATTCTGGGCGTTCGTGAATCAACTAATAAACCTGTCTCTTCGAGAACACGATTGAAGTAGTTGAGTCCTTTTCTTGAGAGTCGAGAGAGAGGAGGACGTATTCTTTGGAAACCTGTTTGAGGTCCTTAAAATTCATATTTATTTATTTATTTATTTATTGGTGTTTAAGGTCACACATTTCTGCACAATGGCTTACCATGACAGTGGCAGTTTTACGGGTGGAGGAAGCCGGAGTAGCCGGAGTAGCCGGAGAGAACCAACGAGCAACGGCGAGCAACTGTCAGCTCCCCAACATACCAACTCCACACAAGCAGGGTTAGCATTGGTTGAAGACAGGTGCACCATCGACGTGCAGTACGCCTTAGTACACAACGTCACCGTGCCCCCACGTGGGCAATGGGGGTGAAGTGTCTTGCCCAAGGACACAACGCGGTTGCCGCAAGTGGGATTCGAACCGAGGACCTCTCGGCTTGCAGCCTGCACCTCTACCAACTGAGCCACCGCGCCCCTATTAAAATTCATACAGAATCAGAATCAATTCTCGAAAAATAATTCTCGCAAGGAAAACAATGACAAAACGCTAATTCTGAAAGCATCAAACAAAGCATGGACGATTTGTATTTTCTGCTCTCTCATAATAAGATAACACATGCACAGAGCGACACACGTGTGTGAATGGGTTAATCGATATGGCACAAGTGCCAACGCGGAAGGATAGAACGAGAGGCCATAGGCCTCGAGTGTTATCCTTGCGCGATATCACAAGTGCCATATCGATTAACCCATTCACACACGCGTGTCGTTTTGTATTTATTACTGCCTTCACGTCTATGAAAACCACTATTAGAAGGACACTCAGGAATTCATTTGACAACTAGCAACAAAAAGAACACATTTTATCGCCAACCAGATTTGCGAGGGGAAGTCGTGTTACTATTCGTCCCCTGAGTTCCAAGTGCCTTCTGGCAGATAGAACACATTGTAACTCAGGAGACGATTTTCTGCTATCGCTAGCGATTCAAATCGTAATTGCGTTCCACGATTTGTAGAAAATTCCAGTGAAATTTCGCTTCTAATTAAAAATAGTCCGTCAACGATTTCCGTTCCGAACATATGTGCGGAACAGATTTCCATTTTCCGTATGGTTTAGTGTTGCTGTAGATGGGAATCTCATAGAACAGACGTGCAATAAAACATTGTCTTAGTCGTGGTGTCCAATGACGTTTTAAAGGCAGACAAGTCGTCAGTAGAATCCAGTATTGAGGTACTGAAAGTTCCATCAGCAAGACCCCCTAAACCCTTCGATTTGGAATGCGTTCTGCATGTAATACACGAAAACTCACTAAACTAAGAACCAAGTCCTTACGAAATAAACTCCAGTAAAGATATAAATATCATGTTTGTTGCTAACTATATGAAGTGGTTACTGGTTGCACTGTCAAGGATACAACGCTACTCTCAATTTCTAAATTATTTAAGAAAGGGAAATTGTGTCTTAACGGTATGAGTTCGCAGCAATCAAAACTACTGTCATGAACGGAGACAAATTTTAACCCTTTGAGACTTTAAGTATCCTGACGTTCAAAACGGGGAATTCATTTTCTTCAACATTTTTCAAAATGCGACGTAAAACGTCGGAAAGTACAAATAACAAGATATTTTTCACATTAGTGATTATCTGGTTGAGGGCTAGATTATTTTTCGTGGTCTGAATTTGTTATTCAAAACTTGTTTTATTACAAATTATTGGAGAGTGCCCATAGGCACTCTCCAATAATTTGCAATAAAACAAATTTATATAAACAAAATATTATTTGTGTTTGATTGAATATGAAATATAAGCAAGGAAAGTGTTGGCTTTTGCTATGGTGTCCGAATTTTTTGAAAGCCCTGATAGTGGCTTCTAGCACTCAACCAGTTAAGAAGTCTTGACAACAGGATTATATTAGTATTTTTAGCTGCGATAATATATGGCTCAACAGTTGTCACTGAGCACTATTCGGGAGAAAATAGGAATTGAGGTTAAAACTTTAAAAAATCTAAAAGTAATAACAAAACAAATGACCACAAAGTATCAGCGCGTTGTTTGATTTCGTTCGTCATGAGACGTACAAAAGTATCAACGCGCTGTTTGATTCCATACGTAATAAGGCGTACAAAAGTGTCAAAGGGTTAAGGGCTGTGTTCAGAATACAATCTTTCCGCTACATTTCTATAAATACTTCTATCGTGGCCCCTTTTCGCGTTCTTTCCGATACTTTTGAGTCAGGTGCAAATGCGTGTGCAAGAGGAGCTGCGATACACAAGACGTTTGATCACGAAAAGACGTTTAGTTGCGAACAGGCGGACGTCCCAGCGAAAAAAAAAAACGAACAAAGCTTAACGCAAGCATGACTTGAGCCTCTAATCAAAGTGGGACCTAAAACAAGCATGACGGAAATTTGATCACCAAGAGTCGTTTTTGTCACGGACCAGGGGACAGACAAAACTTTTGATCGCGATCAAATAATAAATCGCCCCTGAGTTATCAAATCGCCATCTGCAATGCCAAAGCATTGCAGATGGCGCCTTGATGTACTCAAAGAAACTTCTTGAGGTCTTCCCTTACGGTAGCACCTCTAAATGCTAAAAGCCTATGATATGTGCCAGTTGAACCTGAACTTCATTACGTATTTATCTCATATACGAGGAAGTATCATATACACGCAGCTTTTCCATAAAATACCTTGAACTTTGCACAATTTACGTCTTTATCACATTACTGAGTTTTATGTGCATTTGTGCATTGATACTATTTGCAGTTCATGTATGGATACGTGATGCTGAGGCAATCGACATTACTAGTGAAAACTGTTTGGCTGCAGTAGAGGCAGGTGTCGAGAGCAGAAATTCCTTCAAATATATTTTTTTTCAAATGTAACCAAAGATTAAATGTGCGAACCACGTTTACAGTAGACAACTAAGAGGAAAAATTATCTTAACCCGTTACCTAACGTAACGGTCATTTCCAGTCAGCGCACTTCACTTACGTGTTGCGAATCTCAAATTTCGGGACGAATAAAATCGAATCATTTTGAAGATTTCGCGTCGAATCGAATCTCGACTAGACTCTTACTGATCCTCAAGTTGAAAAGTTTTGAACAACTGTATTCAGTGACGACTCGTCTATTTTGACATGTCAAACAAAAGAAATCGGAATATTCCAGAACGGAATGAAAGTAGTTTCGGTAGCGGAACCTACTTGAACTCCAAGTCTCCTGTACAGGAAACGTGCTGACAGGTGACGATTCAAGAAGAGACTCTTGAAAACATCTCGACGATTCGAAGATATCCGAATCAGCGCAACTTCAATCGAATGGAACCCATTTCCAAGCAAGTCGATTGTCGAAGTTTCGCAGGACCCTATTCTTCTCAAAAATCGCCATTCAAAGTTACTTAACATTTGTTTTCAAGTGTCTTTTCTAGTCTGTTCGGTAAACACATTAAACGTGACCTTCAATTCCAATTTTTCGTGCAATACAAGTTGGCCAAACAACAAAAACTGAAAAAAGGAGATATCAATGTGCAAAATTTAAAAAAATGTCTCTAACTGACTGACCGTTCACGTGGGTTGGGGATGGCTAATCAAACGCTCGGCTAAGTAAAAATTCTTGGGAACCTGATTTTTTATAATTAACAAGAATTCATATATTGCATGAAATTGGAATATATATAGCCTTTTCACGGCAAAAGTCTAAAAATCTATCAAGACACAAGAAAGGCTGCTTAACTGGTAGAGTACTGGAAGCAAATATTTGGGCTTTATTCTGAACTGCAGGTACCTAAAGTTAAAGGCTTCATATTCTGCGGATGTCCTTCATATTATCTTGGAAGTAAAATTATTTCATCTCCATTGATTTGCATTGTTACAATTTATGGGAGAGTGCCTACAGGCACTCTCCCATCAATTGTAACGAGACAAAAATGTGTGAACAAATCTTGAGGCTGAGAAAACATTTAGCACTATACCAGTTAAGTGACTCAGACGTTACCGTGCAAACGAAACGAGCGTTCTCGTCAAATTTTGCACACTGAGATGTCCACAATACGAGTCGTGATATTGCCTTGAAACCGACTTATGCTGACTTATGTTTGTAGTGACAGTACCGTGACCTTCTACCTTATGGCTACTGACATTGGTAACGTTCTTCTCTTTCCATATACAATTTGGTTCTGAAAGATTGATTGAGCTGTGATGAAAAGAAATACTGTTATCCGAACGCTGAACAGTTCTATTTTAGTAACAGTAACCTCTGCCCTTTCGAAGACAAATCCGAGGATTAATAGGGTTTTCTCTCGAGGGTAATAACCTAGTACGTTTGGTGCACCTGCGTTAGGCGTGGGACGTGACAACGGTTATTTTTTCCCGATTCCTTTTTCGACATTCGTTATCAAGCAAAAAAAGACGTTTATATCGTCTGCTCGTCCACTACCATTCTTTTCTTCACGCAGAAATTTGTGCACACCAGTTTTACAGGGTTAAGAAAATGTAAAAAGCGTCTAACAATGTCTTTGTAGAGTGTTCGGAGAACGAATGTAAAAGGCGTCTACCAATGTCTTTCTGGAGTGTTAACAGAATATAAAAAGCGTTTACCAATGTGTTTGCACAAATGGGAATATCAAGAGTTATACTATTTGAAAATAGGGAAATTGTTCAAGTTAGAATTTTAAATGTGATTTTTGTCTTTGATCGTTACAAATGTATTTTTAGATCAAGTCTCAAGTAGAGCTGTAGGTTAACCGAAACCGAACCGAGGTTTTTAGTTTTTTAAAAAACCGAAACCGAAACCGTCGACATCCCGTAATCTAAGGTTTTTCGTTGTTTACTAAATACTCTCTTGCTGGAGAAATTCACAGAATGTAGCCATCCCAGAGTAGCGAGAGTACCCAGACACTGCCAATGGCAGTGTCTGGGTACTCTCACTACTCTGAGAAGGCTACATTCTGTGAATTTCTGACATTTCAGTTTAGTTGTGTTTGCAGCTTTCCTCAAGTTGCGTGTTGGTGTCAGACCTCGAAAGATGGCCAAGCACAATAAAAGTTCTGTATATTTAGGTAATTATTATATTGGCCTTCCTGATTCTTCATGTATTATAGCTTATTTCACCCAATTTCACTGCCATTCAGTTATGACTCCGGACATAAGAATGAGTTTTACTGAATTTTATTTGGCCTCATGAACAAATCGAAAACCGAACCGAACCGAGGTTTTACTCCACCTGAAAAACCAAAACCGAAACCGAACAAGAAATTTAAAAACCTACAGCTCTAGTCTCAAGTTAGCACCACTCTGCTAACAGAAAGATTCATCATTCAAACAACAACGTTTCTCCTTGTCAGTTTAGTTTTCTTTCAACCAGCCTGACTTTCCACTATCACTCAACAGAGTCGAACAGACATGACCTCCACCCAATTTATCGAAATGGGTGCATTGACGAACTGTCAACGTGGGGAGGGATTTTACGGGTTGAATGCCCACCGGGAAAGATGTGGGATAGGATCGTAGCCGCAGCCCATTGGCGATATTTTATTCCGTCTGACACCTAGGAGGAAGCCGGAGTACCCGGAGAAAACCATCGAGCAACAGTAAGGGGCAGACAGACGTTCCAGCGTACTAAGAGGGACCAAACGGGGCATGAGACAAAGTTATTTATTTATTTATCGGTGTTAAAGGTCACATATTTCTGCACGATGGCTAATCATGACCACAAAATGGAGATAAAGCCAAGTTTAGGCAATCGTTTATACCCATGTTGCCCATTTTAGAGGACTGTCACCCCATGCATTGGTGACTGGGTCCTATTTTACCAGTAAAACAAAGCTTGTTCACACAGTAAACAAGCACAGCCTCACTTCCCCAGTATTCATACGGGACATGAGACAAAGTTGTATTTGGTTGAAAGCACAGTGGACCACCACGTTCCCACTTGAGGAATCCTTTACCTAACAAAAAAGGCAAACGACAGTTACAAACAAAATTCTTGTATAGCTATGTTTTCATTTTTTCGAGAAAAACATAGCTTATGACCCGTCATTGGAACGAGATGAACGAGCCATAAGCTATTTGTAAGACAAAAGAAATGAAAAAATAATGAAAATGAAGGGTGGATTTTGTGAGTAGCGCTGGCTAGTTTTGGCCGTTACACTGAGCAAATGGTTAAGTTTGTTTCTCAAGAACATAAAACAACGACCGCAGGTCAAGACTGAACCCACAACTTTCCGAACACAACTCCAATGCGCTAACCAATGAAGTATTTCGCATTTAACTGTCAACTTATTTTCTCGACTAAGTTCTTATTGAGACGCTTTTTTCTTTGCAGTTTCATATATTTCAATATTTCTCAAATGAAGTGGCGGATCTAATATTCTGCATTTATTAGTGGGGCGTCGCATTCCAGTGACGGGTCATGATTCGAAGTGATCTCCTGTGTGCTTAGAGGCGAGTGGGGCGAGAACACGAGAGGGGATGTCCCACTCTCTTCTGCGTGGTCTGGGGGCGTCTCTGGTGACAAATTTGAAAAACGGAAGGTCAATGTGGCCTTCCGGTGGCTTCTTAGCAGGAAAATAGCCATATATACATGGGGTACAGTATTATCCGCGATAAAACGTGGACATCCACTACCTGCATGGTGCGTACACCCCTCCCTATCGACATCCTATAAAAATACATCAATGATAAGTATTTTGTATTTTCGACTTATTAATATAACTGACGAAAATGAATCATTAGCATTTTAAAAGAAATGGCAATGTTGGCAAATTGCCATATCTTTGAAAATGTTAATGGTTCATTTCAACCCATCTAACCCTTTGAACTCTGGTGGTATCTCCCGTGCCTGTTCAATGGCAGCAATTAGAAGAGTCCATATGCGTTATTTAGGATAGACCAATCAATATTTTCAACGTTCAGCCACGGGGCTGCGTGCTGAAAATATTGATTGGTCTATCCACATATTTACTGAACAGCAATCCCATTTAATGACATTATGACGTATCATGTTCCTGGTCGGAAAAGCGGCCGATCGCGTTCAAAGGGTTAAGGACATAACTAGAAAACACAATTATAAAAAAAAAATACAATTGTAAAAGTTTTATAGTACGAGGCCCATATTTCAACTGCTGTCGGAGATGGTGAATCTCGTGTTTTTCACATTCTCAATCACACCCACTGTTACTTCCTTTTCGGGTATCGAAAATTCATCGAATCTCCAACGCCAGGAGATATATCTCCTTGGTTACAATTACTTTCTAGATTAACTGTGCCCGAATGTTTTGTCCTCTTTAAGGGTACTTGGCGATTTTTTCGTGGAAATATCATATATCACTCCACGAATTTTTCTAGTGCTTACGTAATGAAATCGCCATGTATGTACTCAACAAACTTATCTCTGATCAAACAAACATTCCTGTGAAGATTGGTGTAACTCTTGTTTGTGTAATGACTTAAGTGTTGTGTCAAATCATAACAGTGCGATACATTTATTTGAGTTTAACATTGTAGGCAACAACACAAGCAAATTCAAATACCAACATGTAGGCTCGCGAAACCCTCCACTCGGAGCGTAAATAGGGAGGGATGTGGGGGTGCAGTAGGGTTTAATATATTCCCGGTTTTCTATAGTAACGGGAACGGAAATGAAACTACACCGACTCAGAACCGGGAGACGGGAAATGTCTCGGATAATATCAAGAAAATTTACGAGAGAAACAAGACGCAGTCATTTACGTGAAAATGAACATATTTTATTGGCAATCTGCCATCTGCAATTCTCCATACGGAAAAGTTCCTCTCCCGAGAGAAGTGTGAAAACCCATACCCGCTTCCAACTCGGCTTCATTTTCGGAATCGATAGATTTATCACCACTACCCCCTTCACTGTCGTCATCAATCTGACGACACCTCCCCCTTCACTGTCGTCATCAACTCCCCCTTCACTGCCGTCATCAATCTCCTCTGCTTACAGCAGAGGAGATCGGTGACGGCAATGAAGAAGGAGTTGATGTTGAAGGAGGCACAGGTACTAGGCACAAGCTGGGAAATCGAAAGAAAAATGATATTTGATACCATTTTTGAATCTATGCTGACGTACCCCTACAATGGTATATAATATTAACGTTAATATTATATACCATTACAGGGGCACGTCAGCATCGATTCAAAAATGGTATCAAATATCATTTTTCTTTCGATTTCCCAGCTAGTGCCGAGTACCTGTGGAAGGAGGCAGTGAATGAATAGTGAGCGATATAAGAGATTCTGAAAATGAAAACGAGTTTGAAGCGAGTGAAAATCTTGCAACTGATTGAGCGCTACGGTGATGCGGTGAAAGAGGTTCTCCAGGAAGTAAGATTGTAAAAAGTTCAGTCGTGGAAGAGCTGACGAAGTCTTACAAAGTTACGTTGGGGCCTGTTTTTCAATTTAGAAAACTTCAGTTCATTCAGTACGCAAACAGTGCCATGTGTGATTCTCGGGTCCGTGTTATAGATTTCCCGGGTATTGTGACCTGCTTTCGGAGCCGGAAGCCCGTGAATTCTAAATTATTTCTACGGCATATCTATTATAAACATTGGAAGTCTGTGATTCCGTCATTTCGTTCAGCCAAGATTTGTTCCGTCGCGCGGGTGGGTCTTCCGGTCCTCGTCGGGTGCTTCCGCAAGTTTGTTATATTGGGACATTAAGCTTGCTTTCTGAAACATTTATCACTATGCAAACATGATGTTTTTTATTTTATCAGAGTGTAATCAGACTCCTGATTATTGCAATCTCTCATTACCAATTAATAGTCCCCGGTGATGTCAACCAAATATTTTTATTTTGCAAAAAGTTGTGAAGACCGAGTTGCAATGACAGCTTCTGCGAGCCAGGTGAGTATATGTTCAGTGAATGTCCATTTGATAGGTGATTAAAATCATGTCGTGCATAAATATCCCTCATTTCGACGACATCGTTGTTCCAGCTGAAGGCAGACCAGATGGCCAAGGCTCAGCATCCACTCCTCCTTATAGGCTGATGGATGACTCCCAGCTTTCAAAATCACATAATGGTGGATTTTTTTTCCTTTTTTATAACCGTTATGAATAATATGCTGGGTTGCTCCCAAACCAGCGGCTGTTTGGGTTTCTTTTTTTTCTAAAACAACCATCAAACAGCGATTTCGGTATTACCATAAATATGCCCACGTTTCTAAGTAAAACACAAATCAGAATTCGTCTAGTAGTTATGCAAAATTCCTATTCGCCTTCCAGTTCGATGTCATCGGCGATATGACCCCAGTACCCCACTGGCAATGCGCACACTCAAACCAAATAAGACTGTTCACCCTCGCTTCCGACTCTCATGGATTCATAAGCAAATCAAGTCATTCGGGCCGCAAGGAATTTCAATCCCACATCGCCCCTGTGCGCCTTCGGCGCGCTGAAACTTTTCATTCATTCAAATTGGTGTATGACCTAGCGTGCGTGCAGTGTTGTAAGTCAGACCACTGGTGACGTCACTTGTGACGCCCGGAAACGCAGATGAGCGGCAATGTCGTGACCTTGTTTTCATGGTAACCCGTGATGTCTGTACACATTCGACCTAAGGCGTGTCCTGGTAATCCATTGTGTTAGACATGTCCGTTGATTTGTGTTGACATACCAATATGGTCGAATTACCAATCACACTACAATGTGTGTCTTGTAAGGGAGGGTGAGTAACGTTTAAATCAGAGCACATCGATTTGTGCGACTGGACGAGTAAACTAAACAACAATATGTCAGAAAACTGAATATATTCTCAGTTACACGGTGTTTCTGTACTACCCTTCAGAGATCCGGAAAAGCGAATCTCAGAAGGGTAGAACACCTTGCTGAAACACAGTATGGCGAATTTATTACCTTTTTGTTTTGTTTTGTTTCATTATATAATCCCCAAACGATATTCCTGTTCCGGAAACCTTCATAAAAGTAACAATTAGAGAAGTGGAAAGAAACATATTTTTCTTTATTATTGAACAAGAACGATTTGGCGTTATTTTCCCTTCGATTGAACTCATTTGGAGACTTCAGTTGAAGGACATTGGGAAACAACGTGTCGTTATTATTGTAGGGACACGAGTTGATTGTATAAGAGTTTTATTCGATACAGTGGTGCATTGTGTGTCTTGACGAATCAGGGAAACTATATTCAAACTTGTCCCAGTGTTTTAATACGTTTTATTACTTTCCAAAGTGTGATTTACTGGGATTTCCGTGTTTGATTATAAACGATAACTTCACAAGTCAATTATGCAATCAACAATTGTGTCATGTATCCGTGCGCGCAAACGAAGACGCTTTGCCGCGGGTGTAATGGGGACTTCATTGTTTTTTTGTTTTTTTAACCCTTTGTCTAACATAAAAAGCAGACGACACTTCCAAAAAGAATTCCTGAATAACTATTATTTTCATTTTTTGTCTCAAAAACATAGGTTATGACCCCTCACTGGAACGAGCTCGACGAGCTCGTTCCAATGAGGGGTCATAACCTATGTTTTAGAGACAAAAAATGAAAAAATAATGAAAATTAATTGGCGATTTTTGAGAATAACGCTGGCCGGTTTTGGCCGTTACGTTAGGTAAAGGGTTAAGTAATATAACTATCGTTAATAATGAAAAGTAATAAACGGAGTAATCGCTTGACTGGACTGGTTACGTGAAATAATTCATTCGAGGCGAGGGACTATATTGTAAAACACTCGTGCGCATTCGCGCACTCGTGTTTGTACACCGTCCCTCACCTCTCATGAATTAGTTCACGTAACTAGTCCAGTCACGCGATTACTCTCTATTTACTGAAGCGACAATCCATATAATGAGATAGGTCGCATGTTTCTCGAAAGTACAACTGATCTATTGTGTAGAAACACCACAACAGAATCCCTCTTCTATATAGTAAAATCTGACATTGGGGTATGTACACACGTGTTTTTTAAAGTTTCCGGAATAGTCTCATGAAGCAATATTGTTCTCATTTTGTTTGCGGGCCTGAAAGTTTATTATTACTGACGAAAATGTTTGGGGCGATGGGAGAAAGAGAAACCGGCGAAGTGTACCATAGAATGTCTGTACACCCCTTTTAGCTGCCACGTGATATTCACATACACGCCGTTGAATTTCGTACACCCCGTTGGAGTTAAATATGAACCGTACTGGATGCATTGGTTACTAACCAACCTTGAAGCTTGCATTATATTAGCAGTGTAATAACAACGAAACTTACCGGCAATATGTAGCCTATAACTGTAATGGACCTCGTCAATATCAGGTTCTGTTTTACACGTAAACACAGCACCTTGGTCCTCTTTTGTAACGTCATAATTGAGAACACTTTCTCCATTAAAATGACACACCCCATAGTCTAAAACGAGATCGGCTGTTTGTATCCCATCTGAAAGTTTCTCTGGAAAATCATCCTCCAGACGCTGTCTTTCCCACACTATATCCCGAGCTGGTTTTCCTATGTGTCCTCGACACCAGAACAAAACTGTATCTCCCAACTTTGTGTTCAGAGCTGGAGACACCTTCATCATGAGTCCATCTGGCAAAGCTGAAATAGAAACAAATATTCAGTTGAAGCTGGAAAAATTCGTCGCCTTCTCGACACACAGAACGGGGGAAATTGCATTGCAACTAAATACTTACAGGTGGAGATTCTACCCTGGCAATAACACGGGATTCTAAAATTTGAGCTGATGGATCTCCGGTTTGACCCCGAGGTGAATTAGTTGTAACTCGGCGTGTTTTTCTTACCATTTTTGACAGAGTTTGGAGTGTATTGTGTTGGTGAAAACTCAACTCAGCGAAGTTTCAAACACTAGCCGACTCCCCCGTCATGTACTGGTAGCACGGCACGGTAATTAGAGCAGTGGACTTCAAAACGTGAGGTCGTCAGTTCGATCCTGACCGTAGGTAACTTCGTTGTGTTCATTGGCAAGACACTTAATCCCGAATGCCCAATTGGGGGCACGGTGGAGTTGCATACTGAGACGTACTGCACGTCGATGGCGCACTTGCCTTCAATCTTTGCTAACTCTGCATGTACAGAGTTGATAAATCGGAGATTCTGAGAGTTGCTCCCCGCCGCTCGGTGGTTCTCCCCGGGTACTCCGGCTTTCTCCACTCATAAACCTATCCGACACAATGTAACCATGGATATGGAAGGGGTCGTGAAACCCGATAAACAAACCCTGCCGTGCGTCCATGCTAATATATTTACAGATATCTGCTCACACCAGGCACGTTCATTTTCATCACAAAGAAGAATTACCCTTTTAGTAATTTTTATTTATTTATTTATTTATTTATTTATTTATTATGTCATAGGTAACGAACATAGTTACATGACATCAAGGAATTACAAATAACATAATGTGATAAAAGACAAAACTAACAAAAAACAGTGGGAATATGACAGTCCCAAAAGCGGACTTCACGATCTCGCCCACAACACACACACACACACACACAAACAAACACACACACACATATACACACACACTCGCGCGAACAGCACACCCTCACTCACACACACTTGTACTGTATGCTTATGCATGAAAACGTACTCGTAGGCATAATCCAAAGCAAACACAGCGTGGTAATGAATCGAAAGCCTATACCTGAGTACAAGATAGATTGTTGGCACATGGGGCGAGGAAAAAAGGTTTCAATATGGTTGTGAATGCCTGTACCGCAGAAATCCTCTATTAAACCGATACAGTTTTGTATCTGAAGCGTACAGGCCCTGTTAGCCATGTTAGATCGCTCATGCGATAAAGCACTGATGAACAGTGCATTATAGAATTTTGTGTGTGATTCGAGAGGGAATAACTAGTTAGGGTAGTTACGAAGGATGCCGTAAAAAAAACGATCATCTTGATTGTAAGAATTTCCCCAGACGTTTCTCCCGCCTTACAGTTAAAACTAGAAGACCTGTCACGAATCCTACGCTTTTCCAGGCTTAATTGCGCGTTGGAATTGCGCGCAATTGCCATATCGAATGGCATCCAAAGTACGGCAGGTTCTCTTGGTTACTCAATGGAAACACATGCAATGTTTCTGCCAATGGACCTCCGGGTTACCCGGAGGTCCATTGGCAGAAACATTGCTTGTGCACCGGCCATATGTACAGAATTTGATAGCTGTACTTGGGCCATAACGCGAACATTAACGCGCAATTCAACGTGCTATTTGTGCGCATCTCATGACAGGACTTCTAGTTTTAACTGTAACTTCCGTTTGGATAGAACACGGTGGAGCATTCCGCCCTCTAGATTGCATAAAGGTTCCAACTGCAATACATCTGTGCACCCTAGGGACAAATATATCACCACCAATGGTTGATCAACTTACCATACGTTGTAAAACATTCAAGTGGAGATGATCAAATCGAGAATTAATTTGATGCAAAATTCAGACAACTAAAGTCGAACTCTTGATTTGTAAGATGAGCGGGATTGTCTAAAAAAAACGTGAAAAGTAGTAGTTCAACAAAATCGGGAATGCCACATAGCACCTAGCATGTGAGTGTTTGATAGGCGGTGTTCTGGTTGTTTACAAAATTATTGTTTGCTATTACAATGATTAGTAGCTTTTCATCTTCGGAATTCAATCCACTTTTGAGAGGAATTTATTTATTTATTTATTGGTGCTTAACGCCACATCAGCAGCTAAGGCTATATCGTGGAGAGAAAACATTAAAAGAAAAACATGGCAGAAACGAAATTCAAAGACGAGTAAAAAACAACTATAATAAAAATGATACTCAATGTAATATGAACAGTGATGCGTGAAGAAACAAGAAATATGAATAATTCACAAATCAACCTGGTGAATTTAAGTCTTAAAGACTCTAGTTTAAAATGATAAAAACAATTTTAAAATTTATTAAAAAGGTTGATTGTTTTCAGAAATGAGAGAATTATATTCGGGCTCGTACGATAAAACAGATCTCTCAGAGATCCTACAGAAAAATACTGCTCTCTGACATGATTAAAATATGTACAATGTAAAAGAATGTGTTCCACTGACAACACCTGCTGGCAGGGAACATACTCTGGTTGCACAGAATCCTCCAACAAAAAGGAATGTGTTAGTAGTGTATGACCAATATGACACCGCGTCAGAATAACATGATCTTTTCTACAAAGGTTACTGGATGGGTAGGGATCAGAAATAGTTGGTCGGAAGCGATGGCGCTTGTTATTTGTCGCCCCATCCCATTCCGCCTGCCACATAGATTTGATGTAACTACTAATATGAGGCTTAAAATCACTGAAAGGGATGTTAAAATCAGTGAGAGGCTTTGTTAAAGCCTGTTTTGCTGCACTGTCTGCTTTGGTGTTACCAGCGATACCTACATGTCCGGGTAACCAGCAAAACACGATATCATCATATTGGTCAGACATGAGAGTTGTTAACTTCTCACGAAGCTCCAAAATGAGAGGGTTCTTCAACTTGGGGTTGAGTAAGGCAAGTAAAGAGGAAAGAGAGTCGGAAAAGATGATCGACCTTCTTTCCTGTGCATTCTCGATGTGCTCAAGTGCGAGCTGAATAGCTTTAACTTCAGCTGTGAAAATAGAACTCTGATTCGGTATTCTGATTGAGGTGATATGATCACCGGTAACAGCAGCTGATGATACTTTGTCACCATCTTTAGATCCATCCGTATAAATCCTTGTATATGCACTATACCTGGACTTTATTTCGGCATATTTTTGTTTGAACTGCAAGGAATTCGTATTCGATTTTTTAGTAGAAGCAAGGTCCAAAATAATTGTAGGTTTTTTAAGATGCCAAGGAGGAATATGTGATTTACGGTTTTCTTTTATAGAATCAAAATCAATTTTGGCAGACTCCATGTGGGGTTTGATTCTAAATCCCAATGGAGGAATATTTTTCTGGTGACGGTTATAAAATTCAACATTTTGAGGGTCTGAAACACAATTATAAGCAGGATTTGAAGGATTGGCCAACAGTTTAGACACATACTGTAGAGATAATTTAATTCTACGCTTCTCAAGAGAAGGCTCCGCTGCTTCAACAAGCATCGAGTCTATTGGGGATGTTCGAAAAGCCCCTAGACTAATTCTAATACCACTATTGTGAATGGCATCGAGTGGTTTTAGGTATGACTTCCTTGCAGAACCGTAAACTATAGAACCGTAATCTAATTTTGATCGAACAAGTGATCTATACAGATGGAGCAAAGTGTTTTGGTCAGCACCCCAATCATTGCTACCAACGACCTTCAGAAGGTTCAGAGCTCTCTTACATTTAACTTTTAGTTGTTTTATGTGGGAAGTGAAATTCAGTTTGCTGTCAAACAACAAACCTAAGAATTTCATCTCCTTTACAATTTTAATAGGACTCCCATCAATTTTTAACTCCGGATCGAGGTGATGTTTCCGAAGCTTACAAAAATGAACACAATTTGTTTTCATCTTTGAAAATTTAAAACCGTTTTCTATGGCCCATTTTTGAATTTTGTTTAAGCACAGCTGAAGTTTGCGCTCTATAGCATTCATTTTCTTGCTGCTGTAGCAGATTAAATGAAAGTGTCAATGACACTGTAGCTCAACTTGACAAACTTGAACTTGGTAAGTTATAAATGAAATGGCAAAATTGAAGATCATTGGTTTTTTTTGCCAGTGGCAACATTTTTTGACAGAAACCGAAGAAAATCAATAGCTCCCATCTAGAGACATCCCCAAACAAGCATGCCAGGTTTCAAAGCCCTGTAGGGTGTACAAAAGGGAAATATTGAGGTCTGACTAAACTAAGTTCTACGAACGTTGGCCCTGGCAACATTTTTTGCCGGAAATTGAAGAAAATCGATAGCGCCCATCTAGAGGTCACCCTAAATAAGCATACCAGGTTTCAAAGCAATCAAATCATAAATGTGCCCTGCAGGGTGTGCCAAAGGGAAATATTGTGGTTTGACTAAACTAAGTTCTAAGAATGTTGACCGCGGCAACATTTTTTGACGGAAATTGAAGAAAATCAATAGCTCCCATCTAGTGGTCACCCCAAACAAGCATGCCAGGTTTCAAAGCAATCCGACCATAAATGTGCCCTGTAGGGTGTGCCAAAGGGAAATATTGAGTCTTCTGACTAAACTAAGTTCTAAGAACGTTGGCCGCGGCAACATTTTTTGACTGAAATTGAAGAAAATCGATAGCTCCCATCTAGAGGTCTCCCCAAACAGGCATATCAGGTTTCAAAGCAATCTGATCATAAATGTCCCCTGTAGGGTGTGCCAAAGGGAAATATTGAGGTCTGACTACACTAAGTTCTACGAACGTTGGCCGTGGCAACATTTTTTGCCAGAAATTGAAGAAAATTGATAGCGCCCATCTAGAGGTCACCCTAAATAAGCATACCAGGTTTCAAAGCAATCAAATCATAAATGTGCCCTGTAGGGTGTGCCAAAGGGAAATATTGTGGTTTGACTAAACTAAGTTCTAAGAACGTTGGCCGCGGCAACATTTTTTGACGGAAATTGAAGAAAATAAATAGCTCCCATCTAGAGGTCACCCCAAACAAGCATGCCAGGTTTCAAAGCAATGCAATCATAAATGTATACTGTAGGGTGTGCCAAAGGGAAATATTGAGTCTTCTGACTAAACTAAGTTCTAAGAACATTGGCCGCAGCAACATTTTTGGACAGAAATTGAAGAAAATCGATAGCTCCCATCTAGAGGTCTCCCCAAACAAGCATACCAGGTTTCAAAGCAATCTGATCATAAATGTGCCCTGTAGGGTGTGCCAAAGGGAAATATTGAGGCCTGACTAAACTAAGTTCTACGAACGTTGGCCCTGGCAACATTTTTTGCCGGAAATTGAAGAAAATCGACAGCTCCCATCTAGAGGTCACCCTAAATAAGCATACCAGGTTTCAAAGCAATCAAATCATAAATGTGCCCTGTAGGGTGTGCCAAAGGGAAATATTGTGGTTTGACTAAACTAAGTTCTAAGAACGTTGGCCGCGGCAACATTTTTTGACAGAAATTGAAGAAAATCGATAGCTCCCATCTAGAGGTCACCCCAAACAAGCATACCAAGTTTCAAAGTAATCTGATCATAAATGCGACCTGTGAGGTGTGCCAAAGGAAATTGTGGACGTACGTACTAACGTACGTACGTACGTACGCCGACGGACGAGAAGTGATGGCAATAGCTCAGCTTGACTTTGTCAAGTTGAGCTAAAAATCATCTACATACAACAAAGAATCTACCATATTCTCAATTATCTCGATGATGCTATTAATTTTCACCGAAAAAAGGGTAACAGATAAGATACTACCCAGAAGAACCCCCAATTCCTGTTCGTGCGGATCGGATAACGTTGATCCAACACGAACCTGAAATGGCGGTCCTTTAAAAAATTTCAATAAAAAGAGGCATACGCCCTCTCAACCCCATGTTAAAAAGATCTTTTAAAATCCCATACGTCCACGTTGTGTCATATGCCTTTTCCAGGTCAAAGAGAATTGCGACCACATGTTCTTTTCTGGCAAAGGCATTTCTTGTGAACGTTTCTAGCCTAATCAAATGATCCACAGTACATCTCTGGTTTCTGAAACCACACTGAACATTCGCAAGTAGATTGTTCGATTCCAGAAACCAGACAAGTCGATCATTGATCATCCTTTCCATGGTTTTACACAGGCAACTTGTTAAAGCAATTGGCCTGTAATTACATGGGTTGCTGTGATCTTTATCAGGCTTTGGAATGGGAATAATTGTAGCATTTCGCCAGGAAGGGGGAAACTGGCCAGTCACCCAAAATTCATTAAAACTTGACAATAAAAGTTCCAGTGAGGAATGTGGTAAATGTTTTAAAATTTTGTAGTGTATTTCATCGGGACCCGTGGCAGCATCCCTTGCTCTATGCAAAGAGTTACTTAACTCTTCCATAGTGAAAGGTTCATTGTAATCCTCTAAATTGTTGGATGTAAATTTAATCTTTTGTTTTTCTTGTTGTTTTTTAATTTTGATGAATTCTGGATTACAATTTTCCGACGACGAGTGTTTCGAATATGTGGAGACCAATGTGTTTGAAATTTCTTTTTTTGATGTAATTAGGGTGTTGTTTTCCTTCAGGTGTCGTACAGTTGATTTTGTTTCTTTTCCCTTAATCTTTTTAATCATTTTCCAAATCTTAGTGATGGGTGTGTTCTGGTTAAGCTTAGAAACATAAGTTTCCCAAGAACTTTTCGTTTTTTGTTTGATAAGCCGTCTTGTTTTTGCCCGATTTATACGATGTTTATTCAGATTATTTGTGGTTGGTGATTAGTTGAATTCCCGTTAAGTTTTTTTACGTTCCTTTATAGCCTATTTACATTCATTATCAAACCATGGTTTGGTGAAACGTTTTGGATTTGCCGAGGTTTTAGGGATGACTATGTTTACAATGTCAAGCAGCTCGTTTGTAAAATGTTCTATTTGGTCAGCACTATCTTGAAAGTTCTCCCGTTTCAGGCGTTCAGAACAAAGCGATGAGAAAGTGTCCCAATCGGCTTTTTTAAAGTTCCACTGGGGCACCCTCTCATCGTCCGCCGGAACTACACTCTCCAACACAATTGGAAAGTGGTCACTCCCGCACAAGTCATCTTCTACCTTCCAAGAAAAATCAAGGAAGATAGAAGGGCATGCAAGTGAAAGATCAATCGATGTATACGAACCAGATGCGGGGTGCAGATACGTGTCTAAACCATCATTAAACAAACACAAATCATGTTTCGTAATGAATTCTTCTACAGTTTTACCTTTTACATCTTCTTGACTGCAGGAACTACCCCAAAGAGGGCTATACGCGTTAAAATCACCCAACAAAATGTACGGAGTTGGGAGTTGTTGGACTAGTAACTCAAGATCATTCAGTTGTAGCATTTTACTCGGTGAAACGTAAATAGAACATAAGGTGATTGTCTTGTCTAAGGTTAGGCGTACCGCTACAGCCTGTAAATTTTATTGCAAAGATACAGGACTGTGAATCATGTCGTTTCTAACCAAGACAGACGTTCCACGAATATGAAGATCAGTTTCATCTGGCCAGGCATTATACAATGTACAATGCTTAAAAGCTGAATGATCCAGTGTTTCAGGTTTCTTTAAAAGAGTTTCCTGCAGGCAAAAAGCAGCAGGTTTATATTTTGGCTTAGAAGACCAAGTTCATTAAAATTAGCTCTAAAACCTCGACAATTCCAATGTATTATATTATATTTCTGTGTGTTATCCATATTTGGTTGGAGATTGGAATGGTGGACGTATGGGCGATATAGCCCCAGTTTGTTTCTTCGGTGAGTTTTTTTTCTTGGGGACTTATTCTGAGAGGGGTTCGAGCGTAATAGCTCGAACGTCTCATCAATACATTCACCGACCTCCATCTCTTCAAGGCCTTCAAACCTGTTGCGGGTCACAGGGTCTTGAAGAGCCTTAGGTGTTCTCTCTGAGAACTGTTTTTGTTTTTCCATTTACATTTTGTTTCTTTCTAGCTTTCGTCTCTGACTCTGACTTAGATTTTGTGATTCCGGTTTCGGTTTTTGTTTAGTTTGGTCATTTTTTTGTTCGGATTTTGTTTACTTTACTTTGTCTTGTGGGTTAATTTTTTTCTGTTTTTCTGCAGATTTGTTTTTGATTTTTCCTGTGGTGTTGTTGTTTGAGTAGCGGATGGTGTCTGTGATGATTTAGGTTCTACTTTGTCTGAATCCTGTATTGTAAAGGCCTGTAATAAAGATGGAATGGCACTATTGCTGAGCCATGTCCACGGTGTCTGACATTCGACGGATCGTGTTGGTAATTTGTTTTTTAATGTTGTGGCATATGAAGGAGTTGATATATTCATGCCAGGCATGGATGACACAATGTCTCTGGCTTCTTTGAAACTAATTTGTTTTTCACATTTGATTTTTTGTATTGTCTTCTCTTTTTCTCCAGACAGGGCAATCCTTCGAAGATGACATATGATTGCCCTGACAATTAATACATTTATATGTTGTAGTTTCACATTGTCCTTCATGTATGTTACTGCATTTGTGGCATGTCAGGTTGCCTCGACAAGTATTCTGACCATGACCAAACTTTTGGCACCTGAAACATCGAAGTGGATTTGGAATGTACAGATCCACTCTGACATTCAAGCAGCCAATTTTAATATTTTTGAGAGGTCTGGTGCCATCAAAGGTACATATGTATGTGTTTGTTTTGATCAATCTACCCTCCTTCTTGATTTCAATACGTTTCACCGCTGTTATCCCTTGAGGTTTGAGTTCAAATGCAAGTTCTTGTTCACTCATATCTGCTAATTCTGGAGTCCTTATGACACCTTTGATGAATTTAGAATTTTGTGAAAATTAGCCTTAATATTAAAATCAACAATTTTGGTTGTGTGTATGAGATTGTGAACCTGAGCTTGCTTTGTGCATTGTATTAATAAATCTCCAGATTTTAGTTTTTTAATTTCCTTGACAGTTCCCGCAATACCTTTGATGGCTTTTTCAAGGACAAAGGGGTTTATTGTGCTTAATTTCCTAGTTTCGTCTGTAGAATGTAAAATGATAAAATTTTGGAAGGTTATCTGCTGGTGGTATTAAAGATGCAATTAAATCATCGTCAGAGTCAGAGTCTTTAAGGTCACTAACTGTAAAAGGTCGTTTGGGTTTTGTTGGTTGAGTTGCCATATTGTATGTAGTAAATTGTTCACTGCCCCGGCTCCCACCCACCACGGAGTCCAACAAGGGGTAGGGTTACTGACATGCAGTGAACCCACCGGGTTGCCGGTATTCCCACATACCTGGTATGGGGCAGTATACTCAGCCAGCGTTGATGCCGAGGCATACCACTGACTGATTGGCCCGTGTGTGGAAGTGCCAGGTCTTCAGATGGTGGCCATCCAACCAATCACTGCAAAAACACTGTAATTAAAGTTGCCATGTATAAATTAAACAGACAGTGCAGCAAAACTAAGTACTTGATAAAATAGGACGTTTAAAACAGTACACATTGGCAAGTATGGTGTGTGATTAAAAGAAATGACTGATTGAATGACCACCAAATGCCCCCCCGACGTGACACCCAGTACTTTTTGGGGTGCGGGCTCCCGATTGGCCAGAACGGACCATCCGACCATCCTTCTACTCCCGAAGTTGGGACCAAAACAGTGTATTGAACAGGTAACCTCCACGATGAAGATCAGGGCCAAAGCAGTGTTCACGACCTGATCTCCATCCTGGAAACCTGTCCTAACCGGGACCCAGTCTGTTCTCAACTGTCAGGATTCCTTCTTCCGAGGCCTTCAGATCGCACCTCACGGGAGAACAAGGTGCCTGCAAGATGGCATAAGCAGGATTGACCATTTGGTCCGGGGCTGCGTATTCATATATTCCGCAGCAAACCAGCCCAATTGAGCAAACCTGCTAATTAAAACAACAGCAAACCTGCCCAATTGAGCAGGCTGTCCTCTGTCCGCCACCTGAGGACCCGCCTAGTAGGGGATGGTCAACCCCCCTAGGATTTTGAGAGGAAAAAAATGGCGATGTTAATTGGGCGAAAAATGGTAAATGGTTGGGTTCAGATTACATGCAGTCGAAAATAGGATCGAACGGTCTCGGTCGGGTTTGTTTTTGTTTTTTGTGGTTTTTTTTGTTTTAATACATTTTATTTTCTCACACAGTCGGTTAACCTTCAACGCAACGTAATGATCAAAAATTGGCCTGCACCTTCTACAAAAATCGCTATTCAAAATTGATTAAATTTTTATTTTTGTCTCAAAAAAGTAGCTTATGATCCCTCATTTCAACGAGCTCTATGAGCTCGTTCCAATGAAGGAACATAAGCCATATTGTTTAATAATGAAAGTATCAATGACACTGTAGCTTAACTTGTCTGTTTTGTGTTTGGCGAAAAGGAAAATGTTCAATGTTTATGAAATGATTATGAAATAAGACAAGAATTGTGATAATTGGGAATACGTTAATTTCTGTTCCCTGTATGCTATGTTTTCAATAAAAATAATATGAGGTGTAGACTGTACTAAAGAATTGAGGGGTGGGTTAATGTGGCCCTCACAGTTAATGTATGTCGACTAAAGTTACAGTGAACTTATTCCAAAACGAGTCATCCTTTCAAATTACAATGAAATTCCTTTATATATACGGCCTGTAGACCGTGCTAAAGGTTTTTAGGCTTCCGGCCTGTGTAGCCATCACGGTTGACTGATCGCAACTAAAAGAGGACGTCCTCATCTGGACATTATACTGAGTCACCCTACCAAGTTACAATGAAATCCCTTCATAAATATGACCTGTAGTCTGTGCTGAAGGTTTTGGGGCTTCGGGCCCCTGCAGCCATCACAGTTGACCAATCGCAACCAAAAGGGGGCGATATCATCTAGTCATTATATGTAATCAACCTACCACGTTACAATGAAAACCCTCCTTAAATACGACCTGTAGACTGTGTTAAAGGTTTTCGGGTTTTGGGCTGGGGCAGCCGTCACGGCTAAATGATCGCGACCAAATGGGGATGTTCTCATCTAGACATTATCTGGAGCCATCCTACCAAGTTACATTTATAAATATGACCTGTAGACTGTGCAAAATGTCTTCGGGCTTCAGGCCCCTGTAGCCGTCACAGTTGACCAATCGCGACCACAAGAGGACGCTTTCATTTAGACATTATACGGAGTCAGCCTACAATGGAATCACTCCATAAATACGACCTGTAGACTGTGCTAAAGGTTTTTGGGTTTTGGGCTCGGACAGTCGTCGCGGTTGATAGATCGCGACCAAATGGGGAAGTTCTCATCTAGACACCATACGGAGTCATCCTACCAAGTTACAATGAAATCCATCCATATTAAATATGACCTGTATACTGTGCTAAAAGTTTTGGGCTTTTGAGCTTGGGCAGCTGTTACGGATTTCAGATCATGACCAAAAGGGAGAGTTCTCATCTAGATATTATACAGAGGCATCCTACCAAGGTACAATGAAATCCCTTCATAAATACGACCTGTAGACTGTGCTAATGGTTTTCGGGTTTTGGGCTCGTGCAGCCATCACGGTTGGCCTATCGCGACCAAAAGGCAACGTTCTCATCTCGAAATGACGTCAAACCTGCATTTGAAATTGCATGACGATCGGACAAAAACTACGGAGTGTAGCCTGTGCTAAAAGAAAATGTGAACAGACTAACAGACTCACAGACTAGCAGACTTTCGCACGCGTGATGGCAATAGCTTATCTTGACTTTGTTGAGTTAAGCTAAAAAAAATCGAAATGTTTAGTTATTCATTTTTTGAGGTGTTGTTTACTATTTGGGTTGGGTGAACGGTTGGTGGCGCGGTGACTCAGTTGGTAGAGGTGCAGGCTGCAAGCCGAGAGGTACTCGGTTCGAATCCCACCTGCTGCAACCACGTTGTGTCCTTCGGCAAGACACTTCACCCCCATTGCCCACGTGGTAGCACGGTGACGTTGTGTACTAAGGCGTACTGCACGTCAATGGTGCACCTGTCTTCAACCAATACTAACCTTGCGTGTGTGGAGTTGGTATTTTGGGGAGCTGACAGTTGCTCGCCGATGCTCGGTGGTTCTCTCCGGGTACTCCGGCTTCCTCCACCGTGAAACTGTCATGGTCATGATTAGCCATTGTGCAGAAATATGTGACCTTAAACACCAATAAATAAATAAATATGGGTGAACGGTTGAAATATATAGCCTATTTATGAAGTCCGGTCCATGCGTATCGTTTTAAACGGAGAGAGCACTTTCGATAATTAGGATTAAAGCTGGGAGGTTTTGATTTTTCGGATTCGGTTTCGGTTCAGTTTCAGGAAAAACACTCAGTTTAGGTTAGGTCTGTCTATGTGATAAGAACAGAGAGTAAAACACTCTTCGGGCTCCTCAACTTGGAAAAAACGCAATCATTTATACGGCACAACTTGCCGCAAAAGCTGTATTAGATTCATCCTGCCTCCCCTTCGATCATTCCTAGGGTTTCTGGGAAATAGTTGATAAGCCTATTCAGTCAGGAGAAAAAAACCCCATAAATCAGGGTAAGTCCATCTAAACTATATTGTGTTCTCATTGTCACATTATCTCCCTTGTTGATTCGCCCACCGGACGAGTCAATAAGGGAGATAATATGACAATGAAAACACGTCGTGTTCGCCCCTTTGCCGGAAAAACTAAATGACAAGAGTCCATTGTGTTCGTTAGTCCAGTTCCCTTCCAATAAGATTGCCTCATCACTTTATGCACAAATCAGTATTTATTTATTTATTTATTTATTTATTCATTTATTTATTTATTTATTTATTTACTGGTGTTTAAGGTCACATATTTTTGCACAATGGCTAATCATAACCACAACATGAGTTTCAACTCAAGACCAGGGGTGAGCGTTAATAAGCCACGTTGCCCATTTTAGAGAGGGTTTGCACCTCCCAAGCATTGGTGACTGAGTCCTATTTTAGCAGTAAAGCAGAACCTGTTTACCGCAGTGAATAGGTACTGCTTCACTTTCCGGGGTTCCCGTGGGGAGCACAAATCTGTAAAACCGTTCGACCGGTTTTTGCTGGGTCTTGCGGTTCGGTTTTCCGGTTTGCAGCAAAAACCGGAACCGAACCGAAAAACTGCCCAGACCGAGAGCTACAGGGAACCTGTGCATTTCATTTTTTTTAAATTTTTTTTTTTATTCCACTCCAAGACTTAATTGGTGGGTTCTGATGTAATGTTAAGAATATCAATTCCCCAACAATATCATATGAGCACGTCAATACGGGATTGATAATAACGAGGAGGAGGTAAAGGTTGAGCGTACCAATCTAAATCTTCTAAATATCAGATAATAAAACGTACTTCAACATTGAGTCAATTAAATACACATTATTGCTTTTGAGATATATACCCTTAAAGTACAGCGCGTTTGGCGTTGAATAGTTCTTTACAAAGACATTCATTGTTAATTCAATGGGGTTTTCATATGCATGTGGGCCAATGCCAAGATTCCCGTGTTTAAATGTATTCGACAAAACTGTCGACCAGTATTCCATAATACCCGGCTTGATCGTCTTCTGGGAATAAGTTGTGTCGGAATGTCATTGTAGAAAGACAGTTTTGTCCATAGTGAGAAATATTATCTACGGATAGTGCACTCGCTTACATCCAGATGTGTTGGTATGTTGGATTGGGGAGTACAGTACAGCCGCCGTGAACTGGTCAATTTCCATGTGTGGGAAATATTTCCACGGATGCAATAATATTATATTTATATTCCAAACACTAATTATAGGAATAATCATCAAAAGCCGGGAAAACCCGGTACTTCATTAATTATCATTTTCCTGCTGATGAGTTTAATTACCCGGTAAACTCATGCCCACGGGTGGATTTCGACCAGCTCTCGGCGACTGTAATGTAGGGCAAACCACTGCTGCCTTGTAGATTTTTTCAGAAATTAGAATTTTTGTGACATACGCTGTTGTCCAATTATGCAAAACATAACAGCCAGTTGGTAATGAGAGTCAAGAACAGATGCGGCTTAACGACATCAATTTAGCCATTGTCTAGTTTTGTCTTCAGAGTATAACCTCCCCCCCCCCCCCCCCCCCCGCACACACACACATACTGCATATACTGAAACTCGTCGACTTATGATCTGAACTTGAGCTTTACATCGCAGTTCTTTAATCGTATCACAACGTGGCAGTACATATAAGCATATCGTTACACCTCTAGCGATTTGTACCAGGGACAATATGAATCAAATTAGCACTTTTCAACCGTCTTTGGCTGTGTGATTTTGTGCTACGTCTGACAGTAGCATGATTCTGCGAAACTGAAGTTTGGTTACTTCAAATATTATTCTAAAGCAGTTGCCTTTGCAGCGGACGTATGGGGACGGGGTGGTTAGGGTTAGCATGTAGGGCTGAAACGGTTGGCTCAATTTCACAACCGACTAACCGAGAGCTATAACCGGATAATATCCGGTTAACCGTAGCCATTATTTCACCGAATCTGGGATCAAAACTATAGGAATTGGAAAGCAGTATTCTCAGAAACTATTCCGTAGTGTGTATACAAACGAACGTTGTCGAGTACTCGACAATGTTCGTTTGTATACATACTACGGAATAGTTTCTGCGGTTATTCGGAACTCACGGAAATTGCCGATCATTAACGAAGTCTTGAACGCCAAAGATCGGAAATTGCCGATCATTAACGAAGTCTTGAACGCCAAAGTCGATTATTTCTCAATCTATATAGCGCTGCATCGAGGTGTAATCTATCCCAAATGAGAAGCGGCAGATTTACTACGTTTTAACCGTGGAATGACGATCAGTGCCGATATTTCGGATAACCGGTTGACGTTTTTTTTTAATCGGTTAGGTAGGTAACCGGTTTCAAACCGGTTATCCAGTTTACCATTTCAGAACTATTAGCTGATGCTCTGTAAAACTATAGAGATATTTATTATTTA
The DNA here is from genome assembly GCA_031216915.1 of Pictodentalium vernedei. Taxonomy (NCBI): domain Eukaryota; kingdom Metazoa; phylum Mollusca; class Scaphopoda; order Dentaliida; family Dentaliidae; genus Pictodentalium; species Pictodentalium vernedei. Next base: position 818,421,150 of record CM062296.1, read on the forward strand.
TGGGTGTTTACGGTCACGTACTTCCGCACAGTGGCTAATCGTGACCACAACAAGGAGACAAAGTCAAGTTTAGTAAATCGTTTATACCCATGTTGCCCATTTTAGAGGACTTCCACCCCAGGCATTGGTGAATGGATCCTATTTTACCAGTGAAACGGCACACGTTTACCACTGTAAACAATCACGGCTTCACTTCCCGGGGTTCCCACGGGGAAAAACAATAGAGATTCCGCTCGGACGACCCAATTGGCTGCGGCAAGGTATCGATGGGAAATTTCACTCTGATATGTGGTGCCGGTATGTGATGAGTTAACCAGTGGAGGTTATTATAGCAGTTACGGTGAGAGAAGAGAAGCCCAAACATAAATGCTGGTTTGGAGCAGCCCTGCATGTTCGCCCGTAGAGGTTACAAAAAAGGGGAAAAAACCATTCCGCCAGTGTGTGGTATTTGAAAGCCGTGAGTCATCCATCAGACTATCAAGGGATATTGGATTCTGTATAGTTTGTCGTTAGACTTTCCCTCTGTAATTCCACATAACCCCATCACCACCCATTCGACCGATAAAAAGAGATAACAATAGCATCGCCTAGCGGGGCAACATGCGCCCGTGGTGATCACCATGTGTACAAAGTTTGAACAATATAGCATGTAAAATGTTGAAGGAGAAGGTGACACAATACTGTAATATTTTAAGTACTGAAAGGGGCATAACTCTGGAAATACAAAATGGAGTTACCTGCACTTGTCACATGCACAACGGCAATTGGTGATCACCATGTGTGCAAAGTTTGAACAATGTAGCATGTAAAATATTGAAGGAGTGGGCGACACAATAGTGTAATGTTTCAAGTATTAAAAGGGGGCATAACTCTGGAAATACAAAACAGAGTTACCTGCTCTTGTCACATGCACAACGGCAATTGGTGATCAACAGGTGTGCAAAGTTTGAACAATATAGCATGTAAACTGGTGAAGGCGAAGGCGACTCAATACTGTAATGTTTTAAGTACTAAAATGGGCATAACTCTGGAAATACAAAATGGAGTTATCTGCCCTTGTAACATGCACAACGGCAATTGGTGATCACCATGAGTGCAAAGTTTGAACAATATAGCATGTAAAATGTTGATGGAGTAGGCGACACAAAACTGTAATGTTTTAAGTACTAAAAGGGGGCATAATTCTGGAAATACAAAAGAGAGTTACTTGCTCTTGTCACATGCACAACGGCAATTGGTGGTCAACATGTGTGCAAAGTTTGAACAATATAGCAAGCTGCATGTAAAATGTCAAAGGAGAAGGCGACACAATACTGTAATGTTTAAGTACAGAAAGGGGCATAACTCTGGAAATACAAAATGGAGGTACCTACTCTTGTCACATGCACAGCAGCAATTGGTGATCATCATGTGTGCAAAGTTTGAACAATATAGCATGTAAAATATTAATGGAGTAGGCGACATAATGTTTTAAGTACTAAAAGGGGGCATAACTCTGGAAGTACAAAATGGTGTTACCTGCACTTGTCACACGCACAATGGCAATTACTGATCAGAATGTGTGCAAAGTTTGAACAATGTAGCATGCAAACTTTTGGAGGTGTAGGCGACACAAAAAATGTTTACGGACGGACGGACGGACAGACAGACAGACACACAGACAGACGGACAACGCCATAACATAATATATAATATATATATATAAAGGGTGTTTTGCTTGCGGTACCTTGAGTTTACGAGTTGTTTTTATTTGGGGACGCACTTAATGACACACTCGTCTTTTGTAAAGGATGGATGTGGTGTTCGTTTTATTTCATAACCTTCAACTTCATTTTCTCAAAAGTAGTTATCAACGTATGTGGTCCACCAACGTTTGCTAACATTGTTACGCAAGCCCTTAAGAAGTCCGGTGTCTGAAATTGGATCATTTCAGTCAGTAATCAAAAAGAGCAAACAGAAAGCCAGTGGCTCAAATTCAATTAAGAAATTCACAATAAATTGAAAGCCGTGTGAATTCGTCAAATATTGTAAAGTCCACTTGATCTTAAGTACAATTACTCCATTCAGATAATTATTATAAAGACAACAATTGGAGGCTAAAGGTGAGAACTGGGCCAACGTATTTTATTTGCTGTCAGTCCAATTTGTCAGAAGCTTTTCAACAAGGCGGTTCATAAACAGTGAGAGACCATAAAAACATTATACAGTCTTAGGCAAAAATAATTCTATTCTATTTATTTATTTGTAGTTTTTAAAGGTCACTTTCGTCATCTTTGGCTATCTTGTAACCGCAACATGGGATGAAATCAGGTTTAGCCAATCGTTTGTACCTAAGCCCACTTTTGAGGATGTCCACACCAGGCATTGGTTCCGGGTTCTAATTTACCAGTGAAGCATACTTTATTTACCGCAGTAAAAAAACCCTTCTCAACTTCCCAAGGTTCCCGCGGGGAAAATTAGATCTACATGTATGAGTGAAATATGAACAAATACAAAAAAGACTGCAGAATACAAAAAGCGTTTGGAAACTTCAAGCATACATGCATGTATGATGGATAAGATAATTACTGAGCAAAAACTCTTTCTCCAGCGCAACAATCACAAAAGATCAGCGCCATTTACAAAAATCGCCATTCCGATTGCATTTCTTTTAAAATTTTACCTCCAACACATAGCTCATGACACGCCTTTGAAACGAGCTCGTTCAAAAGCGGGGACATAAACTACGATTAATTGGGGCATTTGGTTATTGAAAGATTATTTGTAAGTGTCGCGTTTGGGATTGGGTTAACCCGTTACCAGACGAAACAGCCCGCATATTTTGCAAATGGTGTAGTAGAAAAAAAATGTTTTCGAAATATTTTAACAAAACTATATCATGTGGACCCCTCATTGGAACGAGCTCAAAGAGCTCGTTCCAACGAGGTGTCACATGATAGGGTTTCGTACTTTCGTTATAATTGACTGAAAAGTTTGAAAGAAATCACAAAAAATGTACGTAGGGTGAAGGGTTAGTAGCACATGAGATGAAAATCGCGTCAACACATCTTGAATAAATATGAAGTATTTCATGAAGGTGGTATTCCAATGCGATTTGAAATAAAACGTGATGTGTAATAAACTTAGTACAAATCGCGTCCAAAACCACTAGTTTATTATATTTCGCGTTGTTGAAATCTCCACTTAAACGCTATTTGTAATAATTCTGTTACAGGTCGCGTTGAGTTGACTAGTGTTTATCAATGGGATATGTAATAACTTTATAGCATATTTGTTTATTTATTTATTTATTTATTTATTTATTTATTTATTTATTTATTTATTTATTGGGGTATAAGGTCACATACTTATGCACAATGGCTAATCGTGACTGTGACAGTTTTACGGGTGGAGGAAGCCGGAATACTCGGAGAGAACCACCGAGCATCGACGAGCAACTGTCAGCTCCTCAACATCCTAACTCTGTTCAAGCTCCGCTCAAGTAGGGTTACAGCGGTTGAAGACATGTGCACCATCGGCGTGCAGTACGCTTTAGTACACGGCGTCATCGTGCCCCCATGTCGACAATCGGGATAAAGTGCAGTGGCGTAGATATCTTTTCGCTGGCGGAGGGGCAAACCCAAAATTTTCCGACAGACCAAAAATTTTCCGACAGTGTAACAACAACAAAAACCCAAACAAACAGAAAGAATCTGTTGTTTACTGCAAATGTACTGAAAATTGGTCTTTTTTACCCAAAATGGCATGTTTTTATCCCCAAAGCCAGCATTTTAATATCATTAGGCATAAATTCGCCTAAAATGGTCCCAAAAAATTTCCGACAAAACTTCTGGGGGCCTCCCCCCCCCCCCCCCTTTATCTACGCCACTGATAAAGTGCCTTGCCCAAGGACACAACGCGGGTCGTCCAACAGTCTACCACTGAGCCACCGCCACTTTATCGCGTAGAGTTGACTGGTGGTTTTCAACGCGATGTGTAATAATATTACGCGATGTGTAATATGTAATTTTATTACATATCGCGTTTTATTACAAATTTTGTCTTGGTTGAAGAGATGTACACCATTGACGTGCAGTACACCTCAATTGTGTACATCTCTTCAACCAATGCTAAACCAGCTTGTGCAGAGTTAGTACGTTGGGGAATCTGAGAGTTGCTCATCGCAGCTCGGTGATTCTCTCAGAGTACTTCCGACTTCCACCACCTGTAAAACACTGTAACATGAGGTGACCTTGGAATGACGTCAAGCGCCGAACGCCATCGCATGCTAGCCGGGCCGCGGGCACTGAAGATTAAAAATAGCCATTAGCTTTACAATCTTTGTTTCAAGTTCATTATGCTGACTTAAAGGCTGTGTAAATTACTATTAACACGAAGGCAGCGCACATTGAATTGATAATAATGACTGTTACTGCTAATACCCTCGTCATATCAAAACTTCAGAGGTGATTTCATGTACACAGCATGGAGAAAAGCTTTTGTTCAGGACGAACGCATTCAACTCTTTGAATTTTCTGTTTTTGAAAAATTACATTGTCCACGTCAAAAGTTTCGTTTCTCTGTTTTTTAGAAGTCAGATTTAAAAGTAGACGATTATCTTTATGCGGCTGCAGGTTAAAGATATTAATTTGTCTGCTCTGTTTTACAAATCAACAGAATTCTATCGCAATGAAGAAAACCAATCATTTCCAAATGAGACAAAATACTGCGTTTTGATTGGCTGAGAGGTAAGGTGTAACTTGCAATCCACAGTAACTTTTTCACAACGTGGTTACAGGTAACTACAATGTGAAAACAAGAATACACAACAGCAGGCTATATGGCTATAAAAGTACCCATTTTTAATTATTAATTCATATCTTCTGCTCACTTATGTTAGAACAAAAATAAAAATACAGGAAATTTAATATTTATGTGCAATAAAATATTACAGATATGGATGTCATTGGAACTGGCTCATTGAGCCAGTTCCAATGACATCCACATTTGTCTGGTTTTATTAAGAAACTTACAAAGTACGAATTTTCTGTCAGTTTTTTCCCACAATTTAGGTTAAAGTATTAAGTACACCGAAATTCATGGAAATAAATCCGTTATGCTTGTGTTTCCCAGCGTGTATGGGAATTTACACCGGTTTGGGAACTCATACACTCTTCGCCTCATGGTGTATGAGTTCGCAAAACGGTGTAAATTCTCAGACATCTTGAAAACACAAGGACAACTAATGATATCAATTCCTCGGTTTCGCTCTAACAAGATCTAACAAGAAACGTCGACAGAATACTTAGATAAGGCATGTTACTGCAATATTACACGGAAGAAATACCGGCAGCCATCTGCCAATACTTTCACTTTATTTTTAACGGTAATCTTTTACAGTATTGTATCAAATAGAACGATGAAAATGAAGACATGTTTAAGTTTTTAAAACTCCGCGAGGTTTTGATCTCTTGTATTTGTACTTTAAATATTAGAGTTTACTCGTATAGTAGCTGATCGAATCCTCCGAAAAATCGAAAAAGAAGATTTACTATCGAAAACCGAATACTACTCAACACATTGTGCAATTTCAAAATGCAACGAATAATTGCTGTGCCTATACAGGATGGGCAAGTTATCTTTATTTAAATCTACAGAAAAGGTTGGGATAATTTTACGCCTCAAAAATTCTAATTAGATACGTACGTGAGCCATGAAACGCCCTATGGTAGGATAGACGTGCAACGTGTCTCTATTTAAAATAATCGCGATGCGTATTAACATTGTACTAACTCGACCCGGATATTACATTATTCTGTTTTGCAAAGAAATCCTCAACTTATTCCAAATGGGGTATTACATAAACAGAAAGCAATTATGGGGCCGGTGATGGGTTGGGAAATTGAAAATACTTAACACAATTTTTATTCACAGTAATTAACATTTCATCTTTTTAGTTTGTTCAGCCAAGCAATGCAGTTAGACTTCATATATTCAACTTTTATCAATGCCTTCTCTGGGTGGTCCCTGAAAGGGGCCGTTGTTATTTTTTCTCCACGATCCAACGAAGTGCTCAAACAGACTCCAACAAAATGAACCAATTCCACTAATGATCGACCGCCTGAGGCAGACTATACTTGCCAATGATGGCCCACCACCACAACATGACAATCCTATAAGAGGCAGACTTTACTTGCCTGAACATACCATCACGGAACCCTCGGGGAGAGGTAGCACCTTTGCTGAGAGGACCCCATCTCGCTCTAGTCATCATCCGAGGGTTCAGACGAACGAACATCAAAAAGACGAGCCACAACTCCCAAGAACACCTAATCCCGGAAATCTGCTGAGTACCCGACAGCTTTCCTCCTTCAACGCGCCTGGACATGCCGCTACAAAAGATCTTATACAGTTAAGGAGGGTCGAAAGGGGCTTTTCTCACGGCGTCCCTGTGCGTGAAACCATTTCATCTGCCTTCCCATATGAGAGGATCACAAGAGAAAGGAAGATCAGGAGATTAAATGTCGAGTATTTATTTATTTATTGGTGTTTAAGGTCACATACTTATGCACAATGGCTAATCATGAAGGTGACAGTTTTACGGGTGGAGGAAGCCGGAGTACCCGGACAGAACCACCGAGCATCGACGAGCAGCTGCCAGCTCCCCAACATTGTAACTCCGCACTGCAGCACACGCAGGGTTAGATTGGTTGAAGACATGCGCACCATCGACGTGCAGTACGCCTTAGTACACGGCGTCATCGTGCCCCGATGTGGACAAACGGGGTTAAGTGCCTTGCCCAAGGACACAACGCGGGAGTCCGAATCGATCGCTCAGACGGTCACCCATTCAAGGACTAACCGGGCTCGACGTTGTTTAACTTCGGTGATCTGAGGAGAACAAATGTCGAGAATGAATCAGATGTGTGACTATGGGGGTGGTGAGGTATGGGTTTTGACACCCACGCCCTTATATTTTTCCATTCGGGACATTTTCCTCTGGATCGGATTCTTAGATATCGATTTGCTCGAACTAGTAAACATGCAGTTTCTTAACCCTTTACCTAACTTGAAAAGCAGACGACACTTGCAAAAATAATTCTTGAATAACTAATTTTTTTCATTTTTTGTCTCAAAAACATAGGTTATGACCCCTCGTTGGAACGAGCTCGACGAGCTCGTTCCAACAAGGGATCATAACCTATGTTTTTGAGACAAAAAATGAAAAAAATAATGAAAATTAATTGGTGATTTTGAGAATAACGCTGGCCAGTTTTGGCCGTTACGTTAGGTAAAGTGTTAAGAGACTAAATTTGTTAGTTGGACATACGTCACACACTCGGAAGTCTCTGGTACCCAATTCGGATTTATCGTCATTATTTATTTACCCACAATTCATTTTTCAAGATGTCCTGAGTTTTTTTTAACTATAGTCCCGATGAATAATATTATCCCTGAACCAAACGAATTGACCGCATCCTCCCGCGTAATACACAAATTGAGGAGTTGAACAAATATTATTTTTCAAACAATTTCAACTAACGTATATCATGGGACACCTCATTGGAACAAGCTCAACGAGCTCGTTCCAATGTGGGTTCACTTGATATGGTTTTGTTAAAAAAATTGGAAAAATTCGATAAACTGTTATTTAAAAAAAATTGATATCGTCTGCGTTGGGTAAAGAGTTATTCGAGCTGTATCATCAAGGCATGCTGATTTGTTCCGACTGTGATGGCTCAGGTTGAGATTATGGTACGTATGTTCAGATATTTGAACAGTCTTTCGATATACCGGCATACCGCGGTGTTTTTTGGAATACCGATACCGGTATTCATTTTCGATTACCGTGCAGCCCTAGTTGCAATCACCTTGACCGAGTTATATTTCTCTACCGTTATTCAATAATGTCGTCTGCGTGCGGGCGTGAGCACAATAGCGCCCGTCTCAGGTCTAATAATGTGCCAAATTCGGGGTCGATCCGAGTGTTCTTGAAACTCATACTATTAAATACACCTATTGTAAGAAGCATTAATCGTAGCGGAATATTATGTAGAAGGTGCATGCTTCGCCGATCCTAACAAAACATTAACGGAACAAGTATGCAGGTGTTTGCAATGTGACTGTGTGCATTTTTTCAATAGATCGAAGCCGATTGTTGTTTAATACTGCTGTATCATGATTACTGCATTTTATTCCATAATATATATGTGATGTTACGCTATTACGCACACGTGTGTGTTGTTACAGAACTGCGTATCAAAAATAAAGAATAAATACATTGGATAGGTGTTGCGTAAGAAAAACAGGAGAAATTGTTTCAACGTGAACTTTAACCCTTTACCCAACGAATCGGCCGCATCCGCCTGCGTAATATGCAAATTCAACAGTTGAAAAAAAAAAATTCAAAAAATTTCAACAAAACCATATCATGTGACCCCTCGTTGGAACGAGCTCGTTCCAACGAGGGGTCACATGATATGGTTTTGTTGAAATTTTTCGAAAAATTTTAAAAAATGATATTTAAAATAATAAATTTTGATATCGTCTGCGTTGGGTAAAAGGTTAATAGAAAACGCCACGGATATAAATATATCAGATCCCAAACATTGGTTTAAAAAGAGCTCACAAGTGGAAATCCATTTGCATCAACAATGTCGCATACGACTCTGTCAACGCTGATCGCCTTCCTCTGGCGAACTCTCTAATTATTAAAACACTCAAGTCCCTTTCTTTTGAAACAATAATAGGCTCTGAAGATAATTGCGTGTACGGGGAAAGCATGTGACGCGACGAAACTACGGGTGACACTCTGCAATATTTGACACAATATTTTGAACAATGTATAAATTGAGCACAATTACCATTGCTGAGGTACATCGTTTTGTCGTTGCTCTGTGGGGGAATTTACAGCCCGTTTCAAACCATGACGCATTAATAATAATAACACTTTGGCCGGCCGCTGATTTGTCGCGATTCTCGTATGAGAAGGCCTTGGTTGCCCCTGTTCTACCAACTGCCTCCCTATTCCTATGCTTCTTCTCTCCTCCCAACACTCGGAGACGAACTCCGAGTGTTGGGAGGAGACAAAAAGCATAGGAATAGGGAAGTCAGTAACGCATTGCAGTTACTAGCTTTCAGACACGGATGATTCAAAGAGAGATCTAAACGTCAGTAACTGAAGTGCGAAAAAAAACGACAAATGGAAAAAACTGTGTATAAAAAGCCCAATGGAGAAAACCCTTAACAAAATCATATGGGCAGGAAAAAACTTATTTTTTAACATTGCTCATGATTCAAAGGAAATAAGTGTAAATTGCAATACTTCAATCCAGGTGGTTCCGAATAATATACACGGCACTAGCACGAAAATGTGGTATGATATATAGAAATTAATGTATATGTGAATGAGCTTATTCCAATGACATCCATATCTGTACAGTTTGAAGAACAGTAACGGCAATGACTTTTCCATATTTGCTATCTATTAAAGAAACGAACTAAATATGCCATCTGTATGATAAGGTCATATTAACCGCTTTCATACTGATGTCAACATTTGCTGGCTGACATTTTGATATTACCTTGATATTGAAATGTACCAAAATAAAACAAATATGTAAAAATCTATTAAGAGTGACCAAGAAGAAACAAAATAGTTTTTTTTTCCAACCCATTCGATTTTTGTTAGGGTTTTTCCTTTGGATTTTTTTCCTTACGGTTTTTTTTTCAATTAGTGTTTTTTCCCGATCTCAAAGAAACCATATTAACATAGATCTTAACTGGGCTTATATTTCATCTAAATTTGAGAGAATCCATACGTATTCTCGCGAAAATGGTTGCGAAAATCCATACCTGGTATGAGTGTCCCAGGATCCCATGTTGTATACTGATAACACATGTTAACACTTTACCCAACGCAGCTTTTTAATTTTTAAAACATAAAGTGAATTTCATGTTTTAAAAAATGAAAGTGTCAATGACACTGTAGCTCAAGTTGTGTAAGACATGTACATGTATGGTATGTGACACAGCAATGACACACTACTAGGTAATGACCTGATAATAATAAAGGTACATATAAAGTATTTTAACGGTCTGTACATAAATGCTGACCGTAGCCTGCAACAAATGTATAGGTAAGGTATTATAAAGGTGGGCGACAGTTAGATGCTAAACTAGAAAAGAAATCTTCGAGTCCCAGAGTGGGTCTGACTGAACCCAAAAATATTTGTTGTCATAGCACAGTGACAACAAAGGACAAATGCACCCCAAAACAACCGTTCATGTTCCAAGGTGATAACAAAGGTACCCAAGAAGTTTCGTGAAGATCGGTTCATAAATAGAGCCTCTAGACCGAGCCGTAATGACATGTGCACTTACTGTGTATACGCAGCACTGAATAAGTTCATCTAATTTGCATAATTTCTGCACGAGAAAAAAAACCGTATTATATGTGATGTATTCCACGTTATTAAACATTCATTCAAAAATTTATTCAAATCAGAACCTTCATATAGAAGTTCCTTACCAAAAACGAATTGTACCTAATTTTGGTACAAAATGGCAGCCGGCAGTCATCTTGAATTTCGGACCGCACCCAAAAACACTTGTTTTCGTCCCAAGGTGATAACAAGGGTACTCAAGAAGTTTCGTAGAGATTGGTTCATAAATACGGCCCCTAGCCTGAGCCGTATAGAAGTTGTGTACAAAACACTGATTGGACCTAATTTCGTTACAAAATGGCCACTGGCAGCCATCTTGAACTTTAGACCGCACTCAGAAACACTCGTTGTCGCCCCAAGGTGATAACAAAGGTACCCGAGAAGTTTCGTGAAGTTCGGTTCATAGATACAGCCCCTAGCCCGAGCCGTATTGACATGTGTACTTACTGTGTAGAAGTAGCACTGAAAAAATCAAAGTTCATCTAATTTGCATAATTTCTGCACGAGAAAAAGCTCGTATTATATGTGATGTATTCCATGTTACTAAACATTCAGACAAAAATTTATTCAAATCAAAACTTTCATACAGAGGTTCTGTACAAAAAACTGATTGCACTAACTAAGGTACAAAATGGCTGCTGGTGACCATCTTGAATTTCGAACCGCACCGCAAAACACTCGTCCCACGGTGACAACAAAGGTACCCAAGAAGTTTCGTAAAGATCGGTTTATAAATACGGCCTCTAGCCCGAACCGTATTGAGTTGTTGAAGGGCAGACGGAGAGACAAACGGACAGACGGACGGAGAGACAGACGGACATACGGGCCATGGCATAACTTCAAATTTGACTTACGTCAATGTTGAGCTAATAAACAATATTTACAAACAAAACCTTACAAATCTGGATGCCATTGGAACCGGCTCATAGAGCCGGTTCCAATGACAGCCACATTTGTGCAATTTTATTGACCAAGTGGCAGGATAGTTCAGGTCATGTTAGACTTATGTTAGTTAATTTGCTGCCATTATGTAAGATAGGGGTTAAGTGGACTTAATTCTTTTCACGAGAATCCTACCAGATGGTCAGTAAGAATCTATGGGGGAGCGGTAGATCAGTTGGTAGAGGTGCAGGCTGCAAGCTGAGAGGTCCTAGGTTCGAATCCCACCTGCGGCAACTACGTTGTGTCCGTGGGCAAGACACTTCACCCCCTTTGCCCACGTGGGGGCACGGTGACGCTGTGTACTAAGGCGTACTGCACGTCGATGGTGCACCTATCTTCAACCAATGCTAACCCTGCTTGTGTGGAGTTAGTATGTTGGGGAGCTGACAGTTGCTCGCCGTTGCTCGGTGGTTCTCTCCGGGTACTCCGGCTTCCTCCACCCGTAAAACTGTCGTGGTCATTATTAGCCAATGTGCAGAAATATGTGACCTTGAACAAATGAAATAAATAAATAAATATAATAAATGATTCTAGCTGGTTGTGTTGCGCGAATCATTGCGTGAATCGATTGTCGTCGAAATATAAGCCCCATTAAAATCTAACATGACTGTAGCAGACGACAATTGCAAATTTATTTCCCGATTAACTACACATTATAATTGTTTCCTACAGAAACGAAGTTTGAAAGTTGTAACCCTTGTTGGCATAACATCAATTTAAAACACTATGTTGTTGTGGTAAATTGAAAATTTGGTGGTAAAATATTGAATTACCGAGTATGTATAGTGCTGGATGAATTTCGACGCTATGTGTCGGCTAATAGATTAAATTACCAAGTGATTAATTTCATATCAAGTGCAGTCAAAAGCTGAAATAATTATTGCCAAAGTGAATATACCGTCATTCTGAACGACGCAGCAATCTCCTGCAAACATGTCAGTTGAGACATTAACTGCAAACAAATCAACTTAACCCTTTTACCGACAGACGACACTTGCAAAAAAAAAAATCTTGAATAACTATTTTTTTTTCATTTTTGGTCTCGAAAACATAAGTTATGACCCCTCATTGGAACGGGCCCGGCGGGCTCGTTCCAATGAGGGGTCATAATCTATGTTTTTGAGACAAAAAATGAAAAAATAATGAAAATGAATTGGCGATTTTTGTGAATAGTGCTGGTCGGTTTTGGCCGTTACGTTGGGTAAAACAACCATATCGTACGACACTGATTCTTCTCTCGATTCATATGTTTGAACATTTCTAAAGCATTGTTTTGACTCCCTCCCTCCCTCCCTCCATCACAGAATCACTTCCTGTCAAATACTTTTTGGAACAAATAACAATCTTCAAGAGACACTTGGATTACAAATCGAAGTGTTCAGTTAATATACACTAACATGAGTTTTGAGGGCGTTACGGTTTATTAACTGGCGAGAGAGGAATGAATAACAGCCCTAGGGTTTATAGACGCCCCGAAACTAAGTCAATGGCCGTCAGTAACGGATGGAGGAAGACGGAGTACCGGGAGAGACCCCTCGTTCCAACGAGGGGTCATACGCTATGCTTTGTGACAAAAAAATGAAAAAGTAATAAAAACTGAATGGTGAATTTTGTGAATAGCGCTGGCCGGTTTTGGTCGTTAAGTTGGTAAAGGGTTAACTAACATGTACCGCACTCCAAAGTGGTCACGCTAGATTCGCAAGTGTTTGGCTGGAGTTCCACGGCCGCCCATTTGTATGTCCGCTCATATCAGAGCACCATTGTGGGTCCATTTGTGTTAACTTTCCTTCATTGTGGGGGTTTGTCTTCATTGGGGAATTAATCGGGGCCTGTCATGATTAATCGAGAAGTTGACTAATCGTCCGAAACACCCAATAGTCGATTACAATTTTAAAAGTCGACGATTACGGGTTTTCATCATTAATTTGCGGATGAATTATTACTCTCCTCTCCATCGTTATGAGTTATGAGTTATTACTCTCCTCACCATCGTGCTCGTACGAAGTGTCAGAGGCTGTAGAATTGAAATTTCTGTCGGCACAACGTGAAGACAGAAATGCTTGTCTTGACGGTGCGTTTTCAAGGGTTAATGATTGGGTGACATGAGTTCACTTGGCGGTGTGAAGTGAAGTGTAGCGGTTGGTCAGTTCTAGCGTACTCTTCGTGCAGTGCAGTCGCTTTTCTTTTTTCAAATAAGACGTTCGCATATTTATTTGCAGAGATTTAATGTTTGGATATAGCGATTCGGTGCTGTTTGTGGTTACCGGGTTGGTGGTGGTGGTGTGTGTGGGGGGGGGGGGGGGGGGGGGGGGGGGCTGTATTGTATGCTATCCCTATTAATACTTTATAGGAATTTACGGTATTTGTGCGGGAAATTTCCCATATGAACGACTCTTACTTCACATATGCTTATACACATATATCTATATATATATGTATAGAGATGAATAGCAGATGCGGTTATTCAGATATTGGGGTGCTGTTCCGACACCACGATCGGAGGGGGCTAATGCATTTTCGTTCGGATGCAGATTTCCAGAGTTTTTCTCTGTAACAAGAATAAGCAGTTTTTTTCCTCTGGTTTTTTCTGGGAGGCGTGGTCCACCAGTGATGATCTGCAGTTAGGATATTATGACCGCAAACATGAATATTACTGTGTATCTTTATATTATGATTTACATATTTTTTTAAAAAATAAAAAAATAGTGGCTTGTTCGCTGACTGCTTATAGCACACCGAGTCGCTGTATCCAAATGTATTGGCGTGTTGATTTTTTGTTGAGAAGAGCATACCGGGAAGACTATCAAAATACATTGTAATTGATATGAGAAAGAAGCATAAAGATACCGCACATGACACCATGTCTGATGTGCTAGAAAGTATGGGAGTACAAATATTTGTCCTACTCAAGTTTGCCAAGAAGAGCAATTGCCTTAATTATTAAATCTCAATGCAGCTATTATTGGGAACGCAGCGGCTCAGTGGTTACGGCATTGGACTTGAAGAATGACCCACGGTTCGATCCCCGAAGGGGTAACTGCGTTGTGTCCTTGGGCAAGGCACTTCATCCCGCTTGCCCACGTAGGGGCACGATGGCGCTGTGTACTAAGGTGTACTACACGTCAATAGTACACTTGTCTTCAACCAATGTTAACCCTGCTTGTGCAGAGTTAGTACATTGGGGAGTCTGACAGTTGCTCGCCGATGACCGGCTGTTCTCTCCCGGTACTCCGTCTTCCTCCATCCGTAAAACTGTCCGACACGAGGTGACCTCGACTGTCGAAAGTGTCGTTAAACCCAAATAAATAAATTAAGACTATTGGCCATCTCAGGTGCAAACTGAGCCTAGGCTCAGGTTTGGACTTGAGGTGGTCAAGAGTCTGACCTTTCCCCAGAGAGTAGTAGGCGTGCAGCATTCCAGCTAGTTCAGCGGTCTTAACATAGTGGCTACCCCTACTCCGTTCAGATTCCTCTAATTCACATCTGTTGTAAAATTCTCCAATAAGTTTTATTGGGAACTTAAAACACGAAAATAGGGTTATATATCAAGCTTTCCTTATTACGGGCTGCATTCGACAGTACACCTATTTCCTTACATTTGTGCAGAGTCTATTGATCCTAACTATGTGGTAACCTTTACTAATCGCGATTTGAGCAAGGGGGAAGCGTCAATCAACGCTTCGATGTCGTCCACGTTACTGTATGCCTGTATTGGCTATAAAATAATAATCCGGAGTTGCGCCTAAACAAAAATCGACGCGGAAGCGGAAATACGATCGCATTCGCGAAGAGGAGGTCGATTATGATCATTGCGTGGGGGGAATTTATTTGGAGTTACCGTTTCAGCATCGATATTCGTTTCGGCAGCAACTCCGGGTTTCGCAAAAAAAACATGGACTCCAATTCAACAAGAGAAAAAAAAAACAATGTGAACAGCCCACGCTTATACAGTACAGCCGCCGTGAACTGGTGGTAATACATGCGTGGACTGTGATGGCCACGCATGCGTTTATCGGGTAATAAAATAAAATAAAAATCATCAGCAAATTTTTAGTTAATGAAGCACCGGTGTGACAGGAATGATAGTCCGTAGGAAAATTAGTCCCTCTGGACTATTATTCCGCGGAATTATAGTCCTAGGTCTAACATTTCCAGGAATAGTAGTCCGCCGGACTACTATTCCTAGAAATGTTAGACCTAGGACTATAATTCCGCGGAATAATAGTCCAGCGGGACTAACGTTCCTACGGACTATCATTCCTGTCACACCGGGTTATACCAGATGTTTCATTGATTAAATTTTGAATCGTTATTGCTAAAAGTAGTGTTTGGAATTTAATAGTATTCATGGTATTGGGTCCGTGGAAATACTGACCAGCCGCGGAAAATGATGAGTCCACGGCGGCCGTGCTTAACTAACTACAGTTAAACCGCGCCGTTGGACACGCCCATAATTATGTCTTTGACAAATGGGTGGGGCAAAGCAGAAACATTCATACAATAGGAAAATTATTCATCGAATTATGAAAAACTCATTTCAACCAATCATATTCAAGCGAATCTGATATCAATATAGAAAATTAAATTATAAAAATGTTAACTCTCACTTGTTACAGACAACATGACTTTTGCTGTTTCCAGAGGTCTTGGGAGTTCACCATTACCATTCATACTTCCTATCACATTGCATATATATTGTGAATTATCCATACATGCCGTCTCCGGAATATTTAACTGCAAATAAGTCTCTTTAGCATTTTGTACATCAAGTCGACCTTGCACAGAAAGGCCACGCCTTATCAGATTTGTGTCTTTGGCAATTGGCACTGAACCACTCCCGACGTCAATTTCCGCCAAAAGGCTTCCTGAATACAAACCGAAGGAAGATCTACGAATTTCTATTCTGTATGCAAAGTGACTGCTTGAACCATCGCATCGTATCACCACACTTTTACCAAGCTGCACCTCAGGTGGTGTAGCTACGATTGTTAAGGTGGCCTCTGAAAAATTAGAAAAAGAGAATTTTAGAAGGATAAATAAGCATTTTCCGAAACTGTGGCAATCCGAACTGGGTAACGGAGTGTGCATTTGTGTTGGGCCATGTGCGTCGGGACGATGACCATTTTTTGTTTGGCGGAAGAGGGCGTAAAAGGAGAGGCTTGATTCAAACTGCCGGATTGATTTAATCACATTTGGAACCCCCATCCACAAAAGCTTAACACACTTACAATCACAAATTATAGTCCAATACTCTTTAATTAGTTATACGACAAATTCTTTTAACCGTTTATTGTAATGATTTCCTAAAGATACATAATTAACCTAGTAAAAGCAAATTAGATATTCAACCTTTTAAACTCTAGCGGCCGTTTTTCCGGCCAGCAACATGATACGTCATAACGTCATTAAATAGGATGGCTGTTCAGTTGGGGTAGTGGGGTAGACCAATCGATATTTTCAACGTGCAGCCCTGAGGCTGCACGTTGAAAATATTGATTGGTCTACCCCAAATAATGAATATGGACTCTTCTAATTGCTGCCATTGAACTGGCATGGAAGATACCTAGTCTTTGTAAGACTGTGACACGGGGCCCTCCTGGGCCAGGAGGGCCCCGGGTCACAGTCTTACAAAGACTAGGAAGATACCACCAGAGTATAAAGGGTTAATTGTTTATATTCCCGGTTTTCTATAGTAACGAGAACGGGAATGAAATTACACTCGAAATCGGGAAATATCCCGGAAAATATCAAGTAAATTTACGAAAGCAACAAGACGTATTTATTTACGTGAAAATGAACATATTTTATTGGCAGTCTGCCATCTCCTTACGGAAAAGTTTTTTTTCCCCAAGAGAGGTGAGAACATCCAAAGTCGCTTCAAACTAGTCTTCATTTTCAGAGCGCTTGTTTTAGTAACACTACCTCCTCCGGCTTAAACTCCCTTTTCACTGCGTCACCAGTCTCCTCTGCTTGAGGAGCTGATGCTGAAGGAGGTAGTGAATAGTGAGTGATACTAGTGATTCTAAAAATGAAGACGAGTTTGAATTTTGAAGCGAGTAAAAATCTTGCTGTTCAAGAGAGGGGGTTCTCCGGAACTGACTGAGGGCCGCGATGATTTGGTGAAAAAGGTTCTGTAGGAAGCAGGGTTGTAAAAAGTTCAAGCGTATCTTGTTGCGTTCCTTCGTTGCTTTGCAAAGTGCAACTGGGCTACAATTGCGAAAGTTCAGCATTCGAAATGCATTGATATAAATAAAGTTTTGGAAGAGCTGACGAAATCTTACAAAGTTACGTTTGGGCAGTTTTTCAGTTTAGAAAACTTCAGTTCAATACAAAAACAGAGCCATATTTGATTCCCGGTTTCGTGCTATAAATTTCCCGGGTACCGTGGACGGCTTCCGCAACCGGAAACCCGGGAATTCCAGTACCCGGGGTTAAACCCAGTTGTCGACGACAATGGATAGGTAAACATATAATTTGCGTTGGGTGTTCTTGTGCGTTATGAAACTGTTAAAAGACTTTACAGCATTCACCATGTTGGGTCACGTGAGTGTGGGCACATGCCGCATTTGTTTCCAAAACAATAAACACGTGTGGAGCAAAATAGGGAGCCAACGATGGCGGTCACCGATTTTTTTACGTATACATCTAATATGCAAATTCCTCTGCCACAATTATTGACAATACTTAATTTATAGCAATGCTTTTCGAATGTTACACTTTCGCAATTGTAGCCCAGTTTCGCTTTGCTAAGCAACGAAGATACGCAACACAACTCGGACTGTACCTAATCAAACTTCAATATGTTCCCTACCCAAAGCTCCGTTTACAACTCGGATTTATCATATTATTAATAATATTGCAATGCTACTTACTATATAAGTTAATTTTAAAACAATTGATCAAGTGCGTAGTATACCAATATGTATTTATTTGACGTTGAGTCCAGCTCGCATCCGCCACATTCAGTGACGTAGCCATGAAGGGGGGTGGGGGGGCTGAGGGGCACACACACCCAATTTCAGCCACGCCCTCCCCCATATTAACCCATATAGGGAACATCAGGCAAGACATTTTAATATCTAGCAATTTCCTTGATTCTGAGTACGTTTTGTGTCCATAATTTATAAATTGTGAAAGGCATCAATAATTAGGCCACATCGTGGCCTAATTATTGATGCGTTTCACAACTTATACATTATGGACACAAACGGACTTATAGTCAAGAAAATTACGTTCTTTTGTCTCAAGTTACCCGGGGGGTCGGGGGGGGGGGGGGGGGGGCTCGCCCCATATTGCCACTGCGGGGCTCGGATGAAGCAGCGAATCATATTCTGTATGCTCCACTAGATATTATTCTTGCTCCCTTAACATTGATCCATATTACGACCAAGGTTGTGCCTGTTACATACTCCTTGAGTGATTTGTTTTGGAAACAAAAATGAGGTATGCCCCCTCCTCACGTGTCCCAATATGGAGAATGCTGATCTCCTATAATAATCGGAAAATAAAAGATAGCTAAAGTAATTTAGGCCCTTTTCGGGGTAAATATTGAACACTTCAAATTCCCCGGTTTTGATTCCCCGAATTTCAGGAATCGGGAATTCCTGGTTCCGAATTTAACTCGAGTGTTTAGATGACGGAATGCTAAAATAATGTAATATGGTGCGTCTCATTTACGTGTTCATGACATTGTCAATACAGTATTCGAATATTTAAAGTTGAAATGTTCTAACACAACTTAATGCTTTTGTATGAAAGGGACAACAAATCAATACAGACAGGTTAGCACTTATAGGTATCTTGTTTGGTGTTCTGACTGCACTGCAAAAAATATAGATTCTCTTTAGAACCAAAACTGGTTCTAATCTTGTCCCTGAGATGGAACCAGTTCTGTTTAAACAGTATTTATTTCAAACCAAATAAATTTATAAAGATTAACATTAAATATTAACAGAATTAAACATAAATTGAGGGGGGTTTAGCAGTAAGTTTAGAGCTTATACGAGGTTGTCTCAAATCATTATTAAGCAAAGGAGATATGAACAGTTGGCATATCGAACCAGTTTTGGTTCTATACAGAACCAAAACTGGTTCGATAGGCCAACTGTTCATATCTCCTTTGTTTCAAAATGTTTGGCGACTGCGTTGAATCACAGGGGTCTGGAAACGTTATTTTAGTGATTTAGGGTATATATGTTTAAAAAAGGAGAAAGGGTAACAACAGGCGAAATTGGGAAACTTCAACCAAGTGTCGACAAGTTTAAAAAATTATTAGATCTCGATGTACTTGGTTCCTCGCACATACCAGTTCTATTCTATATACATTTCCCTATTACTTAAAACAAATTTCGTCGAAATATCTTCAGTATTACTAGAGATATTCAATAAAATGTTAGCAAAAAGAATGCTATTTTCTGATTTGTAAATAAGGTTGTCCAAACGAAACCCGAATTTTTCAACACAAATCATTGAAATAAATGCACATAGAGACATTGACCTACGCTTCACTGTGGCTCTTTGTGTACCTTTTTGAACACTTTCAACGACTGCCCAACACCAGTCGCCTATCTATACTCTGGGGAGATATTTTTTCAACATTTGCAGGTTTTTCAGCCTTCTTTCTCGTCATCATCGCCATATTTTAACAACTCCGCTCAGAATAGAAGCAAACTTGAAAGCCTTACCGCGATTGGTTACAAGTGAACTGAGAAATCGAAAGTAGATTGAGGTCACTGATCTCAGTTCTGAACCTTTTTACAATCCCGATTCCTGGAGAACCCTTTTACACCAAATCACCGTAGCTCTCAATCAGTTCCGTAGGACTCCTCTCTTGAACAGCAAGATTTTCACTCGTCGTCACCAATCCCCTCTGCTGGAAAGGAGTTGACGCCAGAGGAGGTGGTGGTGATAGAAGCAGTGATTCTGAAAATGAAGACGAGTTGGAAGCGACTTTGGTTTTTCACACTTCTCTGTGGAAAAGACCTTTTCCGTGTAGAGATGTCAGATTCCCAATAAAGTATGTTCATTTTCATTTAAATAAATGTGTCTTGTTAGTTTCATCACTTTACCTGATATTATCTGGAACATTGCCGAGTTCCCGGTATTGAGTATAATTTCATCCCGTCCCCGTAACAACAGAAAACCGGGAATATATTAAACCCCAGTTCTGACAAGTTTACTCAGCAACATGGACTTCACTACCATAACAACAGTTCAGCCGTGGTATGTATTACTTATTTATTTTTTTTTTTATTGGTGCTTAAGGTCACATAGTTATGCACAATGGCTAATAGTGACCGTGACAGTTTTACAGGTGGAGGAAGCCGGAGTACCCGGAGAGAACCACCGAGCATCGACGAGCAACTGTCAGTTCCTCAACATTCTAACTTTGTTCAAGCTCCGCTCAAGCAGGGTTACGGCGGTTGAAGACATGTGCACCATCGACGTGTGCTACACCTTAGTACACTGCGTCATCGTGCCCCCATGTAGGCAACCGGGATAAAGTGCCTTGCTTGCTCCAGGACACCGCGGTGGACTGGTCGTAGTCTATACGTGGGTTGTGATGTCCACGCATGCGTTTACCGGGTAATAAAAATCATCAGCAACAGAATTTTAATTAATGAAGCACCGGGTTGTACCCGGTGCTACATTAATTAAATTTGTGACAATTATTCACATAAGTAGTGTTTGGAATTTAATATTATTGTGTCCGTGAAAATATTGCTCAGTCGTGGAAAGTGGCCAGTTCACTGCGGTCGTACTTTATTATGTCCGTAAATTAAAGTACATTTCATGTAGCCCTTTCTATTTAGCGCAGATGTCGAACGTTTGTTTGATGCACAAAACGACACGTATCGCCTCAGTGCAAAATATTATAGACATGTGACTATTTGCCTATATGTCCATCCTGTCTCACTATTTTTGTCACAAAGTAAATATTTGATTTCCAGCCGTTCGAGACTGTATTCTTGTGTTTAGTGAATATACTTCAAATATGTCAAAGTGTTCGCAATCTGAAATTTAGGATTCTTTCCCCTTGGTCTTATAAAATCTGAATCTTAACTTCGGCGGCCAAAAACCTTAAACTTTTTAATTGTGTTTTCTTGAATTGTTTTTGTTTTATCTTTGAATATAACTACAATACCATTTGCTTATTAACCCCGTGCACACTGATGTCAAAATATCTAAATTTTAAACAGAAAAAAATTCCCATAATGCAACTAGAAATTTAACCAATTCAATCTCGTTTGACAGAGCTCATTGAGCTCTGTCAAACGAGATTGAATTGGTTAAATTTCTAGATATATTATGGGAAAAAACAGCGTCCTGAAATTTTGGTATTTTGACAACAGAGTGAAGGGTGTTAAAAGATATAAACCTGATTTGTTGCGGCTGTGATGGTGTCAAGGAGATAGCTAAAAGTTGCGATTTTATTGTTTAAAAATGTACATTTTTTCGATAATCTTTCTGAATGGGTTAAACATAAAACGTAAAAATAGGTATGTGGCGCACCCCGAAAACCGATTTGTCAAACTAACGATAATTCAAAAACTTCTAAATGAAGTATGAAATTTAATGTCCATTATGGCGCACTTGTTGAACGCCACATGGGCTATCTGATAACAGGTCAATAGAAAGAGAGACAATATTCTCTTCTGTAATAATTATCTAGGTAATTAAAGCCAGTTAAAATCTGATTGTTGGAAACAGCGCATCGCATATGTTCTGGACACACACCCATACATATTACGCATCTATCCCGCCTCCGAAATGTCTCAAACGAAATTCACATTTATTTCTCTATCCATATCGAATTACAAAGCACTCGTTAAATCAGAATTAATATGTTTAAACTTTGAGTTCCAACTGTATAAAGAGTGAAGCAGAATTCTGAGAGGCAGTTGGTCTGAGGGCACTCGGAGAAGGTCCGAATTTAGCCTTGGCCGTCGAGGGTCATAGGCACCGAGATTTAAAGTTCGCGTATTGTCGTAACCCTGTGAGGGTGGTAAGGAACCGATAGTAGTTTGTTAACGGTTGCTAACCGTAGTGGCACAGTTGCCAAAGAAGTAAAAGCTGTAACGTTGAGGTCTAGGAACCGTATTAGGAGCTTGAGTAAGCGCTTGAATAGCTCGCGAGTTAAAATAGTGCGAGAATTGGTGATGTTGAGAACACTTTGCAGAATATTTTTATGTAAGCTTTGTTAAGTATATATCTGAAGGCGAATAATAACTTAACCCCGCGAGAGCCAGGCAAGGCGCAAAGTGATCGTGAACTGTGGGAGATGCCGATTGAATCGTGATTGCACTGTGAGAACGATGATAGAGTCACACAAGCAGAACCTTATATGGGTCAAGCCCGGATGACTGTGAAGTAACCCTTTCGAGGAGGAAGCAACGAGAAGTGAATAGACACTTTGTATTTATCACAAACCCTGAGAAGATGAAGATGATGTGAGGTTGATCCAGCGGACACAGCTAGCTGTAGACGTCGAGGGCCCTAAATAATAAACTTTTATCCGCGTAATTAGTGTATTCTTGTGGATAATTTTGTGAGTAATTTGTTTGATATTATATTTCTTCGTAGATGTAAATAAATAATCTTTTCAGTGAATTATCGTTGATCACCCTTTGGCGTTGTAAGCCACAGGCATCTTCAGGAATCCTAAGAGTCCCTAGCGGATAGGACACTGATAAGGTGGCAAGGTTTACGTTCGAACTGGGGTTCAGACGACAGTCGCTGGCTGTCAGCTGAGCACTGATAAGAACATAAATTTTACAAGGCACTAAACTAAGTACTTTACAAGTTATTCATGACTGAATTTCGGGATGGGTGTACAGACGGGCGGGTGGACGGACGGGCAATGAATCTGGCAATAAAATGGGGTTATAAAAATAATGAAAACTAAATGGTCATTTTTTTGTGAATAGAGCTGATCGGTTTTGACCGTTACTTTAGGCGAAGAGTTAATTAAGTAAAGGGTTGAGCTCATTCATATTGCGTTAACATACAATGTGGAAACAGTTTATTGTTATTTAATACCAATCCAAGCCAATCAATACTCGCATATGTCACCTATTAAGGTGCGCGGTGGCTCGGTGGTTACGGCATTGGACTTCAAACCGAAAGGTCCACGGTTCGATCCCCATGAGGGGCAAATGCGTTGTGTTCTTGAGCAAGGCACCCGTAAAACAGTCCGACACGAGATGACCCTGGTTTTCGAAAGTGTCGTTAAACCCCAATAATATATATATGTCACTCATTATCAAAATTCCAAGATTGTCGTTTTATTTACCCACTGTAAAGTTCAGTGCACTGAAACGTGTTTGCAATTTATATCTGTCTGTTTTCTGACATTTTACCGAACACTAAACGTCCAGAAACAAACAAGCGGTTGGACTTTGATATAAGCAAATAATTACATAGCATTTAGAATATTTATTTTACTTATTCATTGGTGTTTAAGGTCACATATTCCTGCATAGTGGCTAATCATGACCACGAATTTTACAGGGGGAGGAAGCCGGAGTACCCAGAGAGAACTACCGAGCAACGTCGAACAACTGTCAGCTCCCCAACATTCGAACTCCGCACAATCAGGGTTAGCATTGGCTGAAGACAAGTGCCCCATCGGCGTGTAGTACGTCTTAGTACACAACGTCAGCGTGCCCCCACATGGGGGTGGGGTTGGGGGGGGGGGGTGAAGTGTCTTGCCCAAGGACACAACGCGGTTGCCGCAGGTGGGATTCAAATCGAGGACCCATCAGCTTGCATCCTGCACTATACCTACTGAGCCACCGCGCCCCCTAGCGTCTAGAACGGTGTAGATGTACTTTATATATGTATTGAAAGGACCTCACACAAGTTCTTTGATTACTAGTACTATTGAGTTCACCCAAATACTTTATAGTTATATATTTTAATGGTGAAAACAATATTGTTTAAGTCCAACTGAACTGTTCCAACAGTCCCAATGGGAAAAGATACATGTAGGTAGGCTTATTCACACTGACGCCAGTGTCTCAGAAAGATACAACCATCAATCTCTAAAAAAAATTCAATAATTTTTCAGAATGGGGATAATAAGCCATTTTTGAAAATCGCGTAAATGTTGTCTAATGTATACTAGGAGCAGGGGCGTAAATACAGGGATGGGGTGGTGCGTGTTACTCTATCCCCCAGAATTATGACCTGTCCAAGTTGCAATCGTATATCGGTAAATGTACCACGTCACACTGTAAGCTCTCGCTCAGATGAGAATGCCGCGGTGTGGTCACTGCCCTGTCCATTTCTTCTACTTCAATCATCTTCCAACCCGAAGGCTGGCCTTCGGGTTGGAGATGGTTGAAGTAGAAGAAACGGGCCGAAGCGACCGGAGGTGGAATTATTTTTCCAAATGTTGTTTGGATTTACAAATAATATATTACAGGGCAGGAATATCTATACATTGCCACCTTCGTTTGCGCTCATTTAACTTATTGTGTAACCGCGCAACACATCTGTGGAACAAATTCGAGAGGCACGTGTCCCCTCTGCCCCCCCCCCCCCCCCCTCCTGGTTCCGCCGCCTCTGATTGCCGGAGAGGAATCGGTCCAAGTGTCTTATATTAACCCTTTGAATTGGAGAGGTCGCTTTACTCGATCCAGGAACATGATACGTCATGGTTTCATAAAGTAGGATGTGTGCTTGGTGCATGTGTGGTATAGAACAATACATTATGTCCAACGTGCAGCTCCAAGGCTGCACGTGAAAAATATTAATTGGTCTACCCTAAACAATGAGTGTGGACTCTTCCAATCGCTTCCAATGAACTGACACTAAAGATACCACAGGGTTTCAAAAGGTTAATAAGAACGGTTCGCCTTGTGGTTAGAAAACACGGGACTTGATAGCCATAAACATGCAACATGTCCGCGGAAAAAAAATGGAGAGGACACTTGCCCTTTGCGCTCCACACCGGTTCCATTGCCTCTGACTCTGTCACTCTGCGCACGCTTCTTTCTTGTTGGGGTGAAGTTTGGTCCATAAGACGTTAAGATCTTTAATAACATCACATGTAGTTTAGGTCTACACGACGTGCACTATATTTTGAGACAAAAAATACAGATTTTATTACTGTCAGGTTAAAGTTCTCCAGGAAAAAATCGTGATGTCAAACTTCACGACAAACCTGAATCTGTCACCGTACACATGTGCGTCAAGTGAAATGGCAGCTGACAGACTGATGAATATATATAATGTACATACAATATGATTCAACGAAAAACGGAATCTGTCAACGGCGACGCTAAAAAAAGGAACAACGAAGCAGCTGCACATATGGCAATCTTTCTGCGCCATTGTTCAGGTTGAAAACGGCTGTGTTACATGCGCGTGTACTTTTAGCCCAAGCTCTCAGGTCTCAAGTCTAGTTTCGTAAGGAATTCCACGCTGTTGTGACCTGGAACCAGTCTAGCCTTCACATATTCCACCACCTTTGTTTAAATTTGCTCGCCTGGAATATTTCAGTTGGTCGGAAAAGTGAACCGAATCGAAAATATCGAATAAATAGGTACTAGGGCCGGTAATCGGATTAAAACCACCAGTAGGATATAAAGGATTTTAACCACGAGGCTCTGCCGAGTGGTTAAAACCTTTATTCTACGTGTGGAGTAAATCTGATTATCAGCCCTAGAACCTATTTGTTTTATTTATACCATGCTCTTAATAAATAATCGACTTTGTCACTTAAAATGGAGGGGAAAAATGATATTTTCGATTAGCAGACGAACGAACACATGGGTTTGTTTTGTTTACATCTGCGCCGGTGGGCAATACTTCCGACTGCACGTGAATACTTGATTGAGAGCTAGACACATCGTCAGATTTGATTGAATTTATCTTGCGTTTTCATTCAAATTATTATTAACAATTCTTAAATTTTAAATATATAAATTGTCGGTATTTTACACTTAATAAGTCATTGCACGTAATATATAGTACCACAAAACGTCGTATGTTTGAATGAAACATCGCGAAGTGTGAATGTATCAAATTCTGCTAATTGGGTCATATCAAAGGTCAAGTTGGATGTAGTTCCTACTTTTGGCGTAAATTTTTGTAATGGAATTCCCATTGAAAACGTTTTAACCGCAGTAGAAGTTTACACCTGTAGTGGGGTTAAAAGCTTGAAATTATCATACGGGCTTTTCACAGGTAGTAACACAAGCGAGCATGAAAAAAAATTCCTCAAATATTCACTTTCTTAGGATCAACGCAAGAATTGTTTCTCAATCGAGACACAGTTTGTCAATTAGACAGAATTTTTAATGACTTTACCAAAACCATCAGATATATTTTGTTCATGAAATAATCCTCACAACCAGGGACGTGGCAACAGAGGGTGTGCAGGTGTGTCACCCCCATCCCAATCCTGGCCAAAATTTCCTATAGTTGGAAATTCGGAGGGCAGGTCATGTGTAGTTGGAAATTCCATCTATCTGGATTTTAGAGCTTCTTTGGTGATGCTGGTGTCTTCTTTACTTCCCAAAATTCCAACTCGGTTTCAAATCGACATAAATTCTAACTGTTACTATTTACCACTACAGTGTACGTCATATCGAGCTCCATAAGTATGCATGATGTCAGTCAGTACGAGATTTCTATAGTACGTTTACTTATTATAATAATAAAAAATCCTCGAAATGCACTTCAAGAAAATCGCATCATGTAATACCGTTATCCTGAGTTATTTCCATCATTCACAGTTACAAAATGATGAAACATCGAAAATTAATCATTCCTGCATAAGATCTCATTTAATGTTAGGACAGTATGAACTGCTCAAAGTTCTCAGCTTGAGCATTTGTTTAGCACATATTCAATTCTCAGAATAATACCAAATAATAATAACCTGATAATTCTATCATAAATGTGTTGGCATTTCAGGTACAAGAATCAATTTTATGCCCCCTTTCATGGCTTCGTTTTCAAAATTCTTCTCGGTAGTGAATTTCCAACTGGGGGAGGGACCGGGGGTCCCCTCCCCGTCCCTCCCCAGTTGGAAATTCACTGCCCTACACCCCCGCAGAGACGTAGCTAGGGGCCTTTTAATGGGGGGGGGGGGGGGGTGTGAGACCCTTTGAAATTCTAACTGGGAATCCCGACACACGAGCGCCGTAGGATGGTAGACGCGAAACTGCGGGCGCCAAAGGCGCGAATCTTTGGCAGGGGGTCTGGGGTCCTCCTCTTGAAAATTTTGAAAAATTTACGTGCTCAGATGCGTTTTCATGGGTTCTGGTAATAGTTATAATGCTAATTTTCAGTTCCAAATTCAGTGATTTTTTTGTAGGGAAATATTTTTAATTCGAGTTGGATACAAATTTTCAATATCTTCTTGCTTTGCCCAAATTGTCCCCAGTGGCTCGTACGCCTCCTGTCTGACGGACAAATTTGAAACATCGCCTTCGGAAAAGTGGGAGTTTTGTGTTTCTAGAGCATTTCACAGACACTTGACATGACAACAAGTACTTTTTTATTAACCCTTTGAACCCGTAAGATTGCTTTTCCGGTCCAGGATCACGACACACCATACATTTAAAAAGTAGAATGGCTGCTCAATGAATTTGTAGGGTAGACCAATCGATATTTTCAACGTGCAGCCCAAAGGCTGCACGTTGAGAATATGGATTGGTCTACCCCAAATGGTGATTGTGGACTCTTCTAATTGATGTCATTCAGGCTGCAGGCCGCGTGGAGTCGGAATTCTTTGACCCGATTTTCACCCGAAAGTGTCTGTAGTCGGAATATTTCCTTATTATGGTCCTCCAGTCGGAAAAATAGGTTTGTTAGTGAATTATACCGTATATTCAGTAGTTTTTAAATTTCTAACTGTTGATATTTTTGCCCTCCGAATTTCCAACTATTGAGGTTTTGACAAATATTGGGGGTGTGTGAGACACCCCCCCCCCCACACACACACACACTCCCCCCCCCTGTCGCGGCGTCCCTGCACCCCCTCCAATTGCAAACCTTTAGCCGCGTCCCTGCTCACAGCAGTAGGTCGATGATTACGCCACGTAGTTTTCCACTCATTGTGTTAATATTTTGATGTTTACAAGCTGAAGTAAATACGTATTGATTGGAATATCTATAACGATCTAATATATGGATATATTTGTTATTAAACGGATATCACATAACACCAACGACAGTCGGCGCCAAATCACCATGCAAAGTGGGAACACAAATCACCCAAAACAACATCGAAATTCTGTCAGAAGTAGCCTTGTGGCATGAGAGCTTGCCTCTAACCCACAGTACAGGATTAAGGCATGGGCTTTATGGGCTGCAGCCCAGGGGTCTCCGCCAGATGATGGCCTCCGGAGATTAAGTGAAATTAATTTACTTTGAAAAGTTACTTTATTTGTAAATGCAGAATGAACGTATAAGCGTGCTGAATTATCTCTTTAAAAGGGGCTCAATTAATTTTCTGTATAATATACTGGAATTTTTTTCTTGTCCATTATTTCAACTCGTTGGCACTGGCAGTCCTAATTACAGTGAAGCGATCTCATACTCGCAAAGGGCCTGTACAAGAAATCGTTCATTCCGTCAAAACTTTCTTTCTTCTTCTTTCGTCATTGCTTTGCGGCTGTGCTTGCACCAAAGACAAAAGTACTGATAGAGGGATCCGAAATTCGATTTGCGTGCTTTTGTTAATTATCACTGGGGGCTTCACATTCACGGTATCTGTAGCCCAGAGAACGACAAAATCGTAATCCGACCCTGTTAACCCAGCTCTTTTAATTTTTGGCAACGTGAAATGGATTTCTTTCCGCTGAAAACTTTAGAACTTGTCACCCGATAAGCCAATTTCGAAACTGCCATCTTTGGACTTTAATCTATGCAAGGTCACAGGTCGCGAGGTGTAAACAGTGCGATTGCATTGCTAACCAAGCGTTTTCTTGGAATGTTTATACCTCGCGACCTGTGACCTTGCATAGATTAAAAGCCAAGATGGCAGTTTCGAAATTGGCTTATTGCATTGAGATAAGGGGAGGTAATACAAACGAGGATCGAAAAACATCTTTCGACTTTTCTGAACAACGGATTTGCAAGACACGATGGAACACTGCCTAACCGACGACCCTCCAATGTATCCCCGTGGATACGATTTCTGTAGTCACAGTTTTAGTTGCAATAAAGGCTTGTAGGCTTCAAACGCCATATACGAAAGTGTTCAAACTTATGTTATTTATTTATTAAGCGGGCTTTATCGACACTTTCCACAGCCAAGGTCACATCGCGTCGGGCAGTTTTACGGTTGGAGGAAGCCGGAGTACCCAGAGAGAACCACCGAGCAACGACCACCAGCTGTCAGACTTCCTAGGACTATCACCGATGGTTGAAGGCAAGTGCACCATCGACATGCAGTACGCCTAGTACACAGCGCCACCATGCCCCCACGTGAGCAATCGGGATTAAGTGTTTGTCCAAAGACACACCGCAGCTGCCCCTAGAGGGGGATCAAACCATGAACCTTTCGGTTTGAGCCCAATGCTATAACCACTGAGCCACCGCGGCCCTTCAATCTTATGTGCAAATGTCTAAGTGGCTTGATAGTCTTTGTCGAGGATTAAGATGGGTTTAGGGGCAACGCTAAGGGGGGTTAATGGTGTATTACACGGTTTTACACCCCAATGATTTTGCCAGTCGGGCCACGTCCGTCTGGATTGAAGTCTAAGATATCGATTCGCTCTTGCTTTTATGACACGCCTGTTCTATGACAGCCCCATCTACAGCAACACTAAACCATGTGGAAAATGAAAATTCCTTCCGCACACATGTGCCGAACGGAAATTGTTGACGGACTATTTTTAAATAGAAGCGAAATTTCACTGGAATTTTCGTGCACCGCAATTACAATTTGGATCACTAGCGATAGCTAAACATAGTAACACGGGATACCCTTGCAAATTTGGTTGGCGATAAAATGCGTTCTTTTTGTTGACAGTTCGTCCCCGAGTTCAAACGAGAGTTCTATGTGCCTACTGGCACACAGAACACATTGGAACTCAGGGAACAAGTTGTCACATGAATTGCTGAGTGTCCTTCTAATAATTACTTTCATACACGTGAAGGCGTGTAATAAACACAGAACGACACACTTGTGCCATCGCGGAAGGATAAAACTGCGGCCTCTCGTTTTTTATCATTCCGCGCAGGCACTCGTGCCATATCGATTAACCCATTCACACGCGTGTGTCGTTCTGTGTTTGTAATCATGCACGTTCCTACGAGACTAGATTTGATACAAGTACCTGTGTCACACACACTAAAAACTAAAGTGTTAAAACTGACACTTTCAAGGTGTTAAACCCATTCTAACTCTTAGGGTTTGATTTTAACACTCAAAGTGCAATGCTTTAAGCACTTAGACATTACGATCGTCAGACATCTGAAACTTGAATGGATGGCACTTCCCATGTGTCTAGCATTGGTGGTTCTTCCACAATCGTCCATAATTTGATTTGCGCTTGGTGGGTACATAATTAAAAGGACACAAGGCAGATGACGCGGATCAGGCTCGAGACTTCGAGCCTGATCCGCGTCATCTGCGTTGTTTCCTTTTAAGTGTCGCGACATTACACTTGTCAAGTGGTATTATTGTAACACCTGTCAAGTTCTGGGATATCTACACTTGAACAAAGTGCTAGTTCAGCACTTAGTGAGTGTTAAATACAGCAGTTCAAGTGTAGTTTTTAACACTTTAGTTTTTAGCGTGCACACACAGTCGACCATACAAATAGAGGTCTGTAGCACCCGATTCGAGCCCATGGGGGTCCAGCATGATTAATTTGAAGTGCTGGCATGATACGTGTAAATTAAATAGCAAGGCGCGTAACAACGACTACTACATGTACATTTTAGCATCCACAAATAAATTCCAAGAAGTCAGTAGCGGCGCCAGGATTTCAATTTGTGGCTGGGGTGGGGGCTAAGTAAGATATGGGGGTTTCAAGGTCGAGATTTCAGCATCTACCGAACGCCGCAGGCCTGATCTAGAGGAGGACAGGGGAGGAGGCAGTTCAGCTATCTGAACGTAGTGGCTACACCGCCATGTAAGGGGTAGCTACTACGTCCAGATCGCTGAACTGTAAGGGGTAGCCACTACGTTCAGATCGCTGAACTGGGAGGAGGGCTTCCCCCGCCCGTTTGGAGGGGGTGGGATCTGGGAGATTTCCCATGAAAAAATGTTCATATTTGGACGCCCTGGGAGCGATATCTGACATGCTGTGTATTGTCGTGTGCCGTTTGCGGGTGTGATATTGGGCGGGATAACCACCTTCAGATAGTAACTTGAAGTTTGATTGGGGGGGGGGGGGGGGTGAAAAACTGCAAGAAGTCTTCAGGTTTTGAATTATAACCCCGACTGATTAATATTCTAACTTCATAATCAAGGCGTGCCTTTCACGGATTCTATCAGTCTGGACTTGAGCCATTACAGTCTGGACAAATCAAGTTTGCCCCTCCACCTCCGCCACCTATTCGCGACGCCTTTGGACGGGCTGGGTTGAGAGAGGAGGAATCATCCCCTGTAGGGAATAATTACCCAGCTCGCTGTTAGAGCTGTAGGTTTTTTAATTTCTTGTTCGGTTTCGGTTTTAGTTTTTCAGGTGGAGTAAAACCTCGATTCGGTTCGGTTTGTTCATGAGGCCAAATAAAATTCAATGAAACTCATTCTTATGTCCGGAGTCATAACTGAATGGCAGTGAAATTGAGTGAAACTCAATGAATGCCCGAAATAAGCTATAATACATGAAGAATCAGGAAGGCCAATATAATAATTACCTTAATACAAAGAACTTTTATTGTGCTTGGCCATTTTTCGAGGTCTGACACCTACACGCAACTTGAGGAAAGCTGCAAACACAACTAAACTGAAATGTCGGAAATTCACAGAATGTAGCCTTCCCAGAGTAGTGAGAGTACCCAGACACTGCCATTGGCAGTGTCTGGGTACTCTCACTACTCTGGGGTGGCTACATTATGTGAATTTCTGCAGCAAGAGTGTATTTAATAAAAAACGAAAAACCTTAGATTACGGGATGTCAACGGTTTCGGTTTTTAAAAAAAACTAAAAACCTCGGTTCGGTTTCGGTTAACCTACAGCTCTACTCGCTGTACTTTGTTTAAAGCCCAGAAATATTAAACACCCACAGGGCTCCAAACTGGAGCTACCATATAATTTCTGTAATTTTGGACTGGCATATGAGCCACTAAATCCTTCGATAAAAAAGTAATATATTTTTAAATACAACTGTATTTACAAGTGCACCGAATATACAACATAGTCCCACGTATACTTACTAATCAGTCAGTAATCTAAAATGATGCAATATTGCGGAAAGATTAATTGGTTGAGAAGTAGTTATCAAATTGCTAAAGGCTTCTCACAGAAGCACTTTCCGTGTGAAATGTCAATCATGCCTGAGGTGCTATTTTGTAGTGTATTGATGCAGTCGACTCATATTGTTCTTATTAGTGACGGAAAATGTCGATAAGGAGTAAGTGGAGTCGAAATATCAGATAATTCCAAAGCTCTGACTTTTATTAACGTTGCAGATTGAAAGGACTAATGATTACTCTCACCTGGCAAGATGAAAATTGCAAATAACAATTTTTGTTTGATAAAAATGAAAATAAGGGCAGCACATTGTTTATTTTATGTTTGTTCAATTGGGGTTTAGCGACACCTTCAATAGGCAGGGTCATATCGTGTCGGACAGATATGCGGGTGGAGAAAGCCAGAGAATTCGGAGAGAACCACCGAACAACAGCCAGACTCTAACCAGGCCCAAGCAGTGTTATAAGCGGTTGAAGTGCACTATCAACGCGCAGTACTCCTTATTGCAAAGCGTCACCGTACCCCTATGTTAGTGATATATATAAGTGTCTTGACCAAGACACACAGCACTGACGTCGTACGTCACAACCTTTCGGTTTAAAGTCCAACGCTCTAACCACTGAGCCACCACTCATCCAGGGCAATAAATGTAGTAATAAGTTTGTCGAAGGCGTGAGCGATTTATTTCTGTCGACTTGTTTTGTTTTCGGGGAGTGTCGCAGGAATTCTGTAATATTTATTTATTGGCGTTTAACGTCACGTTCAGCATCTGTGGCTACATCATGACCGCAACATAGGTATGAAGTCAAGTTTAGCCGATCGTCTTTACCTGCGCTTCATAGTTTACAAGACTTCCATCACAGGCGTTGATTTTTGGTCCTATTTTAGTAGTCCAAACATGGCCTGAAAGTCCGTAATACAATTTTTGGGTTTGGTACGTCCTTTAAGGACGTACCAAACCCAAAAATTATGTTACGCACTTTCAGGCCAATGTTTGGCCTACTATTTTATCAGTAAAGCAAAACTCGTGTACAGCAATAAGCAAGCTCCGCTCAACTTCCATGGGTTCCCACGGAGGTAGAAAGTTTACTGTAGTGTACTGCTAAACGGGGAAGAGAGGTATAGGTTTTCGACCGGATGGCGACTCAGTCGCGATCCGAGATAAATTCTCTGACTGCCTTCCTGTCAAAAACGAAATGTATGTTGAATGATCGGCAGCCTTCAACATATATGTGCTTTAGATCTCAAGCAAGCGTCTTTATTTTTCCTCCGCTTTATAATTTAAATTTACATTTAAAATTGCAGGTATGGGATCTTTTAAATAGTGTTGGGGTATGTGACGCCAGCGTCTAATAGCCGTCAATATAAACTTTTGATCTTGCAAGGCAAATTAACTTCGCATTGTGAAAGTTTGTTACCGTATTATGCATAGATCAATGTTACTTCCTACACCTACTTTGAAATGGATTGTTACTTGAAGTTTGCCAGGTCGACTAAGACAACCAAAAACGAACTACAAAAGTAATAATTATAAGCTGAAACCCCAAAAAGTGGGATTTTACCAAATATGGGACACGAGGGGTACTCTACATGAGCACCTGGACATGCCAGGATTTGTGGTAAGTTAGCACAGAAATGGAAGTCGGGAATCACATTGTCCCTTAAGCACAACAAGCAATCCTAGAGCACTGCAGATGCCACCTTACTGCACTCAAGGGGGCAATATTATCTGTGTTTAATCATTGTCTCAGTTTTCCAGTTTCGCCAGCATCTCCATGACCACCCATTTCGCCCGTCAGCTTCCCAATGTTCCGGGACTTGAGAAACACGCAGCAGTCGAACTGGACAAATTATTTTAAAACTAGAAAACAGACATAATTATGTCCGCAGTACAAAACGTAAATATTGTTTTTCAATCTTAATGTAATAATCGGAAAGGTATAAAACAGATTTGACGATATTAGTAGAGGCAATAGGACGACCCGTGGGGCACTGTGGCGTTGTGTATTAAGGCGCACTGCACGCCGATAGTGCCCTTGTCATCAACCGATTCTAACTCTGCATGTGTGGAGTTAGTACGTTGGGGAGTCTGACAGAAGCTCGCCGCTGCTCGGCGGTTCTCGCCGAGTACTCCGGTTTCCCCCACCCATAAAACTGTGCGACACAAGGTGATCATGGCTATCGAAAGTGTCTTTAAACTAGAGCTGTAGGTTAACCGAAACCGAACCGAGGTTTTTAGTTTTTTTTTAAAAACCGAAACCGTCGACATTCCGTAATCTAAGGTTTTTTGTTTTTTATTAAATACTCTTGCTGGAGAAATTGACAGAATGTAACCATCCCAGAGTAGTGAGAGTACCCAGACACTGCCAGTGGCAGTGTCTGGGTAGTCTCACTACTCTGGGGAGGCTACATTCTGTGAATTTCCGACATTTCAGTTTAGTTGTATTTCCAGCTTTCCTCAAGTTGCGTGTAGGTGTCAGACCTCGAAAAATGGCCAAGCACAATAAAAGTTCTGTATATTTAGGTAATTATTATATTGGCCTTCCTGATTCTTCATGTATTATAGCTTATTTCGGGCATTCGTTGAGTTTCACCCAATTTCACTGCCATTCAGTTATGACTCCGGACATAAGAATGAGTTTTATTGAATTTTATTTGACCTTATGAACAAACCGAAAATCGAACCGAACCGAGGTTTTACTCCACCTGAAAAATCAAAACCGAAACCGAACAAGAACTTTAAAAACCTACAGCTCTACTTTAAACCCCAATAAACAGTGTGCAAAATTTAAAAAAATGACTGTAGCCGACTGACCGTTCACGTGGGTTGGAGATGGCTAACCGAAGGCTCGGCTAATGTCTAGGTAAAAATTCCTGGGAAACTGCTTTTTTACCATTAACAAGTATTTATATATTACATGGAATTGAAATATTGAAAGCTTCTCACGGTAAAAGTCTAAAAATCTATCAAGATACAAGAAAGGCTGCTTAACTGGTAGAGTGATAGAAATCCATATTTGGGCTTTATTCTGAACTACAGGTACAGTTAAAACTAGAAGTCCTGTCACGAATAGTGCGCTTATCAAGGCTTAATTGCGCGTTGGAATTGCGCGCAATTGCCATATCGAATGGCATCCAAAGCACGGCAGGTTCTCTTGGTTACTCATAGCAAACACATGCAATGTTTCTGACAATGGACCTCCGGGTTATCCGGAGGTCCATTGGCTGAAACATTGCTTGTGCACAGGCCATATGTACAGAATTTGATAGCTTTACTTGGGCCATAACGCGTACATTAACGCGCATATCAACGTGCTATTCGTTGCCATTTGTGCGCATTTCATGACAGGACTTCTAATTTTAACTGTACCTAAAGTTAAAGGCTTCATATTCTATGGATGTCCTTCATACTATCTTGTAAATAAAATTACTTCATCTCTATTCAGTTGCATTGTTACAATTTATGGGAGAGTGCCTACACTCTCCAATGAATTGTAACAAGACAGAAATGTGTGAACAAATCTTGAGGCTGAGAAAAAAATTAGCACTCTACCCGTTAAGTGACTCAGACTTTACCATTCAAGATGTAATTTTTGGCTGACCGGTCATCCGTTCGCGTAGATTTAAATTTGCGTAACCACCACTCGAACGAAACCAGCGTTCCGGTCAAATTTTGCACACTGAATAAATAAACAAATAAATGAATAAAAACGACAAGGGAAAAAAGCAAAAAGCACATCGGTATTAATGAGAAAGTTAACAGTGTATCATGAACGATACACATAATTTATTAATAGTAAGGCTCACATCTGTCACATTGCCTTGAAATACATTTTAATGAAAGTGAATAATAAAACATAACGTGATTACTCATTTCGGAACAATATGTAAATGGCTCTCCGGCAAATAGCAATAAAATG
Source organism: Pictodentalium vernedei (assembly GCA_031216915.1). Lineage (NCBI taxonomy): Eukaryota > Metazoa > Mollusca > Scaphopoda > Dentaliida > Dentaliidae > Pictodentalium > Pictodentalium vernedei. The sequence continues at coordinate 818,457,821 of CM062296.1, forward strand.
CATATACATGAACAAATGTTGCCCTTCAGAGTATAGACAGATGTTTGCATGAAGTTGTACAAATACAATTCACTGTAACCCTGTTGAAAGCATGAGCGGAATGATGTCAGGCCTGGTATTCTTGAAAATGCAGGAGGGCTAAAAATCACTCCCCTCGCCTCGCCTAGGGGAGCGATTAGTTCACCTCAAGCATACAAAAGCTCAAAATGGCAAAATAAAGTTTTGCTATTAATGAATTCTTCCCAGTGGGTTTTGTACATTTCATTTGGTGCTGCTAACACGGTAGTCTGTGTGAGATGGCTACACTGACCCTCCCACACCTCTGGACCTCGACAAGGCCCGGAGGTGTGGGAGGGGCAGTGCGGCCGTCTTACAGAGACCACTAACATAGCAGAGATCTGAAAAGATGTGGATTTAAGGAATATACTGTTATGGTTATCATTATTTTCTAACGTAGGGGGGGGGGGGGGGGGGGGCTAGTTTTCGCCCTCCTTAATTTTTTTAAGGCGAGCAGTAGGCGAGCGAATAAATCGGTCTCCTGAAAATGCTAGGCCTGTGATGTCAATCATTACGGCGGACAACCCTAATGTTCTTCAGGCACTTTTTGGGTCAGCATCGACGTCTTTGCTTGTAGTCCAAACATGGCTGGAAAGGACGCACCAAACCAACAAATTCAAATTCTGCCCTCAGGCCATGTTTGGACTACTTTGCACATAGTATGATAACAACACAATGGTAAAGTCACATTTAGCAATTGGTTATACATATGCTGCCATTTCAGAGTACATTCACCTGTAAATAACAACCATAGTTACATGACAGAGAGAATATTTGATACACACGTGAACAATGAAGGTAAAGGACGAACATAACGACTCATAATAAAAGTCTACCTGTCTCGCAGAACATGCACCCCACAAACACACACCTATCTCAAAGCATTTGTACCCCCCCCCCCCCTCCACACACACACACGCAGCCCTCACAACCACGTGCACGCTTATCTTCACACGATCAGTCAGACGTTTCGATTCCAACTTGCAAACACCCACACCGAACAATTACAACATCGCACACAATTATCCCACGCACATTATAAAAGATCAAAATTGAAGTTATGGATTCGTGTAGTCCAAACATGGCCTGAAAGTCCGTAATATATTTTTTGGATTTGGTACGTCCTTTCGAAAAGACGTACCAAACCCCAAAATTATATTACGGACTTTCAGGCCATGTTTGGACTAGGGCGTACCAAACCCAAAAATTATATTACGGTCTTTCAGTCCATGTTTGGACTAGGATCCGTGTAGTGAAAAATGGGGACGGTTGCGGGAAAAAAACGAACCATAAAGTCTTTTTAATTGGGTCTTTGTCCGTTAACTCGATCTTTAGGCAGGCATCTAACGTTGCCTGTTACCTTTTTCTCGTCCACATGTTTTGGATATATCATATGTGCATATGACATTGCCATGAGTGTTATGTCATAATCAAATGAGAATACCAACATGTGGAACAGATCCGCATCGTTCATAAAGGCTACTCCTGCGGCAATCTCCTGAAGTTTGGTCTTGAATTCTGCTCTATCCACATTATGCAGAGGACAGACCATAAAAATGTGAAATTCGTTCCCAACCTTTTTCCTGCAACGGAAGCACCACCTTTCAGTCCCCGTAATGGGAGTTTTTCATGTCTGCCAAGCTCGACATTCTGCTGATGCGCGCTTATGCCTACCTTCGTAAAAGTGCGTTTTTTCTTCCGCCAATCGTTTCTTCCTATGGCCATGATGTGGCAAATTTGTAGGACATCCAACGCAGGCGTTAGTTTCATGGTCCTATTTTACCAGTAAATAGGGTTTAATCCTGGGAACGTGAATTCCCGAGTTTCCGGTTCCGAAAGCCGACCACGATACCTGGGCAATCAATAGCTCGAAACCGGTAATACAAATGACACTGTTTTTTGTATTGAACTGGAGCTTTCTAAACTGAAAAACTGCCCCAATGTAACTTTGTAAAATTTCGTCAGCTCTTCCAAGCCTGAAATATTTAGAATCCTGCTTCCTGGAGAACCGTTTTCACCAAATCACTGCAGCTCTCAATCATTTCCGGAGGACTCTTCAACAGAACGATTTTCATCCGCTTCAAAGTTCAAACTCATCTTCATATTTAGAATCACAAGTACCAGTCACTATTCACTACCTCATTCAACATCATCTCCTTCTTTGCTGCCGTCACCAGTCTCCCCTGTCGCTAGTTCAGCGATCCGAACGTAGTGGCTACCCCTGTAAAGGGGTAGCCACTACGTTCGGATCGCTGAACTACCCTGTCGCAAGCGGAGAAGACTGGTGACAGCAGTGAAGAGGGAGTTGAAGTCGGAGGGGGGTGGGGGTAGTGGTGATAAAACTAGCGATTCTGATAAAGAAGACAAGTTAGAAGCAACTTTGGGTTTTCACACTTCTCTTAGAAAAAGAACTTTCCGTGTGGGGAAGGCAGACTGGCAATAAAATATGTTCATTTTCACGTAAATAAATGCGTCTTGTCTGGTATTTTTACTCTCGTAAATTTAATTCATATTATCCGGGGTAAGTCCCGATTTCCGGTTCTGAGTGTAATTTCATTCCCGTTCAAGCTCCTGTAGAAAACCGGGAATATATTAAACCATACCAGCCAAGCACAATTTGTTCCGGACAGTAAATAGGCACATTTTCACTTCTCGGGGTTAACACGTGGAGAATGTCAAAACATTTTTTGAAAACAAAACCCTGCTGATATACCCAACTACCCTTGACACACCCATTCACAAAACTGTATCTAACATTCGGGCTCTTCACATTTAACATCATTGCCCATGAAGCCCCATGAGTTAATTACAGGCGAGTACTGAATACTGAAATTTTAACTTGCGTTTTTCTCATTCAGGTCGCAACGTTTTGAAAGTAGCCCCAGGGCAAAGTTCACACCATGTAATCGTTATTGACCTCAGCAATCAATCATACCACACACCAGGATTGTCAACGATCAAACAAATCGAAAGATGTATTTCTTGAACTGAAGTGGCAAGACATTATGACGTTATGTCTTCGCTCCCATCATCCATTACTTGTTTAAGTGGAGTAAATAAAGCACATTCGTTCTACATGTATATTTGAAACTTGAATCAAGTTGTTCAATGTTATCTTGTACAAAGATCAAACATTACCTGACGAATTATCGTAAGAATTCGTTATGCTCGTTCGCGAGTATCGTCATTTTTTCAACAAAACACAACCAACCTTGTTTGTGTGTATTTTCTCGAAGTATGTGTATATAGTGTCGACGAGATGACGTTAATTATGTATATATAGTGTCGAAGAGATGACGTCAAAAACATAGGTTATGACCCCTCGTTGGAACGAGCTCGTCGAGCTCGTTCCAACGAGGGGTCATAACCTATGTTTCTGAGACAAAAAATGAAAAAAATAGTTATTCAAGAATTTTGTTTGCAAGTGTCGTCTGCTTTTCATGTTAGGTAAAGGGCTAAGTAGAGTAAATAAACCACATTCGTTTTATATTTACTTAGATGTGAGTCTTCCATGGAAGACGTGTGTCGCCTGGCGTTTCAGACGGAATTCTAAGTGGAAAAGGGGCATAACTCTGGAAAAAATACAGCAGATCAAAAAATAAAATAGGAGGAGCACAATGCCATGATGTGATAAAGAATCACTGAAAGTTTCATCAAAATCCATTCATAGGTTAAAGAGGAGTGGCGGATAAGAGAAGTCTGGCGTTTCAGACAGAATTCTAAGTGGAAAAGGGGCATAACTCTGGAAAAAATACAGCGGATCAAAAAATAAATTAGGAGGTGCACAATGCCATGATGTGATAAAGAATCACTGAAAGTTTCATCAAAATCCATTCATAGGTTAAAGAGGAGTGGCGGATAAGAGAAGCCTGGCGTTTCAGACAGAATTCTAAGTGGAAAAGGGGCATAACTCTGGAAAAAATACAGCGGATCAAAAAATAAAATAGGAGGCGCACAATGCCATGATGTGATAAAGAATCACTGAAAGTTTCATCAAAATCCATTCATAGGTTAAAGAGGAGTGGCGGATAAGAGAAGCCTGGCGTTTCAGACAGAATTCTAAGTGGAAAAGGGGCATAACTCTGGAAAAAATACAGCGGATCAAAAAATAAAATAGGAGGTGCACAATGCCATGATGTGATAAAGAAGCACTGAAAGTTTCATCAAAATCCATTCATAGGTTAAAGAGGAGTGGCGGATAAGAGAAGCCTGGCGTTTCAGACAGAATTCTAAGTGGAAAAGGGGCATAACTCTGGAAAAAATACAGCGGATCAAACAATAAAATAGGAGGTGCACAATGCCATGATGTGATAAAGAATCACTGAAAGTTTCATCAAAATCCATTCATAGGTTAAAGAGGAGTGGCGGATAAGAGAAGCCTGGCGTTTCAGACAGAATTCTAAGTGGAAAAGGGGCATAACTCTGGAAAAAATACAGCGGATCAAAAAATAAAATAGGAGGTGCACAATGCCATGATGTGATAAAGAATCACTGAAAGTTTCATCAAAATCCATTCATGGGTTAAAGAGGAGTGGCGGATAAGAGAAAGTGTGACGCGGACGAAGCGGACGACGCAAGACGACAAAAGTAATCCCTATATATCGCTCCCCATTTCGTGGGGCGGCGACACAAAAACTTCAATCAAGTTGTTCAATGTTATCTTGTACATAGATCAAACATTACCTGTCAAATTATCTTCAGAATTCGTTATGCTCGTTCGAGTATCGCCATTTTTTCAACAAAATACAACCAACCTTGTTTGGTTGTATTTTCTCGAAGTATATATAGTGTCGAAGAGATGACACCGACTCATTGATTAGCACGTCGTTCGTTCCATTGAGGGGCATAGCCGAAAAGACGTCTATTTTAGTGAGGGTCATGGGTGGATCAGGGGAGCGCCTATATTTTTATACTTCAAGAATATCTGCACAAGCACCGACACCATCGGAGATGGTATTACCCACGACAACACGTGCCCATGTGTTATTCGCGGATAATACCGTACCCATGCGCCCCACCCTAAACCCAGAACCCTTAATCCGACACTAATGGGAGGGCACGAGGTATGTCTTAAAGTGTGCCCGGCTGATAAATTTGGTTGAAGGTATAGGTAATTGTGAAAACTGATCCACGTTAAATTCATTATACAACAATGGGAGGTTCGAGGGTGTCTTCGCGCTGTTGAAAACATACAACAAACTTGTTTATTGATAATGTTGGGGCGCGGTGGCTCGGTGGTTACGGCATTGAACTTCGAACCGAAACGTCCACGGTTCTATCCACGCCAGAGGTAAGAGTGTTGTGTGCTTGGGCAAGGCACTCCATCCCGATTGCCCACGTGGGGGTATGGTGGCGCTGTGTACTCAAGCATACTGCACGTCAATGGTGCACGTGTCTTGAACCAATGCTAACCCTGCTTGAGTGGAGTTAGGACGTTGGGTGAGTCTGATAGTTGCTCGCCGTTGCTCGGTGGTTCTCTCCGGCTTCCTCCACCCGTAAAACTGTCCGACACGAGGTGACCCTGGCTTTCGAGAGTGTCGTTAAACCTCAATAAATAAATAAATCGGTTTGTGGTCGAACGGCGACTTTACAGACACAGACATACTGGCTGTGCTCTACTACCACACTTCGGCCAGTGCAATTGTGAGCAGGGTCAGCATTGACGTACAGTACGCCTTAGTAAACAGCGTCATCATGTGCGCACATTTGCAATCGGGATGAAGTGTCTCCCTTGCACAAGGGCACAGGGGCACAATGCAGTTAGCCAGTTACCCATGACGGGGATCGAATCTTGGACCTTTCGGTTTGAAGTCCAATGCTGTAACCACTGAGCCACAGCCCACCCACCACAACCCGATTGACAAACGAAAGGACAAGCAAACACGAATACTACTCGAGCTGTTCACCTTGGACGTAGCGAAGAACGTCCACACCACGATGAATGTGTAAGTTTGGTAACTTTAACTGGTTGAGTGCTGGAAGCCCATATTTGGGCTTTACTCTGAAGTGTCGGTACCAGCACTTAAAGGCTTCATATTTTGTGGATGTTGTTCATATCACCTTTGAAGTGAAATTATTTAGTCTGTTAAGATTTGCCTTGTTACAATTTATGGGAGAGTGCCTATTGGCACTCTCCCATAAATTGTAACAAAGCAAACATATGTGAACAAATTCTTATGACCAAAAATAATTCAGCACTCTACCAGTTAATACAGCACACGTAATAAATCCTGCTAAAAATAGCACAGAAAGAATTTATGTCTGATTTATATAAATATGTAAAACTCCGTTATAAATATTTACGTAAATATATTATGAAACGTGGGAATTCCAAAACATAATTAATGATGCTACTTAGCAGGATTAACGCAAGAACAATTCTAATAGTCATAGAACCTCTATATTCAGGCTGATGGAAACCATTTGTTTGTTTGTCATGAGTCATGGCGGCTCTCAAAAACAAGATTGCATACCCTTCATTTATTTATTTATTTATTTATTTATTTATTTATTTATTTATTTATTTATTTATTTATTCATTTATTTATTTACTGGGCTGTAACGTCACGTTCGACAGTCAGGACCAGCTCATGTCAAACATTTTTACAGGTGGAGGAAGCCGGAGTACCCGGAGTGAACCACCACTTAATCCAGATTGCTCACATGGAGGGCAAGGTGGCGCTGTATACTCCTGCGCGTCGATGGTGCACTTGTCTTCAACCATATCTGACCCTCCTTGTGTGAAGTTAGTACGCTGGGATATGACAGTTGTTCGCCGTTGCTCAGTGGTTCTTTCCGGGTACTCCGACCTCCACCACCCGTAAAAAATACGACACGAGGTGACTCTGCCTGTGTAAATTGTCGTTAACCCTATATCTAACATGAAAAGCAGACGGCACTTGCCCCAAAAATTCTTGAATAACTAATTTTTTTCATTATTTGTCCCCAAAACATAGGTTATGACCCTCGTTGGAACGAGCTCGACGAGCTCGTTCCAAAGAGGGGTCATAACCTATGTTTTTGAGACAAAAACTGAAAAAAAATAATGAAAATTAATTGGCGATTTTTGAGAATAGCGCTGGGCAGTTTAGGCCGGCATCATGGGTAAAAGGTTAAATCCCAATAAAAAAGAAGCTCGTTCGAGGCCAATCGAGGGTTATTTCCAGTCCTGGGCACAAGTTTCTCAACTAATGAAAACCGGATCGAAAGACATTAATTACAATGTACTCTATTCAGTGTAAATGTATACACTATCCATTCAATGTAAATGTATGTTAACTGTCATATTGAACTTTTCCAGTTCACTTGTACTATTTGTTTAATTCGTGGCTTCCGTACCATTTCAAATGTAGCTTGAACCTAAATAACCCAAACGAACGAATTCTACGGTGTCCGTGTGTATCAGAATGTCGGGACAGTTGAACGCGAACGTGTACATGTACGCGCTGAATTATCCGTGTTCACTGCACGCTCCCTGCGTAACCCATTTCCCCAACCAGGACTTGAAATTTATTCCGACACGCGACATCAGTTTTGGATCTCGCAAACACGTGAGGCGAGAATCAATTTTCAGTTCTCAAATAATTTAGAATTTGAGATTACTGTTATTCTTTTTTGCGTGAAGCCAGTACAACGAGCACATATTTCACAGTGATATATTATAGTGTTCCACATTTAAGGAAAAGTCCAATTACAATTTTGGACCACTCGCCTGTCTTGTATGTACAAATAGAACACATGCTGTTCCAATATACAGGTTTTGGGTAGTCTTGATGCTGGAAGTTACATTACTTTGGTAGTGGTTTCTTGTGATGAATTGGCTGCCTAAATAGGCAGCCAAGACAGTGCTTCACTAGACATCACTTCAAAGTCAAATTGTTACCATATTACGAGGAAGCAATAAACTGAGTAGAAACCTCCGCTCATGCAAGGACAAATTAATCTTATAATCCATGAAAAGAATGTAATCAACGTTTTATGGGAATCAAAGGTGATTCTCGTTGTTTTTCTTGCGAGAACCGATTCTGATTCTCGCCTGAATTTTAAACCTAGCTTTCATAACAGAAATATCAAAACGCCCAGTCAGCACTATTCTCATTAAAATTTTCGTATTTATTGTCTTTGAAATGCAGCAAAAATGATTCCTTATTATATTTCAATGTGATAGCGCATGCGATGCAATCGTTTATTATTGTTACAGTACGAGAATGGATCACAAATCACCAATCGGGGGTGTATTTGCCACCCCAAAAAATTCAGTTTCTGAATAAGCATAAGATGTTGGCCTCCAAGCGAAGATTCATCTGTTGGACCCCAGACTTGAAAAAAGGAAATCCAACAGATGAAACTTTGCCTGTATTCCTTAGGAAGTTGTACATGGTGTACAGTGAATTCCACTCCTACCCACAGGCACTCGACGTATTATCAGATTTTATCAATTTTAATGAAATATATATTATTATCAATACCAAACAAGTACTGATAATATACTATATATTTTATTAAAATTGATAAAAAATCTCACAATACGTCTAGTGCCCTGTGCTCCAAGCCTGTTTCAGTAAGAGTTCAGCCCGCATGTTGTTTAGTTTCGCTCGCTCTGCAAGTGAACATGAGAGAATGTTTTGGATACAAGATTACCGGGTGCGTTCCTCACTGCTCGAGTCGGATACACTAGACTGTGACGAGGCATGTCCCGCGTTCTACATTTGTAAACGGGGTCAACTTATAAACTGTACTTACTGCACGTGATTCTCATTCACTGACACGGTTGACGATATGAAGGAGATTAGATAAAAAAGTGATCTACAGTTTTCATGTTGGCTGGTCTCCAACGCCTGCGAAGCTTCGAAATTCCAGTCGATTCGAAATCGTCCCAGTGAATCGATTCAATTCGCGCGATTCCGAAATATTCGAACTCTTGAACTCTCCTGCTCTCATCAGGTCTCCTGTACAGAAATGTTCAAGGAGGTTTCGCTTCTTCGTTCCGAAACTACTTTAACCCTTCACCTAACATGAAAAGCAGACGACACTTGCAAAAAAATTCTTGAATAACTATTTTTTTAATTTTTTTTTTGTCTCAAAAACATAGGTTATGACCCCTCGTTGGAACGAGCTCGTCGAGCTCGTTCCAACGATGGGTCATAACCTATGTTTTTGAGACAAAAAAATAAAAAAGAATAATGAAATTTAACTGGCGATTTTTGAGAATAGCATTGGACGGTTTTGACCGTTACGTTGGGTAAAGGGTTAATTTCGTCCTGGAATATTCTTTTTTGTTTGCCAAGTCCAAGTAGAAGGGACGCCGCTGTCTGTGTTGTTTGTGTGCATTTTTACTGGAGTTTCAACGACACTTCGACAGTCGGAGTGACGCCCTTTCGGATTGTTATATGGGTGGAGGAAGCCGGAGTATCCAGAGACCAACATCGTCCAGCAAGTGTCAGACTTCCCAACTTACAAACTCCACACAAGCAGCGATTGTAGACAAGTGCACCATCGATGTACATTACTCTTTAGCACACAGGGCCACCCACACGGGCAACAGGGAGTAAGTGCCATGCCCAAAAGTCAACGCAGTTTCCATTAGTCAGGATCTAACCGTCGAGTCTTCGGTTAATCGGCGTTTAATATTTGCGTGGAGACTTGCACTGTATACGGTTGTAATGCGGTCCAATATTTGCAGTCGGAAGAAATTCGATTCGACTTCGGGAGCCGATTCGACTCAAACTGAGATTCCCAGGGCCCTACATTCATGTGTGTAAGAGGCTGTAGTTTTGGCGGGGTTGCCCAGTGAAATTTATTGACGGGCTGATTACGGAACATGGACAGATTGTCAGTATCAAAATCAAATGTGTTTTTTTTTTCTGCCGAACGTGTACTGTTTATTTATTTATGTATTGATTTGTTTATTTATTGGGGGTTAACGACACTTTCAACAGCCATGGTCACGTCGTGGCAGTTTTACGGGTGTTGGAAGCCGGAGTAGCCAGAGAAACTCACTGAGCAACGGAGCTCAACTGCCAGATCACCAACGAACTAATCCTCGCAAGCAGGGTTAGCACTGGTCGAAGACAAATACAATATCGACGTGCAGAACGCCTTAATACACGGCGTCACCGTGTCCCACGTGGGCAATTGGGATGAAGTGCCTTGCCCAAGGACACAACGCAGTTACCCCTAGCAGGGATCGAACCGTGGACCTTTCGGCTCGAAGTTCAATGCCACGGCCACTGAGCCACCGCGCTCCCGAACGTCCTCTAGGAACGCCAGTTCTTGAGTTGAAGCCAAAATAGTCCAAACATGGCCTGAAAGTACGTACTATAATTTTTGGGTTTGGTACGTCCTTTCAAAGGACGTACCAAACCCAAACATTATATTACGGACTTTCAGGCCATGTTTGGACTACATCCGAGATTAGTTGTTATTTATTTATTGGTGTTTAAGATCACATACTTATGCACAGTGGCTAATCGTGACCGTGCCAGTTTTACGGGTGGAGGAAGCCTAAGTATTTATTTATTTATTGGTGTTTAAGGTCACATATTTGTGCACAGTGGCTAATCATGACCGTGACAGTTTTACGGGTGGATGAAGCCGTAGTACCCGGAGAGAACCACCGAGCAACGGCGAGCAACTGTCAGCTCCCCAACATACTAACTCCACACAATCAGGGTTAGCATTGGTTGAAGACAAGTACACCATCGACGTGCAGTACGCCTTAGTACACAACGCCACCGTGCCCCCACGCGGGCAAAAGTGTCTTGCCCAATGGCACAACGCGGTTGCCGCAGATGGGATTCGAACCGAGGACCTTTCGGCTTGCAGCCTGCACCTCTACCTACTGAGCCACCGCGCTCCCAGGAAGCCCGAGTACTCTGAGAGAACCACGGAGCATCAACGAGCAACTGTCAGCTCCTCAACATTCTAACTCTCAAGCAGGGTTACATCGGTTGAAGACACGTGCACCATTGACGTGCAGTGCGCTTTATGACACGGCATCACCGTGCCCCCATGTAGGCAACCGGGATAAGGTGCCTTGTCCAAGGACACAACGTCGGTCGTCCCGGTCGGGGTTCGAACTCGCGACCTCTAGCACAGAACAGTCTATCACTGAGCCATCGCACTCGTTGCAGCCGAAATATATCCAAATGTAAAAGTTGCAAATTATTCTTCTAATTCGCCGAGTGAAACAAATACGTGGAACAGGACCGACTAAAAAAGTTGAGAAGTCAAACAGCGACTTTTAGCTGCCAAGTGGGTCTCTGTGGGTTGTCACGTTTCCACACCCCGTAAAATGTTGGCCCTGCCTGCTGAAGATGTTATTAAACCACAGAAAATAAATAAACAAACAAACAAAAACAAGCCAACATAAAAAACTGAATGTAAGTAACAGCGGGCATAAAGTTTTGGCACTTGGCTGGTAAAATCACTAAACCGTTCAGTTAGGTCATATTATCATTACCCATATAACTCGATGTTCTGACACGCTTTCAAACACTCTCTTTCTATCGTGAATACGCAAATAAACACCTGTATGAAAATATCTGTTTGTAAGAATTTACCTGCAATATCTCCTAGAAAATTCACCACAAGTGTAATTAATAGAAACTTCAAATCCATGTTGAATTAGCACGTGCACACATTATAATCCTGAAGGGCATTTTAATATCCCCTTTTTAGAATTACCGTCGTTCAGGACGCGAACATATTGTACGTGTGAACTGCATTCGTTTGACCACGATTATTGTATTGAGATTCGGTTTGCGTGGTAATACAGGGTGTGCGGAAGTTCAGTGCGATTCATATCGCGTCCTGTTGTTGTGATATTTTAAGTTGTGAAAACCTCGCCGAGAGGCATTTGCTGGGGTGATTTATTTCCTTTGTCAAAGACTGCTGGCGATTTAATTACCACCTTGCATTTTACCGAATCAGGAAATAACGAAGAGTTCACAAATCTTAAAAAAGAAACAATTTGGAACATGGAATAAATGGTGAAATAAAAGACAATCGTATACGATGTCTTCACCAAATTCAAAATCAGAGAACGTGGATCGTTCTGCCACCGTTGACTTTCAATCAAGGGGCAGAAGAGAACGCTTGTGAGGTGTTGGCAAGACAACTATAAAGACAATATCATAATGAATGTGAACGAGTTTCTCAAGCCAGTTCGAAATACGTCTCATCTTGTTTTTAAGAAAACATAACAACTAAATCATTCTGAAGGTTTCTATTCTCAGACTACAATTTGAAGACATCACTACAAATAATATTTCTTTCTCAATCTCCTCCTCTCTAACTTCCAAAACACAGCTGATGGATACTCGTTGGAACGAGCTCACCGAGCTCGTTCCAACGAGGATCATAAGCAATGTTTGGAATAGAAATTAACAAATTTTATGAAATGTCTCTTTCTTTGAAGGGGTGCGCGGTGGCTCAGTGGTAGACTGTTGGACTTCTATGCTAGAGGTTCCGAGTTCCATCCCCGTCCAGGACGACCCGCGTTGTGTCCTTGGGCAAGGCACTCTATCCCGATTGCTTACATGGGGGCACGATGATGTCATGTACTAAGGTGGACTGCACGTCGATGGTGCACATGTCTTCAACCGCTGTAACCCTGCTTGAGCGGAGCTTGAACAGAGTTAGAATGTCGAGGAGCTGGCCGTTGCTCGGTAGTGCTCTCCGGGAACTCCGGCTTCCTCCGCCAGTAAAACTGTCACACTCACGATCAGCCATTGTGTGTAAGTATGTGACCTTACACACCAATAAATAAGTAAATAATATCTTTCTTTGAGGGAAGTTTGCTGATTTGTTTTGCACAAAACTTTAACTCTGAGAAAATCTTCATAGTCAAAATTCCTTCAGATCTGATTTCGCATGCCCTAAGAAATTTCTGCCATCGCCCTTGTTCATAGATGACACCCCTCTCGAGTGGCTGTACGTTATCGTACTCGAAGTTTTTACTTCAAAGCTATTTGATCTGAAACTTTATGCATCTCCGGTATCAGTCGGAAAACATAATCGGTCAAAACAATAATAGCTTATAGCTTTATTTTATGATGTCATCACCTGATTTATTTATTTATTTATTTATTTATTTATTTATTTATTTATTTATTTATTTATTTATTTATTGGTGTTAACGACACCTTTGACAGCCAGGTTCACCTTTTGTCGGACAGTTTTACGGGTTGAGGAAGCCGGAGTGACCCGAGAGAACCACCGAGCAACGACGAGCAAGTGCCATACTCTCCAACATACTAACTCCACACAAGTAGAGTTAGCATTGATTGATGAGAAGTGCACCATCGACGTGCAGTGCGCCTTGGTACACAGCGCCGCCTTGCCCCCCACATTGGCAATCGGGATTAAGTAAGTGCCGTGCTCGAGGACACAACGCAGTTGCCCCTGGCGGGGATCGAACCGTGGACTTTTCGGTTTGAAGTCCCATGCGTAATCACTGAGCCACCACGCTCCCTTGTTATTCACTTAAGGTTCCGCTCCACAGTTTTCCAGTCTTTTCCAAATATGACATGCCATACACTCTCTTCAAATGCAAATATTCTGTAACTTAGTTATCTAACCCATTACATGTTGTCAGGGACACCTAAGGCCCCGTAAGGCCTGGGCTGACGTGGGGTTATTTAGTCCCGCTGATGAAGTTGCGGGAAAATTAGACCAACGTGGAGGGTCGGAATCCAAGTGTCGCGAACTCGGCGCAGAGAGCTGAGTTAGACCGACGCCGTGATTCCTTCTCTGCCAAATTGTCCTGAAATAGGTTCGATTTCCGTTAGGTGTGATTCCTAATCACTTCAGGCTGTATAATGGAAAGAATGATTTAAAGTAACAACGATTCTTTTATTTACACATAAAAATAAATCCGTTTCAATATTTCAACAATCAACAATTCAATTCTTTTCACAGAAAATGGTTACGGTTAAATAATTCTAAACAATCATATAGTCATTCTATAGCCCTGTACTGGCACTATAGTCTACACACTGGAAATGTTACTACCGTGAGCTCGCCATAAGAGCTTCACAAATCTGAAATGTTATTACTGTGAGCTCGCCATAAGAGCTTCACCCGCTTAGGCTCAAATGTCAACGTCTGCGCGTAACTGTACCTCTGGCTGTCGGAGGGTTCCGACCAGCAATGTTCGTCATCTATAAAGACACCGTACTTCTGATTTGGGTCAGATATTGTCTACTCATACCTTATGTGCCTTTTGAAAGTCCTCCGTGAAAGTCCTATTGAAATATTCACCGTTCCTGGTTGAATTCACGATTCACAAATGCCCTTTTTGTGCTAGGGCGAAATTGTCACTCACACCGATCTCCAGTCGGTATTACGATGCTTCGACAGCAAAACAAACTACTCAGAACGCAATCAATCTGACGCTTCAAAGGGTTAATACGCACAATACAATTAACCTACACTTCTGACTATTGCAGGCCGATACCTGCTACTCGACAATCTAAACTTTAACGTTCCACCTGGGGTGTTCCTTCTCACAAATTCGGCCCCGTAGCCGCCTATCAACGCTAAGCTAAATCAATCATGGAATGCCCTCTCTGGCGATTCCAGCCGTTTCAGGGTCCTGTGATCGAAGGTACCCTTATGCCAGGAAACAGAGTCCGCCTGTCCTGGACTTCACCAACGCGTGTGTGACCCCAAGTGTGTGTCTAATGCTCTGCTCTTCCAGGTATATATACTTTTTACCCTAAACTGTCAGGTGGACCGACGCTCATCTGTCCACCTGTCAAAACGGTGGGAGATGACGTATATCGAGGCAGAATCAATACAAGTCATCTCACGCGTGACTTAACGCTGACTTCACTTGTCGAGAAAACCGATTCGTTCTTGCCATGATTGTTAGGTGACGATACGATAGACATTTCTATCGTTTTAGAATCTCGTTTCTTAATTGACCGTGACGATATCTTGACACCAACCGATTACGTCTCGTAAGACTCCGACTACTGTAGAAACTAAACGAGATTAGATAGACCTTATCTAACATACCGTTTCTCCCCTGGGTCCCTGCGCTAAAGCTGGATATACACCACGTGTGTTTTTTTCCAGCTTTACAGAGAAGTGAAATTCATGTAGGTTTTTCGCCTTGATGCGGAATGTATTTTGAACTTACAATATCTTTAAATATGAGGCCCCTTGCCCCTATATTTAGGCTGGCTTTGCCCTGACACATGTATTACATTTCCCAAATCCACAAAAAAGATATAACACTATCTGACTAAGTAGAAATAAACAATCTGAATGTGGGTGGAATTATTTATTGTCAAAGGCAAGACTTCAACCTGAAGAAATGCCTGAAAAAATACCGAAACCAGTCATTTTCAGCCACCCAGCAGCCTCAGAAGCAAAATTTTCCCACCAACCCCACCTACCCACCCCTGGAGCAGTTTCTAAAATGCAAAAAAAAATAAAAATTTATATGTTTCCGTCTCATTTTTTAGTTACCTGTCTGGCAACAAACCCGTGTAAAAATTACTTTTGAAAAAAATAGCCAATTTTTCGAAGCCACTGTTTCCCATAATTCATCTGGTAATTTACCCCTATGTATCAGACTCCAACTTTGGGACCAGAACTTCAAATTCTTTTGTCCAACAAAAAACCTAATGTAATCAAATAACTGATACTAAAAATATATCTCTATTTTACATGGCCTTAGTTTCAACATATGCCATAAGTTTAGAATTTCACCCCCTGTGCAATAGTGCGAAACTGTAGAGCGGAACCTAATTTGCTACCTAGCAGTCTCTCCTTTATAGACTGAGAGAAGCCACGACAGATCTCAGTTGGAACCTCGGGAAGTGGAACAGTGCTTGATTACTACGTAAAGAAGCCCCACGTTGCAGGTTCAAAACCATTGCTTGAGGTCTGCGTCCTCTAAAGTGGGAACCATACGTTTTAAGACTGAACGATTAACTGAATTTGACTCCATTCTTTATTGCGGTCACGATATAGTTATCTGTGCTCAAGGTAGGATCCTGCGAAGCTTCGAGATTCGATCCGATTTCTAATCTCAAGTTGGTATTCGATTCGATTCGAAACCACCTGCCTGATTCGTTTTCCATCGAATGTTGTCGCTGAAATTTTGCTTGGTATCAGTCATTTTAGTCGTCTCTCAAAACATATAGTTGGGATAGAAATTATATATATATATACTTTTTTGTCTTTCCATACTCTACAGTTTCCCGTTCCCTGAGGTGGGTGACAGTAATACAGCCAGCTGGCTATGTCACCTCCCTGCAGAAGACAAATATGTAGCTTCATAAATCCTAGATGTGATATATTATTAATACTATTTGTTGTTTCTTGGCAATTATGTTATAAACATGTATTATAATGTCTTTTGCAAATAAAGTTATTACTTATATAAATAATGTTGAAAATAAAGACTGAGTGTAATTTCCGCAAAATTAACATAAACAAAACACCTGTATCCATGCTACCATCCATGCCAATTTTAGTGTCACTAGCACTGGTGAAAACAAATTTAAAGTTCCCAAGCAATATTGACGATGAGCTCACACTTGCTACCTGCCGAACCCGTGCAGTGGCAGCGCCAGAGTTACAGAAGTGAGGGGGTACAGTTGGATATTGCCCGCTGCGCGTGAGTTTTAAATTATTTTTAAAACTTACGTTGTAAATGGTGTTCTCTGGAGCATTCTCAGACAATTGAATTAAAACAGTTTTATCCTTTTGAAACTTACTGGTAAGGTCTTTCAGTTATAGAAAACGTCGTACATGGTGACATTTTAACGGAAGAACGCTGTTGTAAAGAGCGAGCACAAAGCACCAAACGACACTCAAATCGAAAATGAAAGTAGGCTGCATTCCAAACGGATGCGTTGCACGCTCTCGATTCTAGCATTCCTCGAATAATCTTAAGCGGTATGTTTCAGACCGCTTGAACGCGGCACGCCTTGTTGCAATTTGGGCCCTCGTCTCTTGTTTGTTGTTTGCAGCTAATGTGTGTGTGTGGGGGGAGGGGGGGGGGGGCACGCACAAACATAATTTAAAAACTTCTCTGATTTAGTGCACTTGGGAATATGGAATTAAGCATACCCACCATTACACCGCAACCTTCAATACAAAAATTAAAATGATAGTATTTTTTACTACACTTGGCGAAAAAAGTGGAGGGGTAAGTACCCCCCCCCCCCCCCCCCCCCCGTGGCGCCGCCACTGAACCCGTGCAGTTTCCAGTACAGAATGTTCGCACGCGTTTATATTTTTGAAAACAAATTCTTACTGGGTTATATTCCAGCTACATCATCAAGGCATGCCTTGATGCTGTACTTGGTATATTTTATCGGTCGGGACTTCAGGGCGCCCGTATTCGATTCGAGGTTCGATTCGATTTCATTTAATAGACTTGATTCGAGTCGAGTCGAATCGAAAATATGTGATTCGTGGGGCCCTAGCTCAAAGTGACTTTAAACACCAATAAACATCAACATATATCGATGAAAGAAGATGAACGTATGAGCGAATACAAAAGGGAGAAATATACTTACCGCATTTTTACAACTTATGAATTAACCAGTTGCGAATAATGTCTACGCACGTTTAAATCAAGTAATTAGAACGCACCAACAAAGGTGAATTCGTCGTTAGTGGCTCCCGATTTCTTTTTATAACTGGATAATGTCATCTGCAAAACCATAAGTGATTTATAACGACCAGAGAGGATCGTATTCTAATTTAGAAGGTCAAATATTTTCCTTAACCCTCTGCACGCTGATGTCAAAATGGCAAAGTTTTCAGCAGCAAATATTTCCCATAATGCAGTTTGATATTTAACCAAATATACCTTGTTTGGCAGAGCTCAGTGAGCTCTGTCAAACAAGATATATTTGGTTAAATTCATACTTAAACAAGAGAAAAACGGAGTGATTTGACAAAATTTTGTTGCTCCACCAGAGTGCTAGGGGTTAAGGGAGAAATGCCAGGTACGCATAAATGTCTAGCGTTCTAGCCAGGAATGTCAAAGACTGAGAACTTTAAAGGGAGTCCAGTTTCAAGTGCATCTATCTAGCCTGGTATCTCTGATTTCAAAGAAGGCAGTTATTACAAGAACTAATTCATTCCCAAACCGTATATATATGCATTTGAGCGAGAGTCCCAGCGCAGTCATTCTCTCATGTTCCAGAGAATAAATAGGTCAGAGAGCGCCCTGCTTTGAGCTTCTTCAGCGAAGGTCCGCAAACTCGTGACAGTGGACAGCGGGGTTCACGAGTGTTTGTTAAATTTGCTGAACAGCCTAGAGTTGCGGAAAGGTGGTTAAGCTCATGAGATTGGGGTTTAGTATTAAAAATGTTTGGCAGCGGGGACCTGTTGATGATAGTTTATGAGAACTTTATTCGTGAATTTTGATAACGTAATTGTTTGACAGGTAGAGGCCATGTTAAACCTGCAAGGGCAAGATTTATAGCTGAATTGTGAGAGTGAAACTAGCAGGTATGTAAAGACGCCGACGAGTGCATATCATAAACCGAACTTTACGCAATGTACTTAGGTGTGTGTTTAATCCTGCAGAAGAAGTAGCGACAAAAACATGCATAAACTCTATCGTAATTACTAGAACCAAAACCGTGCGGAGACAGAGAGCGAAGTCAACGATGTATATTTGGGTCGGAGGACACAGCCAGCTGTAGGCGACAATGAGCACCCCACCCCCTATAGTATAACAGAGCGAACTGTAATCGTGTATAAACTCTATATACAGTTAAAACTAGAAGTCCTGTCACGAATAGTGCGCTTATCTAGGCTCAATTGCGCGTTGGAATTGCGCGCAATTGCCATATCGAATGGCATCCAAAGCACGGCAGGTTCTCTTAGTTACTCATAGCAAACACATGCAATGTTTCTGCCAATGGACCTCCGGGTTACCCGGAGATCCATTGGCTGAAACAGTGCTTGTGCACAGGCCATATGTGCAGAATTTGATAGCTTTACTTGGGCCTTAACGCGTACATTAACGCGCATATCAACGTGCTATTTGTGCGCATTTCATGACAGGACTTCTAGTTTTAACTGTATATTCCCCAAACAGATAAGGTGGCGAGACATACATTCGAACCGGGGCCTAGACGCCAGACTCTGCTGTGTCTGTTCCAGAAGCCATATAACCATCCCTATATCGCAACATCATCTAATGTCACTTATTCCAAATACGGATTATGAGATGGTGATGCCATAGACAGAAAGTTGAATTCCGCCGATCGCTTCTGTTTATGTTGCCCCATTTTGAGGATTTGCACCTCGACGTTGAGTACCACAAATTTTACGAACCAAACAGATCTATCGGCTTCTCAAGAGAAAGCTACTTTTGTCCTAATAATTGCAATAGTGTTTATGCACGTTTTCCCTGATTCGTCTTTCACAGGGTTACATTCACCTGGGCTCACTTTGCTTGATGTTCCGTTTATGATATGTCCCCGTAGGCGTCTTCACACACTTGCTAGTTACATTGCCACAGTTCAATGAAACATTATCTCGTCTTGTGCGCGCAGGGTTAACTTACTTGGTCTTCACACACCAAAATATTGTCATATCAAAATTCACATGTACAGTTATTATAATGTATTATCAACAACTCTCCGTGGCCAGACAGTTTTAACCCTTAATCTTTACCTCACGAGCTCAACCAGCTCCCTACAGCCATCGACTACAGTTAAAACTAGAAGTCCTGTCACGAATAGCGTGCTTATCTAGGCTTAACTGCGCGTTGGAATTGCGCGCAATTGCCATATCGAATGGCATCCAAAGCACGGCAGGTTCTCGTGGTTACTCATAGCAAACACACGCAATGTTTCTGCCAATGGACCTCCGGATTACCCGGAGGTCCATTGGCTGAAACATTGCTTGTGCACAGGCCATATGTACAGAATTTGATAGCTTTACTTGGGCCATAACGTGTACTTTAACGCGCATATCAACGTGCTATTTGTGCGCATTTCATGACAGGACTTCTATTTTTAACTGTATTTAGCAATTTAACTAATGGTTCATGGTTGACCCTTGACACGACTTTGAGGGCCGTCACTGAATCTCAGAGCAGGGCCCTTGAGGTCTCTGGAGCATGAGTGACTGACTACCCTGTGACTATTCACCGAAGGTATATAGTTATAGAAAATCCCCCCCCCCCCGACATATAGCGTCATGAAAATCATCTTTTGATAAAGTTATCTCCCTGAATAATAAGACGAGCGAGAAAGAGTCGATTTAGAAGCAAGTAATCATTGTGATAACACCTTTGACATCAGTAGAAATACAGTCTGAAGTTTACTTTTGTTACCATTAAGAAACGAAAACAATAATGGAGCTGTCTACTGTTGTCGTTTATTGAAAGTAACAAAAGGAAACTTGGCGTTTGTGTCAAGCTAATTAGAAACAACTAGTTCACAGACAATCCACCATTAAGCCTTTTTTATTAGGGTTTAACGACACATTAACAGCCAGGGTCATATCATGTCGGTGACAGTTTTACGGGTGGAAGAAGCAGGAGTACCCGGAGAGAACCACAGAGCAACGACGAACAGCTGCCAGCTCCCCAACGGCGTAACTCTGAACTCTGCACCGCGACACAGGCAGGGTTAGATTTGTTGAAGACATGCGCACCATCGACGTGCAGTACGCCTTAGTACTTAGCGTCATCGTGCCCCCATGTAGGCAAGCGGAGTGAAGTGCCTTGCCCAAGGACACAACGCGGGAGTGCGAATCAGTCGCTGAAATGGTCACCCATCCAACTACTAACCGCGCTCGACGTTGCTTAACTTCGGTGATCGGACGAGAACCGGTTACCGCGACTCCACCGCGCCCCCACCATTAAGCCTTTACCAAACATGAAAAGCAGACGACAATTGCAAACAAACTATTGGATAACTCATTTTTGTCACGTTTTGCGTCAAAAACATAGCTTATGACCCCTCATTGGAACGAGCTCAAAGAGCTCGTTCCAATGAGGGGCCATAAGCTATGTTTTTGACGCAAAAATGAAAACATAATGAAAATTGAATGGCATTTTTTTGGTGAATAGCGCTGATCGGTTTTGGTCGTTACGCTGGATAAAGGGTTAAGTATATCTATCAGCATCACACCTACCAACACTAAGTGTCCACGATGACTGTTTGTCTAGCGAAGTTTTTTTACAGTACTTTTCAAGATACTGTTCTTCTTAGAAAAAAACTACCAAATCTCCCCTTCCAGAATTATATATTAATTAAAAGGATAATGTGTGTTTTATATGTCACGATGTACACACTGATGGTATAATGAAAGGAGGAGGTTGTTTCGTTGTTTATTACTCAGATGTGAGTCTTCCATGGAAGACGTGTGTCGCCTGCACTATATTTTAATATTTCAGACAGAATTCAAAGTGGAAAAGGGGCATAACTCTGGAAAAAATACATCGGATCAAAAAATAAAATAGGAGGTGCACAGTGGCATTATGTGATAAAGAATCACTGAAAGTTTCATCAAAATCCATTCATAGGTTAAAGAGGAGTGGCGAATAAGAGAAAGTGTGACGCGGACGACGACGCAGACGACGCGGACGACGCAGGACGACAAAAGTAATCCCTATATGTCGCTCCCCACTCCGTGGGGCGGCGACACAAAAAGTAACAAATGGTAACTTAGCTTTATTTTCTGCTTATGTCATAGGTGTTTTCTCATCACTTACTCACTTCTTAATTGGACGTTCCTCGGCCATCTATTAATTTCAAGGGCGATGACTTTATTGAAAGTAGATTTTCCTGACGATAAAAGTCAGGGATGAATCTGAGATTCGCAAGATCCTTTCCGAAACAATAAAATCTTTCGCATTTTTCTTTCCCTTAAGCTTCACAGGTACTCGGCACAAGCTGGGAAATCGAAAGAAAAATGATATTTGATACCATTTTTGAATCTATGCTGACGTGCCCCTATAATGGTATATAAATATTAACAAGGTACACAACTCGCTTTTCGAAAACGATAGCACTCATCTTCGCTTTTCCCCCCTCAAATTTGATTCACAAAACGTATCCAACGATACCCAGTTACAGTATCAATGGAAAGGAGAATGAATAAGCTTTACAGTGGTGTATTACATGACCGTTGGGGGGAGGGGCGGTGGCTCAGTAGGTAGAGGTGCAGGCTGCAAGCCGAGAGGTCCTCGGTTCGAATCCCACCTGCGGCAACCGCGTTGTATCCTTGGGCAAGACACTTCATCTCCATTGCCCGCGTGGGGGCACGATGACGCCGTGTACTAAGGCGTACTGCACGTCGATGGTACGCATGACTTCAACCACTCTAACCCTGCCTGTGCTGCAGTGCGGAGTTACGATGTTGGGGAGCTGGCAGCTGCTCGTCGTTGCTCGGTGGTTCTCTCCGGGTACTCCGGCTTCCCCCACCCGTAAAACTGTCAATGTCATGATTAGCCACTGTGCATAAATATGTGACCTTAAACATCAATAAACAATAAACAATACATGACCGTTGGGAGTTCTTGGGTTGTTCATGATAACTGGGAGAAGTCGCAGAAAAGGCCGAAAAACATTTAGTCGGACAAGAAAGTGCACAGTGAAATGAGGTTTACGAGCGACAATTATCCGATTTATTATAAATAATTCGAGGTTCCATTGTATATGGAGGGCAGATTCAAATATTAACTGTATACCTTTATCACTTACTAATCTCGGATCCACATTTATTATTTTTCTGGAGTTCACATTTAACGTTTATACACTTTTTAGTCGTAACTATGTTTTTGACGCAAAAAAAATCTTTTCCCAAGCTGACCTGAGTAGACGGCGTCCTTAGATACGCGACTTCCGCAGAAGCTTTCCCCATTCTCCCATTGGCTTATTTTCATCGATGATTTTCTCGGCATAAATAGTAGACAATAGGATGTCATTGTGCTTCTATGGATGCCGCTAGCTTGTTCAAAGCCAAGGGAAGGTTAAAATAATGTATAAACGGCAAATGTGATCGCCAGAAATGAATAAATGTGGATCCGAGATTAGTAATTGATAAAAGCATACGGTTAATATTTGAATCTGCCCTCCATAGACAATGGGACCTCGAATTATTTATAATAAATTGGATAATTGTCGCTCGTAAACCTCATTTCACTGTGCACTTTCTTGCCCGACTAAATGTTTTTAGGCCTTTTTTGCGACTTCTCTCAGTTGTCATGAGCAACCCAAGAACACCCAACGGTCGTGTAATACACCATTGTAAAGCTGATTCATTCCCCTTTCCATTGATACCGGGTAGTGTTGGATACGTTGTGTGAATCAAATTTGGGGGGGGGAAACACGAAGATGAGTGCTATCGTTTTCGAAAAGCGAGTTGTGTACCTTGTTAATATTTATGTACCATTACAGGGGCACATCAGCATAGATTCAAAAGTGGTATCAAATATCATTTTTCTTTCGATTTCCCAGCTTGTGCCGAGTACCTGTGTTAAGCTTTCAAACAAGTAGGTTAAGACCTATCCTTGAACGAGTTCGATAAGCTCGTCCCTGTGAATTACAGTTAAAACCAGTTCGGTCATGAAATGCGCACAAATAGCACGTTGATATGCGCGTTAATGTGCGCGTTATGGCCTAAGTAAAGCTATCAAATTCTATACATATGGCCTGTGCACAAGCAATGTTTCAGCCAATGGACCTCCGGGTAACCCGGAGGTCCACTGGCAGAAACATTGCATGTGTTTGCTATGAGTAACCAGGAGAACCTGCCGTGCTTTGGATGTCATTCGATATGGCAATTGCGCGCAATTCCAACACGCAATTAAGCCTAGATAAGCGCACTATTCGTGACAGGACTTCTAGTTTTAACTGTATGGTGTACATAAATTGTATGCAACAGTCATACTCGGACAGCGCATTCACAAATCATCGCCATTCAATTTTTAATATTTTCCCCACTTTTGCACCCCCTCCCCGAAAGAGCTGGTTGAACTCGCTTCATTATCAACAATACCTTTTTAGTTTCTGACTGAAACAGACAGTTATGTGCAATTCAAGAGTGTTTTTGGAAGTGTCGTCCACAGGTCCAGTTTGGTAAAGGATTGAAAAGTTAAAAAAATACATCACTGAAATGTCATTCGGTCGGCTGCACAAGTGACTCTGATTTCTGCATACACTAAAACAGGATGTGGAGGTTAGAGATAATTCTCCAATTACGACATAATAACAGCAAGCTGGGGAAGCAAGTGTTTCGTTGGGTCACATCGACGAGGCAGAATTGCGTGCAACAGTAAACATAATATAAATATATTTCATATATATATATATGTTGTGCGTTATGTTATCAGTCACGGGAGGATAAACATGCTTATCTAAACGTAATCTCGAAAGAGAGCTGTATATTATTTCATACTTTTATCGACCATGTCTGGTTTGTATCAAACTCGTTGGGTTAATTAGCCGTAACAATAATTTGCGCAATTAGGAATGATAATTTGATGTGGGTCCTCCAGACAATCGTTTTCTTTCAATATTAGGTGAAATTGAGCTATATACAGCTGTGATCGCATTGATTGATGTACTTGAGAAAAAAGAGTTTCACACTTTAGCTCACATGACTGAAAGTCTGGGTGAGTGTCTGCCATTGCGTGGAGTCCGTCGCACTTTTCCGTCGTCGATCGTCTGTTTACTTTAGAATTTAATCTTTTGACGCCATCAAAAAAGGGGACACACAATAATCTTTGCTCTCACCTATCGACTGTCTTGATGCCCAAAAAGCCCGGTTAAAGTCGAAAGTCTTAAACAACCTTCCTGCAAATCACTGATCACAAAGCTTCTCGATTTGGCGCTAAATCTCCTATAGAGGGCACGATTCAAGGAGATAAAAGAAAGTTTCCTTGACAATAATGGGGATTGTCCTGTAGAGGCAAAATTTATGCCACCCTCCTCCCACCCAAATTTCAATTTTCAGATCGGGGGCCAATACTATAAAACTTTTACAATTGTATTTTTTAGAATTGTATTTTCTAGTTATGACTTTAAATGGGTTGAAATGAACCATTATCATTTTTAAAGATGTGGCAATTTGCCAGTTGACAAATTGCCATATCTTTTGAAATGCTAATGATTCATTTTAGTCAATTATATTAATGAGCAGAAAATACAATTCTGGAAAATACATTTGTAAAAGTTTTGTAGTGTTGGTTCCTGGTGGGTGGATTTTGACCAGAATTAGCATGCAGTATTATCGGGTGGCTTTTACTTTATCTGTGCAAAAAAACTTCCCCTGCGAATCCCCAGGAGCTGAAAAAGAAAACGAAAATCAAATGCTCCGCTTTTCTACACTGCAGACGTTAGACATGTATTGTTTGTTACGAAGCTTCATTGGGAATTATAGGCTTAGATGGGTTAAAAAGAACTATCAGATTCTGCGTGGGGTCGATGGGCGATTGATACCACCATTTTAATAGTCTACGTTAAAAAAAAAATACTGTTTTTACAAGGTTGTTTCAGTGGTTTCCAATGGAGATTTGAAGTGATTGGAGGGTGTCATTTTCACTACACTGTTTTGTGGACTTGGAAAACTAGGGGTATGACTAAAAATCTACGCAGAACTTTCCAAGTCAGTGTATCCTGATTACTATTACAGTACGTGGGGAGTGTACTATCACTAAATCACCCGCAGAGTGGAGATTCCACCCAAGCAATAATTGCAAATCTGTTGCAAAGCATAACCAGTACAAGCAAAGTTTCACCCAATGGACCTCCGGGTTAAACCCGGAGGTCCATTGGCTGAAACATTGCTTGTGTTTTTGTCGGTATGTACAGAATTTGAAAGTTATAGCTTGGGTGATAACTCCACTCCGCGGGTGATTTAGTTACAATCCACTCTCCACGTACTGTAGCTGTACTATGTCACTCAGAACTATAGTCTTCCACCCCCACTGCTGCTTTGTACGACGATTACGAAACGCGAATAATTTCAATGCGTATTATCCCGAAGTGTGCATTTTAGAAGTTCCTTTCTATCCTCAATGGTAATCGTCTGGTATAGTATACCAGAATACATCACAGAAACAGGAACTATGATATAGTTCAAGGGAAAATATTCAAATTTAAATCGCACAGTCAGTTCCCCTCACCCGCATTTTTCTTTTTGTTCTAGAAAAGTGAATGTAATACGCTGTAGATAAAGGAATGGTTGTTGTGACTCGAATAGCGATAACGTTACAAATTATAAATCGGATTCCCCTAGATGCAGATGTGGGCACCCACACGAAGACAGTTTTCACATGTTTTGTTTCGATTGCCTTCTGTGTGACGAACAATACGAAAACGTTTTGCGGTGCCTTTCTTATCTTGATAAGGGGCCCATCTTGATATTAACTCTATATTCGACCTTCTGTACGGTAAACCTGATTTACCTTTCAGTCAATCGATTTTTCCGCCGATGCAAGATAAGAACGTCTAGACTGTCACACGCGTTTGCCACAGTAACGTCTACCAGCACATGCGATCCTTCGATTCAGAAAGAGAACTTGTTTACGTGAACTCCTCTAATATTGTTTAGAGCTGTAGGTTAACCGAAACCGAACCGAGGTTTTTAGTTTTTTTTTAAAACCGAAACCGAAACCGTCGACATCCCGTAATCTAAGGTTTTTCGTTTTTTATTAAATACTCTCTTGCTGCAGAAATTCACAGAATGTAGCCATCCCAGAGTAGTGAAAGTACCCAGACACTGCCAATGGCAGTGTCTGGGTACTCTTACTACTCTGGGAAGGCTATATTCTGTGAATTTCCGACATTTCAGTTTAGTTGTGTTTGCAGCTTTCCTCAAGTTGCGTGTAGGTGTCAGACCTCGAAAAATGGCCAAGCACAATAAAAGTTCTGTATATTTAGGTAATTATTATATTGGCCTTCCTGATTCTTCATGTATTATAGCTTATTTCGGGCATTCGTTGAGTTTCACCCAATTTCACAGCCATTCAGTTATGACTCCGGACATAAGAATGAGTTTTATTGAATTTTATTTGGTCTGATGAACAAACCGAAAACCGAACAGAACCGAGGTTTTACTGCACCTGAAAAACCAAAACCGAAACCGAACAAGAAATTTAAAAACCTACAGCTCTAATACTGTTTACACATGTCGAGGTCACCCTTCTGATAACAATAATTACATGACAAATAAATCGTTATCTCCGCGGAATAAATTAGACTTGATTATTTTTGACATGATGATATTTTATTTAGGCCCACCGTGCGTTAAATCTGAAAAAATATAACAAATAAACCCACAGCTGAAACAGTACCATAAACCTCGTCGGTTCTAGTACAAGTAGATTACTGAATGAGAGTGACGTCATGCACAGTTCAAGAACATAACACTACGACGTTATCATGATGTTCATTCGTAAGAAAATCAATTTGTGTGCAGAATTTCGAGGCGAATATTTTACAAACGAGAAATATGCAAACATGGATGATAATTTTCGTCATTGGATGAGATTTACAGGAAAGTTAGCTCCCTTTAATGTTTTAAAGTTGTGAGTAAATTTAACACTAGGGGTATTGGCATTTCAAACATAAATTGACATTTCGAAATGTTAGCGAAGTTGTTTCATCGATGAGCGCATCGTTTCACAAACTTCAGGATTTTCTCGGAGAGCAGTATAAACAAAGGAGTTGGCTTTTTACAATTTTTTTACAAGCACAGCTCCACTTACTGGGGTACCCATGGGGGATAGTCTCTGAAACGGGCTTTAGTATTTCGAAAGGAAACAGCAAACTAAGAGTACGCAAGCAATCGAGTATTGAGACTATTCTGAATCCCGGACACCATTCGGCCACCGACAGACCAGGTCTGTCGGTGGCCAAATGGTGTGCGGGGATCAGTATAGATTCCCTAGGCGGTTGGTGCCGAAGAAAACTCTCCGCGTGAGTACGAATCCTCGCTCTGCGAGTTGCAATATAAGCAGCGTCCTTTCTTGATTCTTTTGGAACTCGTAGAAGTTGAAAAAAAGATGTTGCAGCTTATTTTAGTGTAATATGTTGAATTATATGACGCAGTTTTCTGATACCAACAGTACGCAGATCGCCCCCCTCCCAATGATTATACTAGAGCTGTAGGTTAACCGAAATCGAACCGAGGTTTTTAGTTTTTTTTTTAAAAACCGAAACCGTCGACATCCCGTAATCTAAGGTTTTCGTTTTTTAATTAAATACTCTCTTGCTGCAGAAATTCACAGAATGTAGCCATCCCAGAGTAGTGAGAGTACCCAGACACTGCCAATGGCAGTGTCTGGGTACTCTCATTACTCTGGGAAGGCTACATTCTGTGAATTTCCGACATTTCAGTTTAGTTGTGTTTGCAGCTTTCCTCGAGTTGCGTGTAGGTGTCAGACCTCGAAAAATGGCCAAGCACAATAAAAGTTCTGTATATTTAGGTAATTATTATATTGGCCTTCCTGATTCTTCATGCATTATAGCTTATTTCGGGCATTCATTGAGTTTCACTCAATTTCACTGCCATTCAGTTATGACTCCGGACATAAGAATGAGTTTTATCGAATTTTATTTGGCCTCATGAACAAACCGAAAACCGAACCGAACCGAGGTTTTACTCCACCTGAAAAACCAAAACAGAACAAGAAATTTAAAAACCTACAGCTCTAGTTTATACCACATATCACTGGTCAGGGTTTGTTTGAGATAATATATTAATTCAATCATTATACTTCAAATGTCTCACGGATGACTTGTGCCGTTTTGAATGGTTCATTTACGCTGATTTTTTCGCTTCGTTTCTTTGATCTCTTATCGCCTTCGGAAAACTCCTCCAGCATCCATTGTCAGTTATAGATCGTGAGATTTGATACGCTGACACTCATCCCTCAAATGAGATGATCAACGATAATATTTAATATGCCTGATTCTACGGGTTTATTTAAATACACGATGCATATTTTGTTCACCAGAAATGCGACACACACATATATAAATATAATTGAATGTTAAATCAATGATTGCCAAAGTAATTTATGTGTGTGCCACATAAAAGGGAAACGCAAACAAGATGGATGGCCCCTGTTAAAAGTCGACCAAAGGTTTCCCGTAGTTTTATATTTTTTTCATTGAGTGCTCCACCGAAGGATTTGTCAGCACACTATTGGCATTCGGAACACCCAGAATCTCGTCAGAAATTCAGTTCGGTCTTACATATTTACTAACACGATTCTCACTTTACATTGAACCGAAATCCATTAAAAACTCCCAAATAGGACTTCCTCCTCACTTCCGCTCCGTAATAAGAGGATTCAGGAGTAGTATGTCATCATGTGTGGATCTTGTCCCTTCTGCTGTGAATATGAGCGAAGCGTGTTATTAGGGTGATACGTGTCTTCGTCATCAATTTTGAAGGGACCACCATCATTGTTTCTATGGTAACACCTAGTTACTATGAGGTCGATGCACCTCTATTTTTTCTAGAAACGGCGTGGCAACCAGTAAAATATCCCAACTGATCCATGTGCTTGTCAGGAATGTGTATGTACAACACATGTGCGCACATGTTATGTGCCGAAATGTTTATGTGTGAGTGTGCACATTGTGCACACAACGCATGTAGTACATGAGCACACACCGTATGCGCAGAAATTCTCATGTATGCTTGTTCAAAATCTGCTCAAAACTCATACAGCATATGCGCACGTGTTGTATGGGTCGAAACCTGCCTGTGCACTGGTGCACAATGCACGCACAGCACATGCAGAACACACTGGTATTGGTTCCTATATCATAGCTTCTTGGCTCCTACCTCCTTTATGACTCCTAGATCATATGCGGCTCTTACATCATATACTGTTTCTAGACCTTAGACCATCACATGGACTTCATAGCACCTACAGTTAAAACTAGAAGTCCTGTCACGAATAGTGCGCTTATCTAGGCTTAATTGCGCGTTGGAGTTGCGCGCAATTGCCATATCGAATGACATCCAAAGCACGGCAGGTTCTCCTGGTTACTCATAGCAAACACATGCAATGTTTCTGCCAATGGACCTCCGGGTTACCCGTAGGTCCATTGGCTGCAACATTGCTTGTGCACAGGCCATATGAACAGAATTTGATAGCTTTACTATGGTCATAATGCGCACATTAACGCGCAGATCAACGTGCTATTTGTGCGCATTTCATGACAGGACTTCTAGTTTTAACTGTAGACAACTCGTCGCCGGAGTGCTAGACTGTTCTATGTCCCCTATAGGGCGTAGAAAATTCTAGCACTCAGGCGACGATTACTACTACTGACTGGTCCTCAGTTACTGTTATCTCTCCTATGATCATCTTCTCATCACTCATCCAGTATTCTGCCTTTGGTGCTGTGACTTGTGCCATGGCCACCACTATCTGTCATGTGATCAACTTCCACGACTGCTGTCTTCTACCGGTAGTATAGTCTTCGACTACTACCGTTACAATGACTGCGGCCAATCACTGATGTTAATAGTGCTACAGGTCTCTGAATCTACTGTTTACTTGTTTTTTGTTTTGTTTTGGGAGTGTGTAACCCTTTACCCAACGAATCGCCCACATCCACCCGCGTAAAATGCAAATTCAGCATTTGAAAAAATATTATTTTCCCCAAAATTTAAAAAAAAACATATCTTGTGACCCCTCGTTGGAACGAGCTCATCGAGCTCGTTCCAACGAGGGGTCACATGATATGGTTTTGTTGACATGTTTTGAAAAATTTAAAAAAAATGATATTTAAAATAATAATTTTTTATATCGTCTGCGTTGGGTAAAGGATTAACTGCACTTTGAACAGCCAGGGTTAAGTTGTGTTATAGTTTTACTGGCGGATGAAACCAGGATACCCATAGAAACCACGGAGCAGTGGGCGGGGGGAGGGGGGCAAGTGTCAGGCTCTTTAAGTTATTAACCCGAAATAATCCTTTCCTTACCTTAGTAAGATCACTTCTTGAGTATTCCATCATTAACTCGGACTTGGAGCGCTACTACAGGCTTGTTAGCTATACCTAACCGTCTCAACCCCCGCCATCGGCTGACTCTTAGTTACCTCAATGAGGTCGCGCCATTCATCGCTGCTCGTAACAGTCTACACAGTCCCTAGACCTTGTGTATGTCATTCTACTTTACGCATAAGAGACAAAGACATGTACTTAAAAGATAGTTAAAATGTACGCACAAGGCATATAGCACATGGGCACACGCAGGGTTTATCAAGATGTGCTCATGTGCTAGTGCAAAATGCTACTGGTTCATGTTTGTGTGACTTCCATTGGTAACATGCTTCCAGGTGGAGATGCTCGCATCATCTTCAATGTTTGTGAGACCATTTCGATGAAAATCATTGCGTTTTTGGTAGGCTTTGCTGTTAAGGCTTGCTTGGTCGATTAAGAATGAGGGTCTATCATCTTGTCAGGCCGGTTTCTCAGCTTGTCGACATCCCGCTTGTTAGTTGCCGGAGATGTTCTCTTTTCCATTCTGCTTTGTTGCTAGTACTGTCAGCTGTCTGAGTGGTAGTGGGGAGTCGCTGATGGTAATGTAGCTCTGAATCGAAATCCGCAGATAGAGTACAGTCATCGTGAACTGGTCGTAATCCACATAGTCGTAATCCACGCGTGGGTAACGATTTCCACGTCTGTGTTTACCAGATAATAAAAATCGTCATCAGCACAATTTTAATTAATGAAGCACCGGTGTAAAAGGAATGGAAGTCCGTAGGAACGTTAGTCCCTCTGGACTATTATTCCGCGGAATTATAGTCCTAGGTCTGACATTTCTAGGAATAGTAGTCCGGCGGACTAGAAATGTTAGACTTAGGACTATAATTCCGCAGAATAATAGTCCAGGGGGACTAATTTTCCTACGGACTTCCATTCCTGTCACATCGGGTTGAATTAACCATTAAGCTAATAGTAGACGACATGCAAAAACATTTCTTGAATGACAAATAATTTTGTTCACTTATTGCCTTTCATTCCAATGGGGCATTATAATCCATGTTTGGGGTTTGGAGGTAAAAATCGAAATAAAACTAATTGACGATTTTGGCGAGTAGCGCTGGCCGATTATTGATTATTCCAATTCGATTACATCTTGGCACTCAAAAGCTTAATTGTACGATTTGAATCACATGAGAGTCCAACTACATTTTACATCGTAGCCCCACACAACACATATTCTACCGTCACCTCTCCAAAACGCACTGTTAAATAAAAAAACAGACTGCTTTCACTCAACAGTCTCTAACGACAATACGTCAACAATGTTCTCGTTGACACTCCTAGGCCTTCAACCACGATGTCGATGATTTTACGTTTGTCGTTTCTGAATATCAGTCCCGATACACGGGAAATTCATTGTACAGAACCAATAATCAAAGGTTACGTTTCGCCACCTTTGATTCCCGATTCTAGTTCATGAATTTCCAGGGAATTGGCACTTATTTTCAGAACCGGTGACAGGGAAATTCCTGTTCGGGAGATGAAACTATAATACGCAATCATCGATACCATGATCTATGAATTTCCCGGCTATCTTGATTACTTTTCAGAACCTGGAGCCGCAGAGCTGTGAAATTTCCGTTCCCGGTATTAAACCTTAGTCTGAGTATCACCGCCTGTAAATCTTATAGCTAAACGGTATTTCTAAAAGACTTCTTCGTTAACTCGATAGCTCTTAACTTTACCTATGCTTTTAGGTATTACCTCACATTAATCACCAAAAGGACACGACTGAGTTTGAGATAGTGGGCAACATATAAAGACAATTTACCAAGAAGCCTGTATTTGTCTGCTTTCTATAGTCTCAATGTAAAAACACAGTAGAAAATACGGCAAAGTACTGGCAACTATACTACTGTAGATGTTATGGTGAAGATCCGCATTTTTAAAATGGAGACATCGAGAAGCAGAACCATGGACCGGATACGTAGATCTAGCTTCACAATTCAAGACGCTTCTTCATGTGATGGATGGGAAGTGACATGATGGTAAGGGTAAATATTGAAGCTGGAACGACCGAAAAGGCGACTTTTGAGGAAATTACAAAACAGTTTCTATCTGAATGATGGGATATTAGGAGGAAGAGGGGGGGGGGGGGGGGGGGAGGAGGGAGGGTACCCAGGGGAACGGAATTGATGTTGGTCTCCTTATTAGACGACCGCGGCAAATCAGCGGATAGCCCAAGTATTATTATTAATCGTCATCAAATGTAGTCCAATTAATATATTTAACCTAGCTAGCTGCAAACGGTTGGCTGTTGGTTAAAGATATTAATTTGTCCACATTAACAGACAAGTCGACCTGGTGTTGGGGGAGTGGGGCTCTGTTATGTTGTTACACGATGCAAACGCAATAATTGAAGAATGTATTGCCTTCGTACTGAAAAGCACAAGCTCCACTAAACATAGGGAGTACGGTGTCTCAGCGGTTATGGCACTGGACTTAACCCTTTACCTAACCTGAAAAGCAGACGACACTTGCCAAAAAAATTCTTGAATAACTATTTTTTTCATTTTTTGTCTCAAAAACAAAGCTCGTTCCAAAGTGGGGTCATAACCTATGTTTTTGAGACAAAAAAATGAAAATATAATGTAAATTAATTCGCGATTTTTGAGAATAGCGCTGGCCGGTTTTGGCCCTTACGTTGGGCAATGGGTTATACGAAAGGTCCTCGGTTCAATCACCGCCAGGGGTAACTGCGTTGTGTCCGCGGGCAAGTCACGTATTTTTGATTACCCACGTGGGAGCACGGTGGCGTTGTGTACTATAGGGCGTACTGCACGTTGATAGCGGACTTGTCTTCAACCAATACTAACCCTGCTGTGTCGAGTTAGTACGTTATAGAGCCTGACAGTTGCTCGGTGCTGCTCGGTGATTTTCTCCGGATAATGCGGCTTCCTCCACTCGTAAAACCGTCCGACACGAGGCCAAGGACGTGGCGACGTGGGGGTGTGGGGGGGGGGGGGGAGGGAGTGTCACCCTCTCCCCCTATCATGGCCAAAATTTCCTATAGTTGGAAATTCGGAGGGCAAGTCATGAGTAGTTGGTAATTTTCATCTATCTGGATTTTAGAGCTTCTTTGGTGATGCTAATGTCTCCTTTACTTACCAAAATTCCAACTCGGTTTCAAATCGGCAAAAATTCTAACTGTTACTATTTGCAACTACAGTGTACGCAATATCGAGCTTCATAAGTATGCATGGTGTCAATCGGTACGAGATTTCTGTAGTACGTTTACTTATCGTCATAAAAAAATCCTCGAAATGCACTTCAAGAAAATCACATCGTATAAAATCGTTATCCTGAGTTAATCCCTTCATTCACCGTTACTAAATGAGGAAACATCGAAAATTGATCATTCCTGCATAAGATCTGATTTAATGTTTAGGACAGTGTGAATTGCTCAGATTGTAAGCTTGATCATTTGTGTTTTGCATATTCAATTCCCAGAAGAATACCAAATAATAATAACCTGATAATTCTATAAAAAATGTGTTGGCATTTCAGTTACTAGAATCAATTTTATGTCCCCCTTTGATGGCTTCATTTTCAAAATCTTTCTCAGTAGTGAATTTCCAACAAGGGGAAGGACCGGGAGGGTTTTTTTCCACCTCCCGGTCCCTCTCCCTAGTTGGAAATTCACTACCCTACACCCCCCCCCCCCTCCCGCCAATCGGAAGTCGCTAGCCACGTCCCTGCACGGGGTGTTCTTCCTGGCTGTCGAAATTGTCGTTAAATACCATAAATACATAGATAGATCCACTCAACATGAACACATCTCCGTTCGTGCGATTACGCTTCAATCAGATATGGTAGTTCCCGTAAAATTTACAGTGCGAGGACCTGCAGTAGATGACCAATAAGCAATAAATG
This sequence comes from Pictodentalium vernedei, assembly GCA_031216915.1. Classification (NCBI taxonomy): domain Eukaryota; kingdom Metazoa; phylum Mollusca; class Scaphopoda; order Dentaliida; family Dentaliidae; genus Pictodentalium; species Pictodentalium vernedei. Next base: position 818,492,765 of record CM062296.1, read on the forward strand.
ATAGCCAGACGGATGAACGAAGAGAAAAATGAAGACAGTGAAAATTCAACGTAAATTAAGATTCAGCGTCGTAAGCGGAGATTCATCGAAGAAGGATAACTGATGGTTCAGCCATCCGTACCTCGCGACTTCCACACCGGAGAAGCCAAGACGTTCGCACAGCTGAACTAGAGGCAGAGGAAACTTCGTACTTTATAAAAAGAATGAAAAACAATATTTTTATCGTTACTATAGGCACAATCAAATTGTTTATATCGAAACCCTTCCTCGTCGAACGCAATCGGGAAAACTTGTCTTATTGAGCACAATTGAGTGGTTTCAAGAGGATTGTTTGAATGACGAGGACTTAATGACGGCCATGAGTGAGGACTGGATGACGGAAGAGAAGAAAGAAGAGGGTTGTACAGAAAATTCAACTAAAACTAAAATACAGAATGGGAGGCGAGGTTTGATGAGGTATCCGAAGCCGGAACGCTCGGATAGATAAGCTAGGAGAAGTGGGGACTTCGGATTTGGTGAAAAGAATGAGAAATAATAAATAACACTGTCAGAAACTGTAAAAGATCTGAGAACATTTTGTAATTATTTATTTTGGTTTAATAAATAAAGAGGTTATTACTTTGTTTCATATCGGTCGAGATATCAGCCCACGGCAACATTATATCAGCCTTCAACCTTCCGTTTCAGACGGATATGAAGTTACCTCGGCGAGATATCAGCCCTCGGTAATTTCATTACTAGAATCAATTGTATAGCCTCTTTCATGGCTTTATTTTCAAAATCTTTCTCGGTAATGAATTTTCCACTAGGGGAGGGACGCTCCCGGTCCCTCCCCTAGTTGGAAATTCATTACCGAGAAAGATTTTGAAAATGAAGCCATCTCGGGCTGATAACTGGACCGATATGAAACTAAATATCAGGGGAAAGATAATGTGTTGTAATCAGTTATCTCGGTCTGATATCTGGGCCGATATGAAACTAGCCAAATAATGACCTCTAAATATTAGGAGAAAGATAATGTGTCATAATCAGTTATCTCGGTCTGATATCTAGGCCGATATGAAACTATCCAGGTAATGACCTCTAAATATTTGGGGAAAGATAATGTGTTATAATCAGCAATCTCACAATGCCTGTTTATTATACTCCAACCAAAACAGATGGGAAATGTTTTGACACTGTTTTCAAGGGATTATTAATTTCCAATGCAAAGTTATAAACTGTCCAATATTATCTATTCATTTCTTCAACTTGTTTATTGATGTTCAAGATTAGGGTCAGCATCTATGGACACATTATGACTGTAATTCAATAATGAAGTCAAGTTTAGTCAATCTTATTTTATCACATAATCACAATCAAATAGCTCACACCGAAAATCTTCTTTCCAGCATGTCTAATATGGGAATGGCGTCAGGCGTGAACGTTGACTTCCTAACGAGTGAGTTGGTTTCGTAAGTAGAATTGAATTAAACTTCTCCTATATTTCATTACTCATTTTGACTAATTTACCTTTCAGAATAACTTAACATTTTTTATTTTTTTTGTACCGGATACATAGCTTATGGGCGCTCATTGGAACGAGCTCAATATCATATTGCAAAAAGTTTGAGAGCGTTTCTCCGCCACTTAGTGTGTGGGGTGAACTCTAAGATTACATGTATGTCCTTAAACTGTAATCGCCTAAATTTCCATCTCTTACTGTAACCAAATGGTCGTGCCCCTAAGCTTTTAGGTTCTTCGGGACGGGGCCCCCTCTGGTACTTCAATCTTTCACCCCACCACAGCTGACTGCCGGACCCTGGTGCGGTAGGCTCTATGTCGCAGTACATAGTCCTATATCCATTTTGCAGGTCTCCTGAAGAATTCTACTCACAACTTGGCATATTATTTAAATAAGCATTAAAATAATGTACTGTATATAAACATATATACAGTGTACTTATGAGAATATATATATGGATAAATACATATGTACATGTATCGCAGAGTGCAAATTGCCTTTAACCACTGGAGTCCTAAGGCGCTGGTAACAGTGCCTCAAGACAAAAAATCATGGCGGGCCCCCTGTCCCTGCGGGCCCCTAGGCTTCAGCCTAGTCAGCCTGTCTTATGGTCCTGTCTTACTGGCAATCAAATCATTCGTCACCGCGCAACATGAGAAAGTTGCGAAACACAAACGGGCTCGTAGTCGTCAATTCGAGAAAAGTTTTTTTGACCGTACGACGAATGTACGACTACCGTTAACCATTCGTAATTTTCATCAGTCGTCGTTCATTTTGCGAAAGGTGTCCATTATCTGATAACAAGTCATGAAATTTCTGAACCTCGGTACAGACATTTCATATGAAATCATGACTCATTAGAGACCAACTATATACCAATGAAACACACTTCAGCGGACTTCGCCACCAAGATCTTGGTTATCTTATCCTATTTGATCTGTAAAAAAAAACAGAACATACCTACGACAGTAAACGAGGACAGCTTTCCTTCCTTGATAAATGTCTAACTAATCTTGGTTATATACTATAGTACGGCCACCGTGGACTGGTCACTTTCCACGGGTGGACAATTTTCCATGGACACAATAATATCTTACCTCCTACAAGTATCTGGGAATTTCATTGGTTCAAACAAAGACGTCACATGCAGACTGCATATAAAGGTATCACGGAACTAAATATTTTCCCATAGGCGACCATTATAACGTTCAGGCAGAACAAAATATGATCGCATCACTTTAATTTGGCATTGAAATATCTCTGTCAAGTATAGCCCTTCAGACAACTTTTTTTCTGATCCGAAAACAGGGGGTCATGCAACAAATAAGAGAGAAAAACTGATACAAAGGGAAGTACCGGTCACGTGCACATGTTTTTCAGGGAATTCCCTACAAAAACACACAAAAAGTAAATTGTATTTTTTAGGTCCAAAAGTCATCAAATCACCCTCTTTTTTATCAGGAATATTCAACAATAATGCAAGATGTCAATAGAATGTTTCAAAGCTTTAGTGAAACAATATTTTTTTCCCAAGGCTGTTTATTTTTAGAGAGTGCATCATTTCCGAGTGCAACATTTTAAGACGGTTAACTCTAATTTCAATATTTACTTCCGCGATGCCAAAAAAACGTAATATACTGCCGGTCAAAATCAATATACGCTGACAGCTATGGGTAATCTCCCCTTTGTTCATAGATTATTGAAAATGGCGGCAGCAGATAAACGCTTCAAGTTGAAAGATTGGGTGTTGAAAGCCCATATTTGATCTGAAGTGCAGGTTAGGCAACTTTGAAGGCTTCATATTCAGTGGATGTGTGTCATCTTACCTTCGAAATGAAACTGTTTGGTATGTATGAATTTGCCTTGTTACAATTTATGGGAGAGTGCCTACAGGCACTCTCCCATAAATTGTGACAAGGCAAAGACAAGTGAACACAATGTGAGAATTCTCTCATTTAATTTTGATCGCTGTTGTTATTAGTTCTGTGCATCGATGCAGCAGTCGGTAAGATATATTCGTTACACAGTTTGTTGGTGGCCTAATATGGTATATATGGTGTCGGTTAATTCCATATTGGTCTCGAGCTTCGCTCTCGTCCAAAATGAAATTAACTGACACCCTATATACCATATTAGGTCACCAACAAACTGTGTAAGTAATAATATTAGATTCTAAACACGAATTATAGGAAATATTCATAAAAAAGATAATTAATGAAGCACCGGGTGCCACCCGGTGCTTCATTAATTAAATTTTGCTAATGTTGATTTTTATTACTTGGTGAACGCATGCGTGGGCATCGCGGCCCACGCGTGGATAACGACCTAGCCACGGCGACTGTACTGTTCCAATGGAGCATACTTCAGAGCATTTCCCCAACAAGGTCTTGGTTATCCGATCCTATACTATTCAAAAATGGAAGGGTATATCTAAACTAATGTTGATATTTTCGGAAAATGGTATTGGGTACGCGTGATTGGACACATCAATATGTTGCCAAGTTTGGAGTGGATCATGAATGTCACCGGCCCACGAAAACTTCGTGCAGTTTTTTCGCACGAGCGTCGCGTTAATGTCTGTGGGGTACGTTTTGAAATTTTCATTTGTACTGGACGGGCTTTTTCCGAGGTCTCATCGTTCTTTTCTTGGTATAAATTCGTTCATCAACAGTTTCGGGCAGAAACGTAACTTTTGAGGAATGCGAAGACTGATACGTGACGAACGTTTACGAACGCAAGCTGGAAGCTGGCAACAGACAGACCACAGTGGCTCAAATTCTCAACGTTACTCAATCGGTGATTAGCAGGTTGTGGTCACGCCATCGTCAGACAGGCAATGCTGATGACAGAGTCGGTTAGGCCGTCCAAGGGCGACCACTGCTAACCAGGATTGTTTCATCCAAACAGCAGCATTACGTAACCGCCATCAAAGTATCTCACAAATTGGAGAGCAGCTGCACTGGGCGACACGTGTGCGAGTCAGTGGCAGGCTACCCGAAATCGCCTACACAGCTGGAATTTGTACGCTCGACGACCTCGAATAATTCCGCGTTTGACTGAACGTCACATCGCAGCAAGGCGTGACTGCTGTGGAGCACGAAAGCGCCGGGACAAATGTCGGTGGAACAACATCATGTTTTCCAATGAATCGAGGTTCACTCTTGACTTCCACGACGGGTGAAACAGAGTGTGGCTGCGGCGGAACGAACGATACCATGCCGTAACCGTTAGGCAGCACAATCGTTTTGGTGGTGGATCGGTTATGGTGTGGAAGGCATAACTATGACAAACATAACAGCATTACATGTCACCCAAGGGCGTGTCAAACGGGCAGTACTGCCATGATAAAATGTTAGCAGCTCATGTGGTGCCATTTGCGCGACGTCACGGCCGTCGATTCATATTCCAAGATGACAATGCAAGAGCACACATAGCCCGTGTAGCTACAGAGTTACTCCAGGAGCAGAACATCAATACACTGCCTTGGCCAGCACCAAGTCCAGACCTTTCACCAATTGACCACGTCTGGGATATGCTTGGCAGGCGCCTACGACAACACCAAATGTCCCCTATCAATGTCCAGGAACTCGCCTCAACTGTCTTTTTGATGAAAATATTAATAGATGTCTTCATATATCTCACTTTTATTAAATATCCCCTACTTTTTTGAATAGTATATTTTATCTGTAAAACAAGACATGCTTACAACAGTAAGTGAGGACAGCTTCCATTCCTTGATAAATGTCTAACTTTTCTTGGTTAAAAACTGACATTCTGGAAACACGGTTTGCCCTCATAGATTTCTGTTTTTTTTTTCAAACGTGTTACACAGATTGTATAAATGATGTAGAATTCCAAATTTACCAATACCTTCTTTTTAACCTCTTCCACTTAAGCATGATCAGAGTATGTACTGATCTGGCGAAATTTCACGATAAATAGCGAAGAAGTTGATTTCATGGTTCTTTCTCTGTGCGCTGATGTATTCCACCATAATGTTCTTGTTTAGCCTTTTATCTAACGAAACGGCCAAATCCCCGCCGCACAGTGTCATTCTCAAAAATCCTCATTCATATACTACCAGGTGTTTTTTTTTCAATTTTTTGCCACAAAACATAGCTTATGACCCTGACTGGAACGATCTCATTGAGATCATTCCAACCAGGGTCAAAAAGCTATACTTGGAGGCAAAAATTCAACTTTGCATTTGTTCAAGATGTTTTTTATCGGAAGTGCTGTCTCCTATTCGTGTTAGTAATAGGGTTAACGCTTTACCCAACGAATCGCCCGCATCCGCCCGCGTAATATGCAAATTCAGCATCTGAAAAAATAGTATTTTTCGAAAAATTTCAACAAAACCATATCATGTGACCCCTCTTTGGAACGAGCTCGTCGAGCTCGTTCCAAAGAGGGGTCACATGATATGGTTTTGTTGAAATTTTGTTTAAAAAAATTAAAAAAATGATATTTAAAATAATAAATTTTGAAATCGTCTGCGTTGGGTAAAGGGTTAAACTGTATTTAAATTCAGAATCGTACCGACATGTCGCTCTCTTGACTGGATGTTCACGAAAGAAGTAGATTAAGCGTGAGATGTAATTTGGAATACAGTTTTTCACAAAAGAGCTGAACCGAGCGCAATTATGCCCTAACAGCATGCCACTCTTGGTGAATTGATGTTTTTGAATTTCTATGCATTCACAGATATGTAAATGTTTTGAAAACACTTATCCGCAAACCTGTTAACATTCCATGTCAAATCTTGAGGAAAAGTATTTCACTCGGTTGAATAAGACAGTGAACTATATATTTTAAGCACGATGGAGTAGCTGCGATGATGATGACGCAGAGTTCATCGAAGTCAAATATTCAACAGTCGTTTTTACCGGACAAGATGCCGAGAATATCCGGATATGAAATCGTGTCGGCATGTCCGTGCCAACCTCCAGACATAAGGGGGATGTCTGCCAGACCATGATATGAGTTTTCAGACGGTTATCATGTACCCATACCTACATGTTGTGCCGCGAACTATTCAGACAGCAAGATAAGGCTACAAATTACGAAATAAGCCACCACGGGCGGTATTGTCGTGATAACAAATAAGGCAGTATCGATTATTGTGACGACCATTTAGGGGGTGTTCTGTGGCAATTGTACACTATAGTCGCCGTGGACTGGTCATACCCCACACGTGGACAGTGATGTCCGCGCATGCGTTTACCGGGTAATAAAAGTCATCATCACCAAAGTTTAAATTACCCGGAGCTTCATTAATTAAACTTTTGATGATTATTCCCATAATTAGTGTTTTGAATTTAATATTATTACGTACGTGGACGTATTGCCCACCCGTGGAAAGTGACCAGTACACGGCGGCTATACTGAATGCCTCTGTGGAGGTCCTTGAACATTCCAGCTGTAGGTCAACGGCACACTGCACTACCGCCTCACCAACGAGAACAGAAATAGAGATGTATATACCACCGATACCCAGTCTACAGTTAAAACTAGAAGACCTGTCATGAAATGCGCACAAATAGCACGTTGGTCTGCGCGTTAAATGCACGCGTTATGGCCATAGTAAAGCTATCAAATTCTGTCCATATGGCCTGTGCACAAGCAATGTTTCAGCCAATGGACCTCCGGGTAACCCGGAGGTCCATTGGCAGAAACATTGCATGTGTTTGCTGTAAGTAACCAGGAGAACCTGCCGTGCTTTGGATGCCATTCGATATGGCAATTTCGCGCAATTCCAACGCGCAATTAAGCGTACATAAGCGCACTATTCGTGACAGGACTTCTAGTTTTAACTGTAGAATTTGCCCCCCCCCCCACCCCCGGTGCTGCGTGCAAATCCTATGATCGCAAATTAAAAGATGTTGGTTCGATCCTCTTCGCCACGCCAAACACATTATACAGAGCTCAAGATAGGAATTGTGTTTGAAAAACATTTACGACTTGACCGTCGTATTTTCCTTGAAATATTGTAATGAGCTTGAAGAAATGATTGTTCTATAAAGGAATGAGATGATTACACTCGAGCATGACAGTATTCTTTGTTTGGTGATGAGGACCTGTGTAGCGTGACAGGTTTAGAGGGCAATCTTCAGGAAATAGACGGAGAGATGAACAGTTCTGTGGCTAGTTTGACCACAAGAGAAGATACTAAACGCTATCGTTATGATTACGTGTTACAGTAGTAACAGCAGAGACATGCGGCCCATTCTTTCCCGTCGAAATAAAAGTCCCAGTCAACTCAAAATGTTGAGAAATGTTTTTCTTGTTTTTATGAAAGATTGTTTTTAAGTGGATCCTACTTTTCAACGAAGTCTTTCACAACGTGTTGATCCTCCTTTAAATATATCCTTCTCTGAGTTCAACAATGCGCCATCTGCAATGCTAAGGCATTGCAGATGGAGCATTGTTGCACTAAAGGGACGTCATGACGGTAAATACTAAATTCACAAGCAATATCGAACAATAATTGTGGACATGGTATTATGCTAGTACAATTTTAAAGACGTGCTGATACTAGAACCGACAACTGTGGTGGTTGACATGAGTTCGACCAGACAGAGAGACGCACCCCTCATATTTTGGGGTTAGAAATTATACGCACACCCCACACGTTTGATAAACCAAAAATACCTTTTTACATTTTTTAATCAACGTTTAATTATTATTAATTAAATATCCCTTTGTCCCGATTGGTTTGAGTATGTTGCGTTATTTTCAAATCTTATTGAATGAGTGAAGTATATATATCTAATACTAGGCAGCGGTCGCAAAAGTGATCGTTTTTTTTTCTCGATGTCATCACGATTGGACAGCGATCTGATCGCGATATATTGATGGACCAAGATTTCATGAATAAAATATAACGTAATTAAAACGGAATCAGTTGAAAGCAAACAAAAATACCACACTAGATGCAATGCTTTCGGGTATATTTTCGACTAGTGCGATGCTTTCGGGTATCTTTTCGACTAGTGTCATTTTACAGTGCTGTTGACAGAAGAATGGATACAGAATATCGGCCTGATCAGGAGCAAGTCGTGATTCGGTCAAACATTCTCTGTCCGTTTTAGTAATGGTAGTACAGTGATGTATACACAGTATGGCCGCCGCGGACTGGTCCACGATCGCAATAATATTAGATTCCAAACACCCATCAATTATAGGAATAATCATCGACAGTTTAATTAGTGGTACCCACTGCTTCATTAATTAAAATTTTGCTTTTATTACCAAGTGAACGCATGCGTCTGCATCACTGCCTACGCGTGGAATATGACCAGTCCACTGTGACTGTGCTGTATGTAACACAGCCTGTCCCAGCATTATTGTTATGGTACTGCGTGCTAAACTACTTTGTTTCCATAACTGACTCTAATGTGATCAACGGAAGATCAATATTATTGCGCATGTGAGTGCATGCGGTCTTTGAGTTTTGTATCGAAACAAAAGATCTTAGGGAAAAATCCTAAAATCAGGGAGGATCAGTTGTCGACAGTGGAGGGGATTAAGCCAGCCCGACAACTATCCTTGCCATGAAAAATTGCTGAAACCGACCAGAACGATTTGTAATAACCACATGTACTGAGATCTGTAATTCAGGCTACTGCTGTCGTCCGCTGCGTCTGGATCACAACGCCGCAAATACCGCCTATATGTACATACTGTACACCATCGAAAGCACCGCTTCAGTCGCCAGACATAGTCGGTGTGTTGGTATCCGGCAATTTCCCCCAGGTATGTGCCCATCCGAACATTTGCTACCTTGGCCGTTGTCATTTGAACAGAACCCCTACGGTTATCGACAATTCCGGACATGATACCCCCCCCCCCCTCCCCTCGCCCACGGTGCATTCCCAGTCGGGAGGTAACTGAATTGTGTCCTTGGGCAAGGCACTTAATCCCGATTGCCAGCATGGTGGCAAGGTGGCGCTGTGTGCTAAGGCGTATTGCACATTGATGGTGCACTTGTCTTCAACCAGTGCCAACCCTGATTGTGTGGAGTTAGTACGTTGGGGAGTCTGACAGTTACTCGGCGCTGTACTGTGGTTCTCTCCGGGTACTCCGGCTTCCTCTACTGTTAAAACTTTTCGACACAAAATGACTGACTGTTAAATGTGTCGTTAAACCCCAATAAATATACAATTAATCATTTTATTTTTTATCTTGCCTTTCGAATAAGTAGTGTACATGTTATGGTTAGCACAAAATATGCTTCAATAATAAGAATTGGCCATTAGAATTAAATATTTCTTGACTCAGAGTGCTTCTGCAACACACTGTAATACTTGCCATTTCAAAACCGACATATCATGAAAATCGGCTTACTATAAAGAATGTTTGTAAGAACACTTCTGATTGATCCTCACGCATTTAATACTTACAACGCGTAATATTTCACGGAAGACGAACAGTGCAACCGCCGTGGAATGGCCAAAATCCAGGCGTTGGCAATTTTGCACACTGTCACTTTTGTCAATCAGTAATCAGAAGTTCTGAGAAAATATTCAATGAAAGAAGCAACGGCTTGCACCCGGTGCTTCTTTCATTGCAAATTTGCGAGCGATTCCATTGTTTTATGGCGAAGATTCACTGCAAATGCGTGTGTGGAAATAATGCTCACGCGTAGATTTTGACCTTTCCACGACGACTGCCCTCTACCGGCAGCTGGTTGACAGTATGTTTACAATAATATTAACGATAATCCTTCACAGTGTACGAAAGGAAAATATCCCACCCATCCCTGACATATATTGTTACGAAAATCGACTTTGATAGTCACCTTGGTTGAGAATATTAGATACACGAGGCAGGTCCAATTAAGAAGTAAGTAATTGTTGAGAAAATACTTGTCCCATGACATCAGTAGACAATAAAGACCAGTTTCGTTTTTATAGGGGTTTAACGACACCCTTGCCAGCATTGGCCACCTCGTGTCAGACAGTTTTGCGGGTGTAGGAAGTCGGGTCAAGTCGAGAGAATCACAGAGCAGCGGCGAGCAACTGTCCGACTCCCCAACGTCCAACTCCGCACAAGCAAGGTTAGCATTGGTTGAAGACATCTGTACTGTCGACGTGTAGTACGCCTTATAATACAGCTCCACCGTTCTCCCCTGTGGGTAATCGGGAATAACCCTTTACCTAACATGAAAAGCAGACGACACTAGCAAAACAAATTCTTGAATAACTAATTTTTTTCATTTTATGTCTTAAAATCATAGGTTAGGACCCTTCTTTGGAACGAGCTCGACGAGCTCGTTCCAAAGAGAGGTCATAGCCTATGTTTTTGAGACAAAAAATGAAAATATAATGAAAATTAATTTGCGATTTTTGAGAACAGCGCTGGCTGGTTTTTGCCGTTACGTTGGGTAAAGGGTTAAGTGCCTTGGCCATTTACTCAACGCAGCTTCCCCTGGTGGAGATCGAGCCGCGGAACGTTTGGTTTGAATTCTATTCCGTAACCACTGAGTCATCGGGCTCTCTTTCTTTTTATTACTTTTTGTAAACGAAAGCAACAGGCAGCTTCCTGACCCGTCTGTTGTTTTCATTTATTCACAGTTACAAAGGGAATGAAAACTTTTTTATGGCAAGCTAATTAAAAGCAACTAGTGTTCAGATACTCCGTCGGAATCACATCTCCCGACACTAAGTGTCCATTTCCGCTCTTTGTTTTGCGAAGGCGTTTTTAATAATAATAATAATAATAATAATTTTAAAGCCTAGAATCCACACACGGTGTTCAATGGCTGTACAATAATTGCATACATACATATACACACATACACATACATTCTCTCACAAATACATTGATACATGGATCACTATAATCATTTATTAGTGCCCAACGCCACATCAGCAACCGGTGCTATATCGTAGCGATAAGCGACAGAACCTAAATGAAAAAGGGTATTGAATTAAAACAAAATAAAAGCAAAACAAAACAAACTACAACTTGACCAAAACAAGTATGTGAGTGTAACTTGACGGGTAGCGAGGCAATCCTCACTGACTCAGTCACACCCACGTACCTGGTAATGTCAGTTTATGACCAAAATTAAAAGACCACTGAAGGAAACGCCTTTCGAAAAAGGTAGGTTTTAGTACCAGACTTGAATGATTCAAATGATTTACTATTTTGTATGTCGATTGGAAGAGAAATCGAAAGCCTTGGGTCAGCAACCGCAGAGGCCCTATCACCAGCACTAGTAAATTTAGATACGGGCTGAACCAGATTGAGTTGACCTGATGACCCAAGAGACCTCGGTGGTTTGTGGATAGTAAACAGATCGGGCAGGTAGGATGGTGCAGATCCCGAGATACACGGAAACCCCAAAAGGACAATTTTAAATTGAATTCTTGCTTAACGGGTAGCCAGTGTAACTCAGAGAGTACTGGTGTTATATGGCAGTACTTTTGAGTTCTGGTTATGACCCGTGCAGCACAATTTTGGATGTGTTGTAGCTTTTCATTAATAGATGTTTTAGAGCCAATCAGAACGAGCAATTTGCAAGTTTTTATCCTTCATGGAAAAGAATGTAGCAAATCGCATCTCCTGGACTTTTTAAATTAATGGAATGAACAGTGTCTGCGTTATATGTCACGATGCTCGCATTATTGATAAAATGAACAGATAAAAAAGCTACAAAGTATCAAAAGATAGTGATAACGCCGCTTTCTTATTTTTAAATATTTATTTATTTATTGGTGTTTAAGGTCACATATTTATGGCACAAGGGCTAATCATGACCGTGACAGTTTTACGGGTGGAGGAAGCCGGAGTACCCGGAGAGAACCACCGAGCAACGACGAGCAGCTGCCAGCTCCCCAACATCGTAACTCCGCACTGCAGCACAGGCAGGGTTAGATTGGTTGAAGACATGCGTACCATCGACGTGCAGTACGTCTTAGTACACTGCGTCATCGTGCCCCCACGCGGGCAATGGAGATGAAGTGTCTTGCTCAAGGACACAACGCGGTTGCCGCAGGTAGGATTCGAACCGAGGATCTCTCGGCTTGCAGCCTGCACCTCTACCTACTGAGCCACCGCGCTTCCCTTATTTTTAACCCTTTACCCAACGTAACGGCCAAAACCGGCCAGCGCTATTCTCAAAAATCGTCAGTTAATTTTCATTATTTTTTTCATTTTTTGTCTCAAAAACATATGTTATGACCCCTCATTGGAACGAGCTCGTTCCAATGAGGGGTCATAATCTATGTTTTTGAGACAAAAAATGAAAAAAATTAGTTGTTCAAGAATTTTATTTGCAAGTGTCGTCTGCTTTCCACGTTAGGTAAAGGGTTAAAGGAGATATTAGCAGAGCGTAATAGTCAAACGTTCAAAGTCATTTGGAAAACAAGCTTCGGTACTTTTATACTACTCTACGGGAAAATGCCAAAGGTTTGTGAAACATTCGCTAATAATTCGAAATTCAGTGTTCTTTTTAGTGGTTATCCGATGATCGGAACCGGCCACCACAATCGGCCGAGTGTGGGCAATCGGGTGACAACGGCAACGGCTCCTGGAACATCGGTTCAACCGATTGTAACCAAGCATTTTGTGATGATTCATAAACCGCATTTTATTATCTTTTGCAATTGATCAATTGTTAATGTAAAATGATGTCAATGATACCATTCAATAAATTTGAAAAACCACCACAATGTGTATTCATAATCTCTGTAGATATCCATTTACGGGATATACAAGTTAAACGACACGTAACGCTTACAATGGGGCGCACTTACGGCAATCGCCAGTTCATACCGGAAAAGTTAAGGAAGCTCTCAATTGACTCAGATCGCAGTAAAATTTACAAGTTGCACGGACTTGGGCGGTAAACGTTACTCCGAGAGCCACATTTAACGCCCAAGTGTGCGCTACTGGTAAGTTTACTGGAACCGAGTCACCGAACTGTAAACACTGTGAAATATGTTCAATTTAATATAGTTCTTTGCAAGCCTCGACATATCTAGTCGTGCAAGGTATTACAATCGGAATCGGCATCGGAATCGGCCGATTGCAGCTCAAATAATCAGTAATCGGTCAGCGACCATTTTTGGTAATCAGTTGATTTTCTGAAATTCCCATACTCTCAGTGTTAAATTTACTGACAGCCCAAGGCAATTAAAGGGAGCTAACTGTTCTGTAAATCTCCCGCAGGGACAACAATTATCAGTCATGCAACCTCTCTTCTGCCAAAACGTTAAATAATTCAATGCGTCCATTATGAATAACTCGTAATGATTGTTTTGATTTTTTTCTTGCTAATCATAAACTGTAGAGAGGGTTGGAGCGTTTCGATAGACTCTACGCATAACCAAACTGCGGTGTGTCTACCCCCCCCCCCCCCCTGCAGAATCTTCTATCATGATTAAAATTTTTGACGCACCAATTATCACTTATTAGTCTATATTAGAGGGCCCGTCTTCGACACATGACACACTTTCAGTTGATTACCCCTTTTTAACAGGAAGGTTAAAATTCAACGCATCAGATTTTTGAGTTTTGCTGACTGAGATAAAACATCTTCATTTATAATACAGTACGTGGAGAGTGTATTATCACTAAATCACCCGCAGAGTGGAGATTCCACCTAAGCAATAATTGCAAATTTGTTGCAAAGCATAACGAGTTGAAGCAAAGTTTCAGCCAATGGACCTCCGGGTTACACCCGGAGGTCCATTGGCTGAGACAATTGCTTGTGTTTTTTATCGATATGTACAAAATTTTAAATTTATAGCTTGGGTGATAACTCCACTCCACGGGTGATTTAGTTACAATTCACTCTCCACGTACTATATACTACATCGCTCCCATCACGCCCTCTATACAAAGGATTTGACCGATCACCCCGATCACCCCAGAACGTTATTCAAAGCCTAGTCCATAAGTTCATACTAGCCATATGATATTATTCATTATTGTTTCTGTCTCCTCCACTTCGATTAACCCTTTACCCAACGCAGACGATTTCAAAATTGATTATTTTAAATATCATTTTTTAATTGTTTTCTAAAAATTCAACAAAACCATATCATGTGACCCCTCTTTGGAACGAGCTCGACGAGCTCGTTCCAAAGAGGGGTCACATGATATGGTTTTGTTGAAATTTTTAGAAAAATAATATTTTTTCAGTTGCTCAATTTGCATATTACGCGGGCTGATGCGGGCGATTTGTTGGGATAAAAGGTTAATGTCTAGCGAATGCCCGTATTCGTTTTGTCATCTGAGCAGCAGACATTTATAATAAAGTGAAAGTTACCTTTATTTCTAGGATCAAAGTAAATCTGACCTGTCCTACTTTTTGTTATTTCCCCACTAAACTAAACGTTACAGACGAATGGTTTCGATACAAAAGGGTCAACCCAGTCCGCCAATCCCTTATCATAACCATTCATGTAAACTCTGTTATCCTATTTTATTTTCGTCATCGTTCCGATTGCCTGATCTGATAATACAATGACATAACTTTCCGTGTCATTAACTTCTGTCATAAATGTATTAACCCGTTGGACCCTAATGGTATATCCCATGCTTATTCAGAGCCATCAACTGGTAGATTCTATATTCGTTACTGTGGGGAAGACCAATCAATATTTTCAACGTGCAGCCCCGAGGCTGCACGTTGAATATATTGTTTGGCCTACCACACACATTCACTATGCAACTATCTCCATTTGGGAATTCTGGCGTGGGCTGTTGGACTTCTATGCTAGAGGTTCCGAGTTCGATCCCCGAACTTTTAATAGAAAACGAACCTAAATCATCCGAGTTACGACTGGAGTGGTTTCGCGAGCGTAATCGACCAATGATTGCCTCTGCTCACCATCCTCTTGTTTGCAGGATTATCGTCTCTTGTTTTGCCGACATAATTGGCTTGCAGACACAATTGGCAATGCGAACCTCTTCAGTTGAAACACACGGAATTCACGGGGATTCCTGATTTTCTACCAGGGTATTTGGAAGGATTGCGCGATATTTAATCACCACGAAGTTCGATAACGCCCCACTTTTATCACCACAACAGCAGAAACATGTACTGCTCTTTGTATTTCACCACCTTACGCATTCACAGTAGACTAAAAATAAAATCCATGAAACCCATTTATTTGCTGAAGTTGCTGTGGTTTTGTAGTACTACTGACTGTACCATAGAACACACGCGCTGCATATAGAGTGACCTCACTTCCCAAGGATGTGATTCAACGAGCAAAAAAAGTATTATCTTTTCATGTGGGGGTAAATATAATTCAAAAGGTATTGGTTTGAATGCCCTCAATATCTTTCTATTCGTCCAACAATACCAGAAATTAACACATGGATGAATTTTCCCGAATAACAAAAAGCAAAGGAACATATAAGCTATAGAAGCTAACAGCGATTCAATGGGTATTTCATTGAATGTAACGGGCCTGCACTGATACGAAGTTGAAGCGACCCGAAAGAACACTTATCTCAACGTTTCGTGGGCAATCCTTTATCAGGTAACACCTTTTTTCAAGATTCTGTGTACAGGAATTAAACAGGTGAAGTAATGATAACTTACTTGTGTTAGTGCGAAGGCTGAGACGAGCAAACTGGAATTGTGCATTTTAGTTCTTGACTTTCGCTTTTCAGTGCTATGGTAATAGGGTTAAAACAACGATATGGAAACGTTGAATTTTTGTAACTGTGACTCTGGTTTACAGCACAATTGTGGACTCACAGGAAGATTGTGACATCGTTGTTCATTACGGTGCAATAAATGCCAGGTCGACAACTTTGTATTTTGCCAACACAGGTGTTTTAATTAACGTCATGCACACGCCGCTGCAAGGCTGAGGGCAACACAATCACCTTATAATTCACAACTTCATAAATGCCAGGTCGACAACTTTGTACTTTGGCAACACAGTTATTTAGCAACTTCTTAATTAACGTCATGCACACGCCGTTGCAAGGCTGAGGGCAACACAATCACCTTACAATTCACAACTTCTTATTGAACAGTGTAGCCACCTTGTAGCCACTTTGTAGGTGTTTCCTGACAAGTCTTGGCTGCCTACATAGGCAGCCAAGACATGTATAGAAACAACCAGCAAATCACTTAAAATGTAACTTATAAGTTTCTGCAGTGACTTTATGTTGACGAACCTATTTTATTGCAGTAAAATGGTCAAGTTGAGTCGGAATCAGTCCTTTGGGTTAACAACTTTGACGCAGCGAAAACGCGGCCCAACAACTATCATGCGTCGTTCAACAACTTCTTATTTTTCGTTGTAAACTTGTTGTTGAAAGATTGTGGCTACAGACAGCCTTCCCATAACTAACTAACAGCGCTGCTGTTACGTTTTGTGCTGGCTGGAATGACACCCTGCTAGAAATAGCCCTGTCAGCAGTGCGTTACATTACAACATTTGATTGCCAAGTCAAACAAAGCTAAAGGGTATCGTCACCAACCCGTTAACTAGCCCGATGGGTAGACGGACCTTGTGAACACTGTTTCTCTAATAACAAAAATGTATTCATACTTTGTCTAAAACATTGCTTTTGACTTATCATTGGAATGGGTTTGTCCCAAAGAGTGTTCATAAGCCATATTTCGGACGCAAATATTGAAAATATAGACACATTTGAATTGTGATTTTTGTGAATACTGATGTAATATAGACAAATTGTTATTAGGGGTTAAACTGAATAAACAGTTCTGGAAAAGTTAACAAATGACAACCCACTGTAAGAAGTGTAAACCCTTTATGCTATTTGTATAAGATCTTGCGATAACGCAAAATCGGTCGCCGTATTTCTTTTGAAACAAACGTTAGGCGAACGAAGGGATCATTCGCTCGATTGGTACAAAACGAATGTTGTCAAAAGTAAGGTGCGTCGTAGCAAATGGGTATTGGAGGGGACCCATTCAACATCCGATCCCACTTTTCCCGAAAATGCCAAACTTAAAAACATGAATTGCTGATATCACTTATACTGGTTCATGCAGTCTCATCCTGATATTTATTGGGTCATTTTGCTATAGTTATTTCTTCACTCTATGTGTATTTACGCCCTTTATACCTAACCTGAAAAGCAGACGACACTTGCAAAAATAATTCTTGAATAACTATTTTTTTTTCATTTTTTGTCTCAAAAACATAGGTTATGACCCCTCGTTGGAACGAGCTCGACGAGCTCGTTCCAACGAGGGGTCATAACCTATGTTTTTGAGACAAAAAATGAAAAAAATAATGTAAATTAATTGGCGATTTTTGAGAATAGCGCTGGCCGGTTTTGGCCGTTACGTTGGGTAAAGAGTTAAAAAATACTGGGGGTGCTACAGTTGACATAAAATGTTATTTTGTCTTTCCCTGAGAAGACCCTGGATCATCACCTATGTGGAACGCATACTCTCAACCCAGCAAGAAGTGAAATGAAGTGTAGGTAAACCTATTTTTCTGCTGCCATTTGCACTTTAGATTGGCTACGCCCATAAACATATTTACCAACAGGGGCGTAGCTAGGATTTCCTATTGATGGGGGCAGGCGTCAGGTCGATATATGCCACAGGCATATCCGAAGGCCGTAAGCCTGAGGTGAGGATAGGTATATCACTCCCATTGGTGGGGGTTCGGGGGATCCCAATGGGAGGACAATAACCACCTCCACCTCTGGCCTACGGTTCCTTCCACTCATTGGTGAGGGTTCGAGGTGGGGCACCTGAGAAAATTTGTGAAAATTTGTGTAAAAGGCACTTAATCCCGATTGTCCACACGAGGGCACGGTGGCGCTATGTACTAAGGCGTACTGTACGTCAATGATGCACCTTCCTTCAACCAATGCTAACCCTCCATATGCGGAGTTAGTACGTTGTTGAGCGGGGTCTGACTGTTGTTCGCCGCTGCTCGGTGGGTCTTTTCGGGTACTTCGGCTTCCTCCACCCGTACAACAGCCCGCCACGAGGCGATTCCGACTGTCAAATGTGTTATTAAACCTCATTAAAATGCAAAAAAGTAAGTAAGGGCTTCCTTTATCGATCGTATTTTTTATGTAAACGATGGGCGGACGAAAGGGTCGTTCGCCCGTTCGCCCGATTGATACAGGCCTTATAGTGACGCAATATGTTTACCAAATAGGCGCGGCTACCGGCCTTTTCGCAAATGTGATGATGTCATCAGTAATCAGTCTCATTATGTTAGCAGACGTTTTCATAGTCTGTTAAATTTTAAACGTGTCTTAACTCTGGGCGGGTGAATATGAAGTTAGGATGGTCAAAAATAACAATAAAATGTACTGAACTCCTAATATGTCGGGTAAATAAAATTTCTATGTTATATACGACGTTGTCTGCCTCTGGCAAGCCACTAATATTTATAAATATGCAAAAGTACGCCAATATGAGATGAGGGTATAAGGAACGAATGAATTATTTAACGGTTTATCAATTGTTCCCTGCAGCCCCCTGTGTTTAATTTGCAAAGAGTGGTGATGTGGTAATGTTGGGAAATGATTCGGAGACGAAAGTGTAGTTAATCGGACAAACAGTTGGAATATTTTCATGTTGTTCGGTTTAAATACAATGGAAAGACATGCGGGCCTGTTCATTCTTTTATGCTTTCTTGTAACTGGTAAGTGCTATGACGTGCTATGACGTAACGTTTTTTCCATGCTATTTTTTACACGAACAATTTATTTCAAGTTTTGTCTGTTGCAGTTAAAACTAGAAGTCCTGTCATGAAATGCGCACAAATAGCACGTTGATATGCGCGTTAATGTACGCGTTATGGCCCAAGTAAAGCTATCAAATTTTGTACATATGGCCTGTGCACAAGCAATGTTTCAGCCAATGGACCTCCGGGTAACCCGGAGGTCCATAGGCAGAAACATTGCATGTGTTTGCTATGAGTATCCAGGAGAACCTGCCGTGCTTTGGATGCCATTCGATATGACAATTTCGCGCAATTCCAACGCGCAATTAAGCCGAGATAAGCGCACTATTCGTGACAGGACTTCTAGTTTTAACTGTATTCATTCATTGATGTCGAAGTTCATCTTCAGCTGAATATATCGTGACCACAAAACATGTAAATAGTCATGTTTAGCCATTCGTTCAGACACATTCTGCGAACTTTGGAGAACGTTCAGCGAGGTGTTGGTACCGCATTCTATTTTATCAATACAACAGAACTTGCTTGCTACAGTAACTAAGCACCACACCACTTTCCGCTGTTACAATTTATTGTTATAACAATCCGTGAATTGGTTTTCATTGGAGTGTGAAAGTTTATGTATGGAAGTGTGTACCTGGGCGTAACTATGGGGTTGGGTGTAGGGGTGACACCCCACCCCATAGTTACGCCCCTGTACACACTTCCATTTTAATCTGGATAGGTGACTGAGATATCGATTCGCTTTTGCTGTTAATCGTATTCATTCCTTCTTACGGGACGAGATTTGCTTCTTAAACGTTATTATTATGGTTATTTATTGGTGTTTAAGGTCACATATTTCTGCACAATGGCTATTCATGACCACGACAGCTTTACGGGTGGAATCGGAGTACCCGGAGAGAACCAGCGAGCAACGGCGAGTAACTGTCAGCTCCCCAACATATTAACTCCACACAAGCAGGGTTAGCATTGGTTGAAGACAGGTGCACCATCGACGTGCAGTACGCCTTAGTACACAACGCCACCGTGCCCCCACATGGCCAATCGGGATAAAGTGCCTTTCCCAAGTATACAGCGCAGTAACCCCTGGTGGGGATCGAACTGTGGACCTTTCGGTTTGACGTCCAAGCCGTAATCACTGGGCCACCACGCTCCCTGAACTAAGTAATAATTGAATGACATTGTGAGGTATAATAGGCCAATCATTATTTTAAGTCCGCTTCGAACCGAGGACCTTTTGTCTTGCAACTGGGCCACCCCCCCCCATCCCCCCCCCCCCCAACCCCCTCCGCATTTTGGACTTGTATGACACGCAGTCAGTCTGTGACTGACTTGAGATACTGGGGTCCTAGCATGACAAATTTTGTATCGGGTACGTGCTTTTTAAATAAGAAGTTGGGAACGCCATGCACCACGACAGTTACATGCTTTATTCCACGAACAAGTTTCACAAGTATTTAACCTTTTACCTAACATGAAAAGCAGACGACACTTGCAAAAAAAATTCTTGAATAACTAATTTTTTTTCATTTTTTGTCTCAAAAACATAGGTTATGACCCCTCTTTGGAACGAGCTCGTTCCAAAGAGGGGTCATAACCTATGTTTTTGAGACCAAAAATGAAAAACATAATAAAAAGTAATTGGCGATTTTTGTGAATAGCGCTGGCCTGTTTTTGTCCCGTTACGTTGGGTAAAGGATTAACTATAAACTCCATTAACTAATATTCCAGCAACACCATCAAGGCATACATTCGCAGAAGGCACGCCTTGATGATGCAGTTGGTATATATCTTCAGTCGGGACTTGAGTCACAACAGTCGGGAAAAATTCGGTTCACTCTCCCTTAATCGTGTGATCATCGCAACTGTTGTCTGCACTCTTGGACAGTTACACAACATTTATAACATTTTGTTGGTGTGTGGGCGTGTGCGAATGAGTGTGTTCCCATGGGTAAGTGGAAGTGGAAATGGGAATGCTTGTTACCTGGGCATAAAGTCAATATCTCTCATAGTTGTGACATATAGGCCCCCGTGAACAGGGTGCTTGTGTAACATAATATACGTATTATTGCCTTGCTGTTAACACATGCCACAGTAATAAAGAAATGCGTACTTACTATAACGAATCATGCCTGTGTGGATTTTCCATACAATATTAACTTTAAATTTGGCTTCTTTTTCCAACAGATACCCTCCAAATTTGATTGAACTGAAGGGTTGATGTTTCTAATGTAGAATCATACTTCAGCCCTTGATACAATTGTTAAACTGCCGCAATGTCTATTTATTGAACAACAACAACAACAGAAAAAAAAAAACAAAAATCAAAATACCATCCATATTCTCGACCCTTTACACGCTGAGAGTTATCGACTAGAGGAAACTCCTCTCTGAGTGTGTTTTGGTGTTAAGCTTTATTTATACCGTGATTATCTATTCTACTACAAAAAAAATAGCCAATGACATAAATTTTAGCTTTACACATCAACCGTGGTAAACACGTCAGCAATGTGATTTCAATAGGAAAAATTAACCTGCAGTGGAACTACATCCAAGTTGACCTTTGGTGACCTCGCCTTGAATGCAAACTTGTTAAAAATTATCACTCGTCGCCTCGTGAAGAGTGAAATAAAACCGACAATTATTTATGACGTTTTTAAATAAGTTGACGTCATAAAACAACATAAATTAAAAAACATGCGTTGTCTCATATAAATAAAGCACCCACAATTCGCAATGTTATTTTCTTATGATATTAAAATGAAAAAGGCCCCGTAAATTGCGCGTTTCATTTACTATTTTGTTTCGGTGATACAATTGCCAGCGTAAGTACCGCCCACCGGTGTTCATGTAAACAAAAACAGATTCGAACGAGTGAATATTGATTTATTTAACATTTAAACTCTTATTAATCTGACGATCGTGATATAAATATCATATTTATATGTTATTAAAATTAAAAAAGGCCCCGTAATTTGCGCGTTTCGTTTTCTATTTCGTTTCGGCGATAAAATTGACAGCGGAAGTACCGCCCACCGGGGCTCGTGTAAACAAACACAGATTCACACGTGTGAATATTGATTTATTTAACATTTAAACTCTTATTAATCTGACGATCATGGTATAAATAAAATATACCCAAAGTAGCTTGATGTACCAAATGTTCACCACTCGTGATGAAGTGGTGTTAACCGCGCGCCAAAGGCTCGCGGTTAACACCGCTTCACCACGAGTGGTGAACATGTTGTACACCGAGCTATTATGGGTATATCCTATATATGACATTTGAGTTTTGTGATTTTCCCTCGGCTGTTTTGTCAAATGTATTAAATAATTTCATAATTTGAACATTTGGTACACCGATCTATTATGGGTATATCCTATATATGATAGTACTCAGAGTAGCTTGGGGTACCAAATGTTCACCACTCGTGGTGAAGTGGTGTTAACTGCGCGCCAAAGGCTCGCGGTTAACACCGCTTCACCACGAGTGGTGAACATTTTGTACACCGAGCTATTATGGGTATATCCTATATATGACATTTGAGTTTTGTGATTTTCCACTCGGCTGTTTTGTCAAATATATTAAATAATTTCATAACTTGTACAGCCCGAAAACAATTAAGGCAATGGTTTACACCTGTAGCTTTGGATGGTGTTTGTCAAGGTGATAGCTAAAAGTGGCGATTTTCGTGTTTAAAAGTGTAAATATTTTCGATAATCTTCCTGAATGGGTTAAAAACAAAACTTAAAGATAGGTATATGGCGGTCCCCGAAAACAGATTGACAATAATTCAGACGCTGCTAAATTAAGCATGAAGTTTAATGTCCATTATGGCGCACTTGTTGAACCCCACATGGACTATCTGATAACAGATCAATAGTAAGAGAGACAATATTCTCTTGTGTAATCGTTATTTGGGTAATTAAGCCCAGTTAAATTGTAATTGTTGGAAAACAGTACATCGCATATGTTCTGCACACACACCCATATTACGCATCTATCCTGTCTCCGAAATGACAACAGATACCAAAGTCAAAGTCTTTCAAAGGAACTTTGAAGCGAGTGTTAAATTAAGATAGATCTAAGCGGCCAAGTTCAAGAGAAGCGATTAACTGAGAATAAATGTTCTGGCCATCTGAATAAAAATCGGGGGATTTCTCGAAAAATTCAATCCAGCCAATTTCAGTCGGAAGGTGTGTAAGGCTGTGGGTCGTTGCGAGTAGATGGGGAGATCCCATGCCATAGGTTACAGGAGGTGCCGCATCTGTGCGAAAGTACAGTCACGTTGTTATGTAGGGGAGCCACAGAGCTCATATTTAGAATAGGAGCAGCCGCGGGCCAAGTCGGTGGCCATATATAAGAATAGGATCAGTAACACGAAGTACGAGCTCAGGGAGCTACATGCATTTAGGTAAACGTCATTGCCTGTTTTGGAAGGCGAGCCATACGTAGGCAGAGTAGGCTTTGCCTGTATGAACATTGTACCGAGACAAACGTAAAGGGGAGTTTAACCCATTGGTGGCGACTGCTTGTGTGAAAAGCGTCAAGTAAGGTGACAATAAGCTAGTAGCCGTGCGACGGCAGTAGTAGAGTGACATTCCGTCACCTGTTAGAGCAGAGGCGCCCGATAAAGTGACAATACGCTATTGGCCGTGCGACGGCAGTGGAAGGGTGAAGTGAAGAGGCGACCAAGGAAACAATACCAGCGAAGAGGAGGAAAAACCAGCGACAGCAGAAAATGCGGGCCCGCAAGTGACTCCAAAATTGTGGGTAGGGGGTGGTTGATTGTTTGTATTCTTATTCTTATGGATTACATGTAAGTCACCGATTATCATATTTATTTTTCTTATATATGTATTAAAATTGTTGTTTTCAGTGCACCCCTGTTGATTTATGCTATTCAAGGAACATGTATTAACCCCTTCAGGATAAGAACCACCCCAACAAAAGTGAAACGGGCGGGTTCGTTACGGCGAGACATACGTTCAAGCTCGGGTTCATACAACACTCCTTGAGATTTGGTTGGCTGAATACGCGGCGCGAATCTGTTTCCCCTAGCAACGACAAAGTGTTCTGCCCTGTCAGGTTCCGCTCCACAGTTTCGCACTATTGCTCAGGGGTGAAATTCTAAACATAGGGCATAATGTTGAAACTAAGGCCATGTAAAATTGAGATATATTTTTAGTATCAGATATATGATTACATTAGGCTTTTTGTTGGACAAGAGAATTTGAAGTTTTGGTCCCAAAGTTGGATTCTGATACATAGGGGTAAATTACCAGATGAATTACGGGAAACAGTGGCTTCGAAAAATTGGCTATTTTTTAAAATGTAATTTGTACACGGGTTTGTTACCAGACAGGTAACTAAAAAATGAGACGAAAACATATAAATTTTTTTTGGGCATTTTAGAAACAGGGGATGCTCTGTTCCAGGGGTGGGTCGGTGGGGTTGGTGGAAAAATTCTGCTTTTGAGGCTGCTAGGTGGCTGAAAATGGTTTCGGCATTTTTTCATGCAATTTTTGAGGTTGAAGTCTGGCCTTTGACAATAAATTATTCCACCCACATTCAGATTGTTTATTTCTACTTAGTCAGATAGTGTTATATGTTTTTTTGTGGATTTGGGAAATGTAATAAATGTTATGAGTTAGATAACTAAGCTACAGAATATTTGCATTTGAAGAGAGTGTATGGCATGTCATATTTGGAAATGCCCGGAAATCTGTGGAGCGGAACCTCAGGGGTTTTGTGGTTTTGTTTGTGCTCTGTATTTAAAAAGTGAAACAATTATCGACATTTTGCTTAATATTTCGTTTTATTTGTCCATCAGAACATGGATTGAATCACAAAGGATTCTGGGATATCGCAAGTGAAAGTATGTGTTGGAAAAGACAGTAGTTGTTGCACCGCCATCCTCCTTTCCTCCTTTACACCCCACCCCCACCCCGTTCATCATATTATTCCGCTGACTTCAAACACACACAATGAGCTTACTAATGTTAATACACACTAAAAACTAAAGTGTTAAAACTTACACTTTCAAGGTGTTAAACCCATTCTAACTCTTAGGGTTTGATTTTAACACTCAGAGTGCAATGCTTTAAGCACTTAGACATTACAATCGTCAGACATCTGAAACTTGAATGGATGGCACTTCCCATGTGTCTAGCATCGGTGGTGCTTCTGGAATCGTCCATAATTTGATTTGCGCTTGGTGGGTACATAATTAAAAGGATACAACGCAGATGACGCGGATCAGGCTCGAGAGTTCGAGCCTGATCCGCGTCATCTGCGTTGTTTCCTTTTAAGTGTCGCGACATTGCATTTGTCAAGTGGTATTATTGTAACACCTGTCAAGTTCTGGGATATCTACAACTTGAACAAAGTGCTAGTTCAGCACTTAGTAAGTGTTAAATACAGCACTTCAAGTGTAGTTTTTAACACTTTAGTTTTTAACGTGTACATGACTTAAACTGTATTTAATTTTGGCTAGCAGCTTCCAAGAAATCTCATTAAAATAGCATCTGACTCAACAATTCCTGCGGAGAATGACACGTATAAGACAGCCCGTTTGATCAGAATGGAGGCTGCTTTAGCGTTTGGTTTTAATTTCAGTTGGGCAAAGGTAAGTTTATCAATATGCAGTGCTCACACTAGTAACAAAATGAGTGTGGGACAAAGGCGCCCGGGAAATAAAACTTCAAAGAAAATGACAAAGGTGGCAAAAAAAACTCTGAAATATTTTTTAGAATTATTTGTATTTGTTAAAAATTTTAATTTTACTTCGTATTCCATTTTGAATATATTTTAAGTTGTTTACTCCATATCTTTTTCAATTTTAAATCGTTTCAGACAAACATCGATTTTTACTTTCAACGTCGTTGGGCGTATGCATGGCTATTGATTGAAAATAATAATTCGTCCCTTGAATGCAAGAATGTGCCATGCTCAAAAGCATTGCAGATAGCGCCTTATTGCGCCCAAGAGACGAATTGATCTTAGATACCCCACAATTTCATGTAAATTAGACTTAGTGCAAAGAAGGAGGCATAAAACTTTCCTGAAACTGAGGAAGGCATACCCCATTTACTACTTTCAATCGGCAACACTGAAGGCTGAATACAGCGATGTCCATTTGCTACCCCTCAGTGTCATTCAGTTGAACTTTAATTTGATGGACTATTGATACGTTTTCCATTTTTGGATAGTTTTGTGTTATTTGTAATTTTTTATCACATATTGACAGACAAAAATAATATAAAGTACAAAGGAAAAACGTTTTTTTTTCGACAACAATACAGTCCCTAACCGGGTTATTCCACCCACCATCGCTTTCCCTCCTAATTTTCCAGCATTCAGTCAAAAACCACTTCATAGTTCCCTCATTGCCCTTTCTCGATCTTCCCAACTATACAATTCTTTCTTGTCGTTCCTCGTCCACTTGTCCTTTATCTTTTCATCCCGTTTTTTCATTAGTTTCCCAAGTAGACTAGTTCTACTTGGTAAATATTTGGAGCATTCTAAAATTAAATGTTTATGTTCCAGAATATCTGCCACTCCTAAGTTGCACATTTGGCACGCCCTTTCCCCGCCTTTCCCGATTCTTGCTCTTAACGCTAGTGACTTGCATCTTACACTGAACAAACAACGATGACATCACAAACGATCAATCTAAGTACCCCTCAAGAACTGACGCATCTTTTTTATAAAACCTGTCTGTAGAACTGTTGATCCTAATTCCCGCAGGCCATTGTCTATTGCAATCCCTGACCACCCCCCCCCCCCCACCCCCGATAAAGCTACTCCCCTGTTTGAGTCCCCATTCTAGATCTTTAGTCTCACTGGAAAAATTCCCCTCGCCTGCCTCATCCACCCCGTCTTTACATTATAGTTCCAAACATGGTTAAACGCCGGCATCCACCCGAGATCCCATCTGACCATTTCCAGTACGGCTGGTTTGCGTGATTCGGTTGTCCACCTCTATCATTTTGTAGAATCTTCAAGTTCTAAGTTTAGATGGGCCACATCCGTTTCATAAATTATACTTGGTAATCCCACCCTCTCCCAAATCACTTTTCCAGCGGTCACCTTGTTAAAACTATTA
The DNA here is from genome assembly GCA_031216915.1 of Pictodentalium vernedei. NCBI lineage: Eukaryota > Metazoa > Mollusca > Scaphopoda > Dentaliida > Dentaliidae > Pictodentalium > Pictodentalium vernedei. The sequence continues at coordinate 818,520,034 of CM062296.1, forward strand.
CTTCCAAGTAGTTTCAACTGATTCAGTATCATTTTCCCTTTTGTCTTTTGTTTATTTGTGTGGTTTCTATATATGCCTCTACCTGTAACACATAAATTCACTCCCAAGTATTCATATTCTCCGTCCCCCACTGTTATATTCTTGTTTTCTTCTTCGCCAATAGATAATTTACCCACCCTCACTTCGCGGCTTGTCTACTGTACGACGAACATGTATTAACTTGCTTTTATTTTCGTTCAGTTCAAATCGCCATTTATCCTCGTATTTTCCTACCATGGTGAACGGTTTGTGTAGTCTCTCTTCACTCTCGACTAACAAAACCATGTCATCGACATGGAATAGCTCTGAGAGTTTTATCTTTCCAACTTTGACCATTCTGCGTTTGCGATCAACTCTTCTAAATCTTTTCTGTACAAGGCAAACAAAACAGGTGATGGATCCCAAGCCATATACTTCTATACCCACTTCTTACCATGCCACTCTCTATTTCCCTATTATCTACACCGTTTAGTCTTACTACATGTACATGCATCTCTATCCCCACTCAGGTTTCTTCTCTGCTCTACGGATCTTCCTGTTAATTACCCTTTCATCCTCGACATAAAAAGTCCTCTTCTTACCACCTGCCCCTCTCCCCAGTCTGTCAACCCTTTCCATTCACCATCAAATGCAAGAGAGACTTTCTCCGTCGTTATCTATTTTCATGACGGTTTGTTTGTCTTGAGGACTGTTTGTCTTGAGGGCTTTTTGTCTTGGGGATTTTTCTGCACCCAACAGACTAGAATTCCCAAGAGAAAAGTAAAAGGTTTTCTTTATAGTATTTTCCCGAAAACAAAGAACTTATTTTGTATGTCAATCAGTAGGGAGGGCCTTGTGGAGCTTAAAAATTAGATTTGATTTGAAATCGTCCCGAAGATACGAGTCGATTCGAGTCCCGGTGATTAGGGAATTTTCGAATCGTCGAGATGTTGTCAAAAGTCGACCAAGTGTCGTCTCTTGAACTCATCTTCTGTCATCATGTCTTAGAGACTATAGATGGTACCGTTGAAACTTCAAATCTGTTCATTGAAGTAATAGTGCGCTAAGTAACTGCACTTTTGTCCCTGTCAAACTGCACCATTAGCGTAACTCAATTCCCGTAGAAAAACAGCGTCCTGGACTCTGTACAAATCTCTACTAGTAAAGAGAGATCACTGGCATCATGTCCTACCTCTACTGGGATACATATACACATAATGATGTAAATAGATATTAAAATTCGACTGCATGTACAGAATGAAGAAAGTGGATTACTACTTAATCGCAGCGCCAAAAAATCCCCACTCGAAAAGTTTTTATAATTGTTCTTAACAGCGCAAGAAACACTTGCAGACTATCATCACATGGACCACCGGGTGCAACCCGGTGGTCCATGTGATGGAAGTTTGCAAGTGCTTCTTGTGTTTTATCTCCGGAGATTGGAGATAATTACTAAGTGAAAAAGTCTATCCCACAGCAATTTAGTCCATCCTCCACATACTGTGGTCTCAATATTTTCTTTCTGTTTGATCGGTTCAGTTCATGACTTCACTACCCACCTCGCTAAAAGCCATTACATTTTGCATTGCACAGCACAGATGCTCTCGTGCATTTCGGACTACTTCATTCTTCTGCAGTAAAGAGCGCGTCAAATAACGAACATTTTCTGCGATAATTGTGTCAGGACTTCTAGTTTCAACTGTAGAAGAAGACGTCAAGGAGGATCTGCCTACCCCCCCCCCCCCTCCCCGCAAAAAAAAAATAAATACTTTGATTCCGTTTCTGGAATATTCCACTTTTTGATTGACTCCCCAAACCAAAGAGTTGCCGTTAGATACAATATTTGTGTGGACGTGACGATTGTTACTTATTCCCTGTTCCTTATTCGACATTCATTATCAACCGAATATCGTTTGATAACAAAAGTCGAATACGGAACTGGGAATAAGTAAAGGCTATTACGTTAGTAATACTTGTGTGGAGTTTTGCAATATTTATAGCCGTACGAACTAAGAAGGTGCAATTGTATCGATTCGAGAATCGAATATTCGAAGCCCTCCGCCTGATTTGTTTCGACACGAAATTTGCAATTCGCCGAGCACTTAATATTTGCAAAGAAATGGACTTTCACTCCCGGAGTGATGGTCTCTTATCTGTGGTGATAATAGGTTACGAAAATGCATTTAGTAGATTTCTTCCCCTATCCTCCGAGGCAGCATATAATTAACCCTTTGAACTCTGGTGGTATCTTCCATGTTAGTTCAATGGCAGCAATTGGAAGGGTCCATGTTGATTATTTGGGGATGGACTAATTAATATTTACAACGTGCAGCCTTTGGGTTGCACGTTGAAAAATATTGATTGGTCTACCCATACATTCACTTAGAGCCATTATACATAATGAAAAGATGACGTATCATGTTCCTGGCTCTGAAAAGCAGTCTCTCGGGTTCAATATTTATTATTTTCTATCTCTATCCAATTATAAAATGTTGCATAAAAAAATCATATTCTGACATTTCTCTGTGTCCCGGTTTGCAGTTTTTTGCTCAAACCTGATCGACCATCCAAGAAGAGAATAAAAGAAATAGAGTTATCCGTGTCACAACTTTCAAGTAGAACTGTGTCAGTACAGTCTATGTTTTTTTTACTTTAGCATTGTTATTGTGGTGAATCTTCTACACGAAATAAGGTGTGTCTGACGTTTTACAACGGTTTGCCTAAGCCCGAGTTTGGTAAATATTAGACCCTTCTCACAAATCACCCCTTTATTATAGTATACAAAAAAAAAAAAATTCACCAGATTTGTCAAAGAGTATCTCTGTAAATCAGAGAAAACAGTTCCAAAATGGCGGCAGTCTCCAACTCCTACCTACCGATTGTGTATTAATATTATCGAAAATAATACAAAATCATTACATTTTCTCTGATTACAAGGTAACCATACCGTTAATTATTTCTATATTTAGAATATAAGTGATCATGGGCCCCAAAAGACCCCTAAATATCAGAACCCAATCTTAATCAGAATAAAGGGTTTTGATTAATATGAAAACTGTACAGTCATGTCTGACTAATAAGTACTGCCTGGTATGACTAATCGTCCCCTGAGTTCCAATGTGTTCTATGTGCCAGTAGGCACATAGAACACATTGGAACTCAGGGGACGTAATATTGAGCTTATTTTTTACTGTGTATGATGTTATGATTTGAACTATTTTTTTCTATGTCAACCGTCTTTCAAATAATGATTTCAAGGTTTTGAACTCAACGTGTGAAGCAAGTCTGTGAATTTTTTTGTTTTTTTGGTGAGAAGCGCTTGCAGTGGTGAGGGGTCCATCGCATCTGTGATATTCACACGCTAGCTCTGAAGCCACCAGTCAAATTTTTAAACGAATTCAATTATCGGCCGAACCATTGTGTTTTGGGCCGAAATTTGTTTGGAATGGAGCACAAATCTGCACTTTTCTGGACCTCAAAGTTCACAGTCAAGCCATGAAGAAATCAGACCGTCATATGCAGATTTAGGTACCCAGAGGGTGAATTTGGTGATGCTACCTTGCACAGCACAGCATCACTAGTTGTACCCTGCACAGCAGGGTAGCATCACTAATTGTACCCTCTTTGAACCTCAATCTGAATGGAGGTCTCAGGCCTAAACAGAAAGAGGAAGCCAGAAAACCAGAGTATGTAGTTTGTGTGGGGGAGGGGGGGGGGGAGTTAGCCCACTATGTGGGGTAGCATCAGCAAATACACCCTATGGGGACCTCAATCTGCAAATGACAGATTTTATATTTCCAGGCTTGTTCGTAGTGGAGACAAATTCTGCTCCCTGTCATACTCAATATAGATTGCAATTACGAGTTGGTAAAAGCAATATTGGCCTAAACTCTGCCTGCCTGCCTGTCTGCCTGCCTGCCCGCCCGAAAGAAACTGTCGCCTGAACCCCAGTTCGAACGTAAGCCTTGCCACCTTATCAATGCACTATCCGCTTAGGATTCCTGAAGGTGCCTGTGGCTTACAACGCCAAAGGGTGATCAACGATAATTCACTGAAAGATTATTTATTTACATGTACGAAGAAATATAATATGAAACAAATTACTCGCAAAATTATCCATACGAATACACTAATTACGCGAATAAAAGTTTATTCTTTTGGGCCCTCGACGTCTCCCACAGCTAGCTGTGTCCGCTGGATCAACCTCACATCATCTTCATCCTCTCACGGTTTGTGACAAATACAAAGTGTCTATTCACTTCTCGTTGCTTCCTCCTCGCAGGGTTAACTTCACCGTCAGTTGGGCTTAACTCATACAATGTTCTGCTTGTGCGACTCTATCAGCGTTCTCACAGTTCAACTACAATTCAATCGGCGTCTACCACAGTTCACGATCACTTTGCCCCTTGGCTGGCTTTCACGGGGTTAAGTTATTCTTCGCCTTCAGCTTTCTACTTAACAAAGCTTACATAAAAATATTCTGCAAAGTGTTCTCAACATCACCAATTCTCGCACCGCCTAAAACTATCTTATCTCTCGAGCTATTCCAGCGCTTACTCAGGCTCTTAATACGGTCCCTAGACCTCAACGTTACAGCTTTTACTTCCTTGGCTACTATGCCACTACGGTTCGCAACCGTTAACAAACTTCAATCGGTTCCTTACAACCCTCACAGGGTTACGACAATACGCGGACTTTCAATCTCGGTGCCTATGACCCTCGACGGCCAAGGCTAAATTCGCACTTTCTCTGAGTGCCCTCAGGCCAACTGCCTCTCAGAATTCTGCTTCTAAAACAGGTAATGCCGTTTACCAAATGCATATAGCTCCCTGAGCTCGTACTTCCTGTTCCTGTTCCTATTCTCATGTATGGCCACCGACTTGGCCCGCGACTGCTCCTATTCTCAATATGAGCTCTGTGGCCCCCTACAACGTGCCTTTACTTTCGCACCGATGCGGCACCTTCTCTAACATATAGCATGGGACCTCCCCATCTATACTCGCAACGACCCACAGCCTTACACACCTTCCGACTGGAATTGGCTGGAATGAATTTTTCGAGAAATCCCCCGATTTTTATTTAGATAGCCAGAACATTTATTCTCAGTTAATCGTTTCTATTGAACTTGGCCGCTTTGATCTATCTTAATTTAACACTCGCTTTAAAGTTCCTTTGAAAGGCTCGCATGTTGGTATCTTTTGACATTTCGGAGACAGGACAGATGCGTAATATGGGTGTGTGTCCAGAACATATGTGATACACTGGTTTTAACAATTACCATTTAACTGGTTGGTCTTAATTTACTCAGATAATGATAACCGGAGAGAATATTGTCTCTCTCACTATTGAATGTTACAGTTAAAACTAGAAGTCCTGTCACGAACTGTGCGTTTATTTAGGCTTAATTGCACGTAGGAATTGCGCGCAATTGCCACATCGAATGGCATCCAAAGCACGGCAAGTTCTCCTGGTTACTCATAGCAAACACAGGCAATGTTTCTGCCAATGGACCTCCGGATTATCCGGTGGTCCATTGGCTGAAACATTGCTTGTACACAGGTCATATGTACAGACTTTGTTGGCCTTACTGTGGTCATGACGCGTAGATTAACGCGCAGATCGACGTGCCATTTGTGCGCAATTCATGACAGGACTTCTAGTTTTAACTGTATCTGGCGTTGAACAAGTGCGCCTTAATGGACATTAAATTTCATGCCCAATTAGCAGAGTTTAACCCAGGCAGAAATACTATCGAAAATATTTACACTTTTAAACTAGAAAATCGCCACTTTTAGCTATCACCTTGACAAGTGGAAAGAGCTCGATGTGCTCGTTCCTATGATGGGGCACATGATATGGTTTTGTTGAAATATTTCGAAACATTTATTTCTTTCAACTGCTGAATGTGCAAATTACGCGGGGGGGGGGGGGGGGGGGCGATTCGTTAGGTAAAGGGTTAAAATGAAACTATTGTTGAGTGTTCATCTAAAATTTACTTCACTGTTAACTACAAGAAGACAACAAAATATTTTTTAGGTTTTAATGGAGAATTGCAGTATTTTTTGTCCCCGTGTGTTGGTGACTTAGTTCCAATAGCGTGTGAAAGCGGTTCAAGTATTGCGCTGTCTAGTCCTATGATGGGTGCCCAACGCTGTGAAGAAAGTCAAGGAATATGCTGCGGTAATGTTGAATGTTTCTACAAAATGCCTTTACCCGATCTAAGGAGTCTATTTGAGATTTGCAGCGGGAAAGAGAAATGTGAATTCGTTGTTCCTGCCTCACCAACCAACAGGAGTCGCTGCACAGGATATGACGCACGTCAATCATCAGCGCTGATAAATTATCAGTGCATTGAAGGTAGGGCTCATCTTAATTGGTCCTTTATTTGCTTTTATGTTACTTTCTATTGAGGATATCTAAGCTCCTTTAGTGAATATCGGGAATTATCTAATGATTGCGGACTTATAATATTTTCAGGTCCACTAAAATAGCGTAGCTTTTCTTTTTATTATATGCTACGCAAGGGGGGGGGGGGGGGGGGCACTAAAAATTTGCAAGACGTGACGTCCTATTTTTTATTCGGCTCCTTTTTACACCCACCCACCCACCCACCCACTACGTGCAAATTTTCTACTACCGTTCTCAGACACCCACCCCCACCCCACCCCCACTCTCCTTTTAAAATCCAAAATAAGCTTATAAACTTAGTTGGCACAGCTGTCTTTGGGGGGTTTTCATAATGTTCTTAACCCTTTACCCAAGGTAACGGCCAAAACCGGCCAGCGCTATTCTCGAAAATCGCCAATTAATTTTTATTATTTTTTCATTTTTTGTCTCAAAAACATAGGTTATGACCCCTCATTGGAACGAGCTCGTCGAGCTCGTTCCAATGAGGGGTCATAACCTAAGTTTTTGAGACAAAAAATGAAAAAAATTAGTTATTCAATCATTTTTGGCAAGTGTCGTCTGCTTTTCATGTTTGGTAAAGGGTTAAACTGGTACCACCAATTTAAACCTCTGTGGGCTGCTGTGGCTCCCAATCTACGAATGACAAGCTGTTCATTATCAGGCGTGGCCAGAGCAGGTGTACATATATGGGAACAAATTTTCATTTGAATTGTTCCCAAAATATTGTCTGCACATTTTCTACATTTCGAACAAGACACCCACCCCCTACTAACGTGTGACATTTTCCCAGTTTAAGCCCAATATTCTCACATATAAAGCCTCCTGATGTTGTATTATGTTAAGAGTGTGATGTACAACATCATGTTTAAGGTTTGAAACACAAATGATGGTATATATTAGCTGATATATTGATATATTTTTAAAAAATTAAAAAAATTGCACAAGTTGGAAATGCACATTTTTGCCGCACTCAAGAGACCCACCCACCCCCACGTCACGTCTTGCAAATTTTTGGTGGCCTCCCCCTGTGCTACGTGACATTTTACTGCGCAATATTCAGCCCAATGCTGCAGCAAACAGTTCCAAAACAATAACAAAGATCTGCAGGCCATTCCTTCAAGGCGATGTTATGCGCCGAAGCTTGGCCTCATTTAGGAAGCTGCTGAGGGATATTCTTCATAATCTATCAAGTCGGTGGATATCGGGAAATATTTTTTTGATAATTTGCGATAATTCACAGGTTAGAACATAATAATGGAATGCCCCAGGTGAAACGGACGTCACTGGACTGTAGTTATTGTCAATGTGCTTAGGAAGTCGGAAAAAATAGCTGGAGGTGGAACATTGACATGTTGGAATAGTGCGTGCTCAGTAGGGTAAACAGGGCGACGAGGTGCAAAGGGTGATGGAATGGGTAAAACTGAAAGAGAATTAGAAACGGGATGATTGTATATTCAGATACCCTATATACTTGGTTGGTGTCGACGTCGGTGACTTTGTTGAAGCAGGATAGCAGATGTGTCGTTTGTATAACCTATCAGACACTAACAACTTAAGGTTAGTTTTGTTACTATGCTGAGGGTGTCGTGTCAAACCCAAAGCAGGCGTGAAATTGTTTTTCACGGTCCGGTCCTCTGAACAAGATAAGCAATTGTACACATATTTTCACCACCATTGTGTGACTTGCATGAGGTTGTCTTGAAATATATATCGGACACACTACAACTCATGAGATGCATTAGAAGCTTTTACAGAGTCTGTTCAACTCACTAAGCCCCAAAGAGACGAGAAAAATGTCCTTGACGGGGAACCTTCCTTGACAGACAGAAGTCGCGAAAAGCAAATAACGTAGATGTTTCAAGTTCATATGCGTCGTGTGTCCGAAACAGATACGGATATGGAAAGTGTTGCGTTGTTTTTTACTGTTATGAGCGAGGTACTTTTATAAAAGACCATGAACACAACAGGCCACGCGTGGGTAGTGATATCCACGCATGCGTTTACTAAATCATCATCAGCAAAATTTTAATCAATGAAGTACCGGGTGATACAGATGATTCTAAGGGGAAATAGGAACAGGGGTTGAAACCCAAGAGGTCTTAAGTTTTCGAACTATAAATCCGATAGACAAATATTCCAACTGCACCATCAAGTCATGCCTTCAATGAAGGCATGCCTTGATTATATGCTTAGGATATTTTATCAGTCGGGACTTGAGATATCACGGATGGGATAAATCAGGCCTACACCCACCGATCCCAATTGGTAATCTTCGCAAAGTCCAAGCCTGTGTGTTTTTTCTTGCTGCAGCCCACATAACACGCGCATGTTGTGTTGTTTTGTCGACAGACAATTAATCCAACCCCTTTCCCAGTAGTTTTTTTTTATATACAGGCCTTCTTACATATGATTATGTGTTTTGTTTCACATAGATATTTGGATGGACAACTGAGAAAACAAATTGTTCCAAACGTCTGATTGGACTGTCAAAATAACTGAGAATATTAACATGAGACATGGGATATGTACATCAAGGGAAGTTACTCTAAACTGAAAATCTCCGATCACATCCCAACAATCAGTTTGGCTGCCCTTTTGGAGGAAACACCATTGGTACCCCAATGTCAAGAGATAGCAGGATATGGGGTGGTGATGGTGGGTGTTGGTGATCTTGTATGCAATACAACACATGTTCATATTTTTTTTACCCTAGCGGCCACTTTTCCGGCCAGGAACATGATACGCCATAATAGGGTCCAGCGAATATTCGAGATTCGATTCGATATCGATACCATGCGTATGCTTCGAGATCGATCCCGAATCAGTCTCAGGATTCGATTTTTTCGAATCTGTCGTACTAACTTCAATTTGTTACATTTCCAACAAAAATAGGATAAAACTGTCATTAGAAAATTCATTCATGTAGGCTCAATTCCTATTTATTTGAGTAACTGACAATGTTTAATTGTTAGGTAAGGTGTGAATTTGGCCCAGAACATTATCCATAGTTTTGGTTTTTGAAGGCCTAACTTGTTACTATTCACGTTCTTAAGAACGTGAATAGTAACAAGTTAGGCCTTCAAAAACTAAAACTATGGACAATAGGCCTTGCTGTTTCAGCGACGGTGCTACAGAGAATATTTAGTTATTGGTGTTTAAGGTGTTCACTCCGTCGCGTATGGGTCATCACAGTGTTCCGTAACTTCCGTTTGATGCAATATGAAATAACTTGTCTATTAAGATTCGATTCGGGTTTCGATTCGATGTCGATATCAGAGACACGATTCGATTCGAGATTCGATTCGAAAAGAAATTTGTGATTCGCAGATCCCTACGCCATAAATATGATGGTTGTTCAGTGAACATGTGAGGAAGACCAATCAATATTTTCAACGTGCAGCCCAGAGGCTGCTCGTTGAAAATATTGATGTGCCTACCCCAAATAATGAATATGGACTCTTCTAATTATTGTTGCTATTGGACTGGCATGGAAGATACCACAAGAGTTCAAGGGGTTAAGTTAGCACTTTACTTTTCGCTTGACACATATTATATATTTCAAGACTTGCTATTTTTACGTTACCTTACTCAATTTTTTCAGAACCGCGAGAGACAAAGGGCAATAGATCATACAAGTAGATGGAAGTGTGTGTATGTGTGTGTGTTTGGGGGTGGGGGGGGGGGGGGGGGCTTGATTGACTGTGATCATTTAGCTGACAGCAAAGGCCATACACTTCTGCACAGAGGGTATCCAGCGCAATCCAAGTGTTGGATTCAAACTTCCAAAACTTCACCAGGAAAGTTATTTGATAGCATAATGCTAGTTTTTCAAAATAAGCAATCCACAAAATTATTTAAAATACGTACAAGTATGCATGTTTGACTAGCCCCATTTATTTGAAAAATGAATTGAGAGGTGCACCGTGACCCGCCATTTCCTCATTTGCCGTTCAACGCAAAAAAACCCCCACTATTTCTGTTTTCCGTTCACGTTTTCTTTATCCTAATAAATATATTTTGTGTAATTTTCTGCAGACAGGAATATCATTTCCCTATGTGGTGGACAGAAAATAGGACATAATGTTTACGTGCAATACAAGACAACGACAAGTGGGACTGAAGATGCCAGTTGTTCCTGTGTCGTCAACAATATCAATGGAGGTGGGATATTTGTCTCCGCTGTGGACCTCAGACTGTTGAGTTCCGTAGGAAGTTACACTGAGTGTTACTCTTTGGACATAAGTGAAAATTGTACATCAATTGGTATACCGTGTACGGAAAAATTTCTCGCTGACGGAAAAAGGATTGTTAGCACGACCGCGAACACCATTATAAACTTAGGTACATATGGTGGTAAAGGTCCAGATGCTGTCTGGCTGGAGGTCAGAGGTAAGAATTACTAATTTGTCAAAACTAAAGGACGACTTTAAGCAGACTGCCATCTGCAGAATGAGGTTCCCAGAGGGTGAACTTGGTGCTCCTATCCTGCACAGCAGGATATCATCTCTAAACTTACCTTCTGTGAATCTCAGTATGAATCGGAATCTCAGGCCTAAAGAGATAGAAGAATCCAGAGGATAAATTGGGCCACTGTATGGAATGGCATCGTCACCGCTAGGGGTAACTCCGTCAATACCGGTTGCAGGCGCGCGGGCACGGTGGCGCTGCGCACTAAGGCGTACTGCACGTCGATGGTGCACTTGTCTTCAACCAGCGCTAATCTTACATGTGTGGAGTTAGTACGCAGGAGAGTCCCGCAGTTGCTCGTCGTTGATCGGTAGTTCTCTCCGGGTACTGCGGCTTCTTCCACCCGTAAACTGTCCGACACGGGGTGACCATCGCTGTCAGAAGTGTCGTTAAACCTCAACAAATAAATAAATAAATCAATAAATAAATAAATCAATAAATTTGCCTTGCTTGTCCCCTAATAGCCCGAATCAGGTTCTACAGACCTCCATTTGTATGACCGACTGCGCAGGGGTGACACCAGGAGTTCCCTGATCCGGGTGAAGGGGTGGGGGGGGGGGGGGGTATGATTGTTGGATTTAGATGGCTTAACAATCGTTACTTATTCCAAGTTCCTTTTTCGACATTCGTTATTAACCGATAAAATCGGTTAATAACGAATGTCGAATAAGGAACTGGGAACAAGTACCGGTTGTCATGTCGGTCTAGATATATTAATGACTCTCTTTGCATCTTAACAACAGATCAGCACATGTGTTTTTGGATAGTGTTTTATTGAATAACTGTTCTGATGAATGCAACCCAAACTATGAATATCCACTTTGCGAGGATATATTTTCGTTTGTCTCTCCTGATTACTGTCAAATAATACCGCTAATTTAACTAATTCATCAATATTTGCGATAATCCTCATACTGCCAAGATGGTAACCCCACACAGATATCTAAAATCTAAACGGAGATAAAAAATAAATACAAAAGTGATATTAATGTACGACGATAAACAAAGTTTACAAAGTTCAATCTTTGTTTTTTTATGAAACGATGTCAGCCTATTTTAGTACTTCGACGATAAATACTTTCCGCATTTTTAAAATTTTATATAAAATTCTATAAGGGGGAGGCCCGATTTTTTATGCGAGGCGTTAGGCTGAATTTTTTTACTTCTCCGATTTTACCACTCACCTACCTTTTTTGCATTTTTTCCATCGAGTTTCGATCCCCACCCCTAAAAAATTGATTTGTGGGATTTGTTGCTGTGATACAGTTCCTGACATATCAAAAACAACTGGACTATGCGTCCTGCTTACATCCTTTTTGATGGTACCTATTCTTTAGCCCTTTACTCAGCGTAACGGCCAAAACCGGCCAGCGCTATTCTCAAAAATCGCCAATTAATTTTCATTATTTTTTTCATTTTTGTCTCAAAAACATAGGTTATGACCCCTCGCTGGAACGAGCTCGTCGAGCTCGTTCCAACGAGGGGTCATAACCTATGTTTTTGAGACAAAACTTTAAAAAAATTAGTTATTCAAGAATGTATTTTGCACGTGTCGTCTGCTTTGCGTGTTAGGTGAAGGGTTAAGACCAAATTAAATTTACTCAATACAAATAGCAGAATGTGTTGCTAAGTGTCACAGAATATGTGTTGTTATTTCGTGAACTTGGAACAGCGGGTGTATAGGTGCGCAGTGAGATGTGTGGAAAAAAATATTTTCAGCTTAATAGTGGCTTAATTTGACTGAAAAGTGATAGTCGCTGAACTATTTGGCTGTTAACGTAGTTCAGTTCCCACCACATCATGATTGATAATTATCAGTCAGAACAGATTATGACCTATCATTTATATATTCATGTAAGACAAACATTTATACCACGTGTGTTGTTGTGTGCCTTTCTGTTAACTATTAAAGTCTACATTTGATTGTGATAGCCAGAAAGAAGATGCCGTGAAGATGCAATTAAGAACAGTTTGAACCAACCACTATATTGTAAATATTCAGCGATTCTAAATATTCTCTTGTTCATACAGGATGGATCAGAGCCTACCTCTCCTAGGTCCTGTTTTGTTGAGTTTTTGTTCATTTTTACTTATTTTATGGGAGTTTGCCTGTTTTTGTTTTCAATAAATATTATAAAACGTTGTTGATTAGAATCTATATATACTTACAAGCTTTTAACCTGCCCCTCATGCTTAAAATGAGATAACAGTATTAACTGTTTGATCCTAATACTTGAATCGGACATTGTTAAAGTTAGTTTAGATTATTTAAACAATTAGGAATGTTCTCTTGGACAAAACCAATACAAATTCCTGCAGCATGCTGCAAAATCTGATCCGAATCCTGAAACAAATAAATAAAAAAAAGATTTAAAAACTTCATCTCCGATGTTGGTACCCACACCCAGGAGATGGCTGGTTGAAAACAATTTTTCTTGAAAAATTAGCCCTTTCAACACGAGAGACCGTTTTTCCGGTCTGGCAACCCGATACGCCATACTTGCATTAACCCTTTACCAAACGAATCGTCCGCAACCGCCCGTGTAATATGCAAATTCAGCTGATGAAAAAATATTATTTTTCAAAAAGGGTTAAGTAGGATGGCTACTAAGTGAACGTGTGTGGTAGAACAATTAATATTTTCAACGTGCAGCCTGAAGGCTGCACGTTGAAATTATTAATTGCTCTACCCCCATATAATGGATATGGACTCTTTCAATTTCTATCAGTTAACTGGCATGGAAGATACCACCAGTGTTCAAAGGGTTAACACACAGAGACTAAACTATTATGATAGTGGATACATTATTGCTTTTCTCATCACTTGGAATCATAAACAAACAACAAATATGATCAAATAGACAAGAAAAAAGGCCTATTTTTTTATCACAGTCAAGAAAAAGCATGTTTTTTCGCGGCTCAGATAAGCACCTCCCTCCCAACCAAACGTCTCGCGAAAAAAATGCCGGCCTTTCCCTGACCCTACATTAAGAAAAGTACTAAAATTCAAATGAAAATGGAAGTATATAGACATCACACCAGTTATTTAAATCATACAATATGACCGCTGTGGATTGGCCACTTTCCACGGGTGGGCAGTATTTCAACGGACATAATAATATTATACTGCAAACAGTAATTTAGGAAGAATTATCAAAAATTTAATAAATGAAGCACGGTGCTTCATTAAGTAAAATTTTGCTGATGATGATTTTTATCACCTGGTAAACACATTCGTGGACATCACTGTCCACGCGTGAATAACGACCAGTCCATGGTGGCAGTACTGTACATCATTGGAAGCATTTGTTATGAACTTCAAATATTTGTGTCCGTCTATTCCAAAAATAATCAATGTTTTTTTTTTTTTTAAAATCTTTGAAACATTAATTATTTTCCCCAAAGCGTACTATCGTTATGTGTCAGTTTCCTTCAATTCGGATCGTCGTACATGCGTATCAAGGGCGATAACCATAGTTGCTCGTGGAAATTTCGAGGTTTCTCAGGCCAGATCTCTGTATGGATTATCAGTTCAGTTGTAAGAAGAGGAGTAATCATAAGTTGTGACACTTTCCTCGGATCCTTTTTGCGAATTTTGGCAGATAAAATAGGTTTTTCATCTTCGTAGTTCCACTTTTTGGCAGCACTTGTCAAAGGTACATGTACCGTTGTACATCACGGAAGGCCTATTTTGCAAAAAATATTCTGGCATACAGGGCATTTTGGATCCATACCATAACGCATTATGGTGCTTTTTCTTATTGAAGAGTTTTAAAATTATTGTCTGGATTGGAAGGCAGCGCTATGGGTAGCTTTGTGGAAAACCCTCTCCTTGTATACGTTATTCAGAAGAGCAACAAACCAATAAACTATACCCCAAAACGACTAGCAACACTTCGTGAAAAGCAAATTTAACGACGGAAGCACGTTTAACAGATGGAACTGCTTTCTCAGCTGGAAACGGCTAGCTCTTTACGTATCGCAACTAAGGGGTGGGGGGGGGGGGGGGGCACCTGTAAAAGAATATAGAGTGTGACCTCTCATTGAAAGAGTTTAACCATTTGAACTCGTAAGACTGATTTTCGGGCCAAGACATAATTTCGTCTCATTTTTGTCTTATTATAAGAGGTCTATACACGGGACATTGATGATAAAATAATAACTGCAGTCAGCAGCCAGACGGCTGCAGACTGCAGTTATTATTTTATCCTCCCTGTATATTGATATTGGACTGACCCATCTCACTGTAAGTGTACACAAAGGCGATACCATTCAAGAGAACGAGGACTGAAAGGGTTAATACAATTACAGGCCATAGGGTATGTTTTTGCGTCATAAAACGGCTTTAAAAAGTAAAACATGGACGATATTTTTTTTACGAATACCCCTGGTCGGATTTAGAATGTATTACTTGGTTAGTTTCATGTCGGTCGAGAGATCAGTCAGAGGTAACTTCATATCAGCCTGAGACCGAAAGTCGAAGGCTGATGTGAAGTCATCGAGGGGTGATATCTCGGCCAATATGAAACTAACCAAGGAAAAACTTCATTTGTTAAGCCAAAACAAACAATTACAAAACGTTATCATATCTGTTACAGATTTCGTATAATCGTATTGTTTCCCATTCTTTTCACGAAGTCTCAATTCTTCTTTACCAACCTCAGATATCCGTACGTCTCGGCTTCCTCACTGACGTTCGGACAGCTGAACTAGGAGAAAAGAAAACATCGACGAATCTCCGATTACGACTGTGAATCTTAGTTTGATTTGAATTTTCTGTACAACTCTTTCCCTTCTTCACTTTGTCAGGGACACCTGAGGCCCCGTAAGGCCTGGGCTGACGTGGGGTTATTTAGTCCCGCTGATGAAGTTGCGGGAAAATTAGACCAACGTGGAGGGTCGGAATCCAAATGTCGCGAACTCGGCGCAGAGAGCTGAGTTAGACCGACGCCGTGATTCCTTCTCTGCCAAATTGGCCTGAAATAGGTTCGATTTCCGTTAGGTGTGATTCCTAATCACTTCAGGCTGCGTAATGGAAAGAATGATTTAAAGTAACAACGATTCTTTTATTTACACATAAAAATAAAGCCGTTTCAATATTTTAACAATCAACAATTCGATTCTTTTCACAGAAATTTGGTTGCTAGGGTTAAATAATTCTCAATAATCATATAGTCATTCTATAGCCCTGTACTGGCACTATAGTCTACACACTGGAAATGTTACTACCGTGAGCTCGCCATAAGAGCTTCACAAATCTGAAATGTTATTACTGTGAGCTCGCCATAAGAGCTTCACCCGCTTAGGCTCAAATGTCAACGTCTGCGCGTAACTGTACCTCTGGCTGTCGGAGGGTTCCGACCAGCAATGTTCGTCATCTATAAAGCCACCATACTTCTGATTTGGGTCAGATATTATCTACTCATACCTTATGTGCCTTTTGAAAGTCCTCCGTGAAAGTCCTATTGAAATATTCACCGCTCCTGGTTGAATTCACGGTTCACAAATGCCCCTTTTGTGCTAGGGCGAAATTGTCACTCACACCGATCTCCAGTCGGTATTACGATGCTTCGACCGCAAAACAAACTACTCAGAGCGCAATCAGTCTGACGCTTCAAAGGGTTAATACGCACAATACAATTAACCTACACTTATGACTATTGCAGGCTGATACTTGCTACTCGACAATCTAAACTTTAACGTTCCACCTGGGTTTTTGCCTTCTCAACGAATTTGGCACTCAGCCGCCTATCAACCTTAAGCTAAATCAATCGTGAATGCCCTCTCTGGCGATTCCAGCCGTTTCAGGGTCCTGTGATCGAAGGTACCCATATGCCAGGAAACAGAGTCCGCCTGTCCTGGACTTCACCAACGTGTGTGTGACCCCAAGTGTGTGTCTAATGCTCTGCTCTTCAAGGTATATATACTTTTTGCCCTAAACTGTCAGGTGGACCGACGCTCATCTGTCCACCTGTCAAAACGGTGGGAGATGACATATATCGAGACAGAATCAATACAAGTCATCTCGCGCGTGACTTAACGGTGATTTCACTAGTCGAGAAAACCGATTCGTTCTTGTCATTATTGCTACCTAATGATCAGGTGACGATACGATAGACATTTCTATCGTTTTAGAATCTCGTTTCTCAATTGGCCGTGACGATATCTTGCCACCAACCGATTACGTATCGTAAGACTCGCGACTACTGTATAAATTAAATGAGATAAGACCTTATCTAACATACCGTTTCTCCCCTGGGTCCCTGCGCTAAAGCTGGATATACACCACGTGTGTTTTTTCCATGTCCAGCTTTACAGAGAAGTGAAGTTCACGTGGGTTTTTCGCCTTGATGCGGAATATCTTTTGAACTTACAATATCTTTAAATATGAGGCCCCTTGCCCCTATATTTAGGCTGGCTTTGTCCTGACACACTTCATCCACCAATTCCTTACTTATTGCCAACATTAACCCTTTACCCAACGCAGACGATATCAAAATTTATTATTTTAAATATCATTTTTTCAAATTTTTCAAAGAATTTCAACAAAACCATATCATGTGACCCTCGTTGGAACGAGCTCGACGAGCTCATTCCAACAAGGGGTCACATGATATGGTTTTGTTGAAATGTTTTGAAACATAATATTTTTTCAACTGCTGAATTTCCATATTACGCGGGCGGCTGCGGCCGATTCGTTGGGTAAAGGGTTAATTCCTCAATGTACAAAAAACTCAGCTTCAAACTATTCGGTTATACCTGGTAACGCCATTTTTTCTGATTGCGTTCGACGAATAACGCTGAAGGATTTCAATATAAACAAATTAATTGCGCCCAGTAACGCATCATGGGGGAATAACTCTAGCTTGGTTCACATCGACTGAGATCGGACGACATCATATGAGCCGAGTTTGAAGTCATATCCTTCGAGCATGATAATGGGCAATTCTGGAAAAGAAAATCCTATCTGATAAAGATTTGGATGTTATTAATCGGCCTCCTTTTAGTTATAAATAATCTCCTATGTTCGTGTTATGATTTGAAATGCCCATGTCTCTTCAAGAGTGATCAGTATTAGGCTGAAGAAAATTAATCTTTTGACTCTCAGGTAGCGGTGTTGTTATTCTCTTCGCAAAATGCGACACGATTCTCATATGCACATGTATGTGCAAAATAACTATTTATTTAACTGGTTGAAGGCTAGCTTAGTTTTGATGGTCTGAATTTGTTCATCAAAAATTGTTTTATTACAAATTATTGGATAATGCCTATAGGCATTCTCCAATAATTTGTAATAGAACACATTTGTATAAATAACATTTGACTGAATGCGAAGCATGGGTAAGGAAAATGCTGGCTTTTACACTGGTACCCTCATTTTTTATGAAAGGCCTGATTGTGGCTTCCAGCACTCAACCAGTTAAAAACTCCTTATTATTTTCGATCTCCATGTTAGTTGTTCTTTATTGATTTTGTGTTGTATAATCACTGTTACAAAAAACTATCAGTGAACTCAACATGGAAGCTCTAGTATTTAACTGTAGGCTCTCACAACTGGATTTTAGGCATCGGTCACCATTCCATCAGGAATAACAAATAAAAATAAAAACCACCCTTCCTCATTCGTTTAAAAAAATAATTATCTGAGAATCAATTATTTAATTTTGTTTGGCCTTAAATCTAAGGTTGTTTAAAGTACCTGGGGAAAATTTTTCGACAGGAACACATACATTTTCTCAAACAAGTACATTTTTGTAATGGCATAATAACCTCTGAAATAAACTGGATTCTACAGCACTGTGTGGTTGTAGGTTTAAATTGTTGATCATCCCTACCAACTTTACCCTTCGCCAAACGACTACAACTTCTCAAATATCTAAACATTTTCATTTTCTGCTTCTGAAACACAGCTTATGGCCCCTCAATGGAACGAGTTCGACGAAGGCTATGTTTTGGAGGCAGAAAAAAAACCCAGTTACTGACAGTTAAATGACGATTGATGTGAATAGCGGTGACCCAGACATGGCCTTAACATCTAGTGTTTTACGTGTACTGACGCATTTTCCTTCACTGAAACATTCATTCATAATATTTGTTAACCGCGCCGGAGGCATGTCGTTCGGGTAAACTCGTCTTGTCAGAATAATCTGAAAATTATATTGAAATTTTCCAGTAAACAGTAACAGAACAATAGTTGTAAATAAATTTTCCCACATTACTATTACCATTTGCCGGTAAGCTAATTTACGTATAGTATTCTCTTTATTTCCCACCAATAACATGAGTTCGGCTTATTCATATCACGAATAACGTCTGATGGTACAGCTTGTTGATTATAATTCAGTATGAGTTAAAATTATAATTATTGATTGTAATGTCCCTGCTGATTGATTATTATCTTTGTTCGACATCAAGGGACACATAATAGAAGTCATATTGTATTGGAACTGTGCAGAAATTGTTAGTGGAGAAGCAATATATAGAAAGCAATTATATTGTGATGCTATCGCATCGCCCTAATTGCGTCCTGTAACATCGCTGACTTATCATTAGGAGGAAGAGGGGTGGGGGTTTGGGGTGAACAGTAAAATGCTTGAAGAAAAGAATAACCGCTATTAATCTGTGAGAAGGTGAACATTCTCCAAACTGCTACACAGTACTGCTGGATCTGCCTTCCATATAATGTGTCCATATTTATACATTTATTGTATAACTCTTTTTTCTCATTGTGATTATTTCAGGTTCATCACCGGGGGATAAAATAGAAGTGAAATGTGAACCACGAGATCAGTATCTCGACCTGCCGTGTCCAGAAAGGCCATCTTCGGGTAGGTATATAAAATACCACAAATAATTTACTCGTTGAACTCAAAATTCCACTTTGTCTGGCAATGTCACAAAACGCCCTAATGATCATTAAGTAAATTGCTCTCAATAAATATGCGTTGTCGACCAATTAATAATTCATCAGAAAGCTGCATCTAAGTAAAGTTAATTCTACGAACTGCACCTCAGAAGAAATCAGCGACACTTGCCTTTTTAAAATTTCTCGGATGCCAAAGAATTAAGAAAGGACACTGGTTTTGTTTGCATTGGCATGGCGGAGGTTCGAACCCACGCCGAGAGAGTTTCCTTAACGTTTCCTTTCCTTTGGGGTCTGTCGGTGGCCGAGTGGTGTGCGTGGTTCAGTATAGTTTCGCTAGGCGGTTGGTGCCGAAGGAAACTCTCTCGGCGTGGGTTCGAACCCCCGCCATGCCAATGCACCAATTAATATTTTCAACGTAATGTAAAAGCATCAGTTCTTGCTGGATGAGAGTTAGAGCAGTTAAACATCTCCCAGACATGTCCACCTGTCTATGAGAGTGAGAGCAGTTAAACATCCCCCATACATGTCTACCTCGCAGTGCCTCTGATTTGTCGATGGAAGGCGAGTAAAAAATAGTGCGCCGAAGTTTACTAAGATGTGCGGTTAGGGGAGCTGAAAATAGAGAAGTTGAAGTTAAAAGTTGAAAATTAATGAATAGGTACACAATATTGCATCCAGTTCAAGCCGTTGGGGAATTTTATATGTAATCTATTACGCACCACATCAATCCTAACTGTTGTCGGGCTCCTAAAATATCAACAATACGAAATATCTAATACATGTAATTTGTACGCCTCAACCCAGACCTACCTGGGCACTAAGCCCAGGTAGGCCTGGGTGTGGCGTATACATTATTAGATATATCCAGCAGTACAGTCGCCGTGGACTGTCGTAATCCACGCGTGGGCAGTGATGTCCTGGAGCTTCATTAATTAAACTGTTCATGATTATTCCTTTAATTAGTGCTTGGAATCTAATATTATTGCGTACGTGGAAATATTGCCCACCAGTGGAAAGTGACCAGTCCACGCAGGCCGTACTATTTTCCTAGTATCTTAGGAGCGCGAGAAATTGTGCACCGCAGTTTGAAAATAAGATGGATCACAGGAACTCTAGCGCAATAGCCCATCTCAAAAGTGAAGCGTTGACTCCGACAATACAGAATGAGAAATAGGAAACAAAGTGAAGAAGTACTTCATATTTAACACTGCGACAACCGCGTTGTGTCCTTGGGCAAGGCAGTTCAACCCACTTGCCTATGTTGGGGTACGGTTGCGTTGTGTCTTGAGGCGTACTGTACGTCGATGGTGCACTTGTTTTCAACCAGTGCTAACTCTGTTGTGTGGATCTTGTACGTTGGTGAATCTGACAGTTTCTCGCCGTTGCTCGGTATTTCTCCCCGGGTACTCCGGCTTCCTCCACCCCGTAAAATTGTTCGACACGAGGTGACCCTTTATGTCGAAAGTGTCATTAAACCCAATAAATAAATAAATAAATAAATAAATAAATAAATAAATAAATAAATAAATAAATAAATAAATAAATATTTTGAGGCAAGGTTAAATTATCACCGGTCCTCTGAACCAACAAGTTGTTGATCGTGTCTACAGTCATCGACTGTTCCATTGCTCATCAATTTTTCTCCCCCACTATACGTGAAACATACGCGTGTCCCGGTGAGACAGCAGGGTGGGATATTTCTGTCCCACCCACCCCACGCGACATACGTATTTGCATATTTTATTAGGTCGCCGGAACTATTTCATCATCGCCTGCACAATTGTAAATAAAACAAACGCTTCTTAAATTGTGTTCGTTTATTACCTATTTATCTATTCGTTGTTGATATAGACTCAATATTTAATTATTATTCGAATATTAAACTTGATTTGTTTCAACCCCATGTTTCTCTGCAGATTTAATAATATCACTGCACGAATTTATCAATGGATGAATAATCTCACAATGCCCTTTACATTAGAGTTTGATACGCTCAAATTCATTAACCCCTTTACGGATAGTGTTATAAATCAATTTGTTAGTATATACCTATGGTATATACCCAACTTTTGTACGATCTTTCCGATGAAATTGTTCGTTTTTTCGAAAGAACTACGACTTGATAAATTGGGTATGTCATCACGTGACCGCCAATTTTCTAGAATGACGTAATCCTCATGTGTGGGGAGAAAAATCATCCTCGATGAGTCTGAAGGTGGGAATAGGGAAATCTCACCCTCGGGGCAAGCTATTTGAACCAGACCCTCGGCAAGCCTCGGGTCTGGTTCAAATATCTTACCCCTCGGGTGAGATTTCCCCATCCCACCTCCAGACTCATCGGGATCACAATAACCCCACCCCGTTGAAATGGTTAAATATGTGATTCCGATTAGTTTCCCTGTTTAGTCGGAATGCGTACATTTCGGCGGAGTGACAACAAAAATATTGTTATGAGCAGACCACACAATGAAGCTCTAATGATATGGAGGCAGGGTGGAGTTTACTTATTTGCTATGCATTTGTGATGCCTCAACCATTGTCCTTTCTTTTGACATTTGCAATCGCATCTCAGCTGCAGCCGGAATTATTTTAAATGTCTTATGGGACCGAATATTTCCTAACTGAAGTTGGACATGATTTTCAAAATTCAATTTATTCAAATCCATAAAGTTTCTAATTCAACCTCTCTTTAAAACAGAAATTTAAATCACAGTCGGTATCCTGATTGAGCAGCGAAAGCCGACGGGAAACTGATAACTACTAACCCAACGAAGCATAGAAGCGTCTACATTCGAGGGTAAACAACATATTCCCCTTTAACCCTTCACCCAACGAATCGCCCGCATCCACCCGCGTAATTTGCAAATTGAGCAGCTGAAAAAAAAAATTCAAAATATTTCAACAAAACCATATCATGTGTCCTTGGGCAAGACACTTCACCCCCATTGCCCACGTGGGGGCACGGTGACGCTGTGTACTAAGGCGTACTGCACGTCGATGGTGCACCTGTCTTCAACCAATGCTAACCCTGCTTGTGTGGAGTTGGTTTGTTGGGGAGCTGACAGTTGCTCGCCGTTGCTCGGTGGTTCTGTCTGGGTCCTCCGCCCGTAAAACTGTCACGGTCATGGTTAGCCATTGTGCAGAAATATG
Organism: Pictodentalium vernedei; assembly: GCA_031216915.1. NCBI lineage: Eukaryota > Metazoa > Mollusca > Scaphopoda > Dentaliida > Dentaliidae > Pictodentalium > Pictodentalium vernedei. Next base: position 818,542,943 of record CM062296.1, read on the forward strand.
TGACCGTAAACACCAATAAATAAATAAATAATAAGGTTATCTGTTTTGGCACCTTTTTTATCGCAGTGAAAAGCGATCAAAGTTAGAATTTGTCTTTAACCCTTTACCCAACGTAGAGAATATAAAAAAAATATTTTAATTACTATTATTTTTAAATTTAAAAAAAAAAATCAACAAAAGCCTGTCATATGATCCCTCATTGGAACGAGCTCGGTGAGCTCGTTCCAATGAGGGGTCATATGATAGGCTTTTGTTGATTTAAAAAAAAAAAATCGATGAGCTCGTTCCAATGAGGGGTCATATGATAGGCTTTTGTTGATTTTTTTTTTTTAAATCGATGAGCACGTTCCAATGAGGGGGTCATATGATAGGTTTTTGTTGATTTTTTTTTAAAAATTTAAAAAAATAGTAATTAAAATATTTTTTTTTTATATTCTCTACGTTGAGTAAAGGATTAAAGCCAAATTCTAACTTTGATCGCTTTTCACTGCGATAAAAAAGGTGCCAAAACAGATAGCCTTATTATTTATTTATTTATTGGTGTTTAAGGTCACATATTTCTGCACAATGGCTGACCATGACCCCGATAGTTTTACGGGTGGAGGAAGCCGGAGTGCCCGGAGAGAACCACCGAGCAACGGCGAGCAACTGTCAGCTCCCCAACAAACCAACTCCACACAAGCAGGGTTAGCATTGGTTGAAGACAGGTACACCATCGACGTGAAGTACGCCTTAGTACACAGCGTCACCGTGTCCCCACGTGGGCAATGGGGGTGAAGTGTCTTGCCCAAGGACACAACGCGGTTGCTGCAGGTGGGATTCGAACCGAGGACCTCTCGGCTTGCAGCCTGCACCTCTACTAACTGAGCCACCGCGCCCTCCAACAGATAGCCTTTAGACACACTTGTAAGTTATATTCTATGAGTCTTGTCATTTGTTTCTAGGTAAGTCTGGTTGCCTATCGAGGCAACCAAGACTTGCATACACACAACTTACTGCAATGCCACGGAAAGCAGAGTGACAAAGTGCAGTAAAAATACATAAATATTCCCTTTCCATTAAGTGTTGATAATATAAGAACAGTTTAATAGCGATTACAGAGAGACAGGATTGATCATGATTTCATGTAACTGTTTGTTATAAAACTTACTAAATTTAGTAAGCATTTTGTTCCTTCCGTATAAACGTTCCCAGTTCAATTCGAAGGTACTATTTCTTATTATTTTCTTCTTGTCCGACAAAACAAATTCTGAAGCGGCACCTTCAAGGCGCAAGTTGTCCCAATGTCGCGGGCACGAACCCTTTTCCGAAGAGAACACTAGAATCCACGCATTTGTCAACACCAAGTGCTTGTAGACCGAATGCTTGTAAGATCCACTCTATTTGAAAAAATAGTACCCTTAACCCCTAACCCTTTGAAACGAGCGGCCGCTTTTCTTGCCCAGAAGCATGATATGTCATAATTTCCTTACATACAGTTAAAACTAGAAGTCCTGTCATGAAATGCGCACAAATAGCACGTTGATATGCGCGTTAATGTACGCGTTATGATCCAAGTAAAGCTATCAAATTCTGTACATATGGCCTGTGCACGAGCAATGTTTCAGCCAATGGACCTCCGGGTAACCCCTCGGGTGAGATTTCCTCATCCCACCCCCAGACTCATCGGGATCACAATAACCCCACCCCATTATTGTTGTGTTTGCTATGAGTAACCAAGAGAACCTGCCGTGCTTCGGATGCCATTCGATATGGCAATTGCGCGCAATTCCAAAGCGCAATTAAGCCTAGATAAGCGCACTATTCGTGACAGGACTTCTAGTTTTAACTGTAGAATAGCTGCTGAGTCAATGTGTGGGGTTCACCAATTAATATTTTCAATGTGCAGCCCAGGGCTGCACGTTGAAAATATTAATTGGTCTAACCCAAATAATGAATGTGGACTCTTCCAATTGTTGCCATTAGACTGACATGGAAAATACCACCAGTGTTCAAAGGGTTAAAGACGGAGCGTCTGTGTGGTATTCTCGTGGGGAATATCATCTACAGCAAAGTAGGTGAATCTAGTTTGTATTCATAGGGTGGTTCAGTAATAATTGACTCCTATATCTGCATACGGATTTGCAGGATTAAATTATTGTCGGCACTCGTCACCCCCTTATCGAATACTGAGTCATTGTGTCGTCGAATACTACTATTTTCTTCAGCGAAAAATATGCATATTGGGACAAAAGGGGTGGAACCAACCATTTTATTCACACCAAACGCATGAGAAGTTCTTAATCCCTAACTAGTGTTAAGTAATGCATGAGTAACATGCTTACCTAAAAAATGTGTAGAATAAAGTTTTTGACAAAAAATGTCAGGGACTGCCACTTGCAGTGCTCAAAATAACTTTTTTTCTTTGCGTAGCAAAATGCTACGCATTTCCAAAATATGAATAGCATTTTGTAAAAATTACATAGCTATTTGTGTATACCAGAGTTATGTTATGCTGTTTTATATTGAATTCTTCTAAGTAGATAGAATAGTTTCCATCCATTTCTGGGCATTTCCAAAGGATCTGCAACACATGAAACATTTACTGTGTTTTTTAACTGAACTGCCTTTTAGGGTTGCATGGACTTGTATACTGTTATAAATGGCGTCTTGGTTGTTTAATAGAGTTCTCAAAATGGAAGTTGGGATTTTTAATTTGATGGGCTTGTAGTTATTTTTAATGGACATTTTATGCAAAATGTTGTAAAAACAGGAAGTATTTAAACCAACAGAACTCATCTTACATATGAAGTTGCTAATGATGCTTGATGGAGAGTTAATCTGAGCTATGCCTGGAATGTTCCACAATCAGAAGTAAAGTATCAGTGAACTAGTTTTCAAATTTGTTTGCAAATTTTCATTTACATTTTGCGATACAAGATAATCAACTGCACCCTTATAGGCTGCAGTTGATTATGTTGTATCGCAAAATGCTATACATAATTTAACATTGTGTAGCTTTTTGCAAGTTTTGCATAGCAAAAAGCGACGCGACAGCGCTTATTTTGAGCCCTGGCCACTTGGTCCCTTGCCGCAACTGATAAGGTAATTATTTCGAATGACCATGCGTGTTTGGTCAACTGTATTGCATGTGAATGTCTAAAAAATCATCAATGTTGTTGTGTTGACTCGTCGCCTTAATCTCCTTCTTTTTTCCTGACTGCAGGGGCTGGTGGAAGGAAGACAACTCGCAGCGGAGACTTGGCACATGATTCCAATACAACGGACTCTACAGCACACATACCATCACCGTCAACGAATCATCGCCCTGAAGGTATAGTAGTTGTTCAATCACGTTATGAGAGGCATTGCATGATAACCTTATAGCTATTCGGACCGAGTTGTCCAGTTCGAACTCACCTCCGGGTGGATTTCGCAACCAATTATTCCCACTTGGGGTGAATTTCTCATCAACGGATATTCATCGATGCTGAGAATGTATTAACAGTGTTTCAGCTCATGGACCACTGGGTTGCATCCAGGTATCCATGGTCTAAAAGACACTGTTCCTTGATCATTTTTGCATGGAAGAAAACGCTTGAAGTGAACAATTATCCATGTTTTGATGAACATTTGTACATAGTGGACGCCCTCAAAACTCACGTGAGGGGCGGGGGGTCCATACAAACAGCTAACTGGCATTTTGCAATAGAGTGTAAGACGTCGAGCCACGTTACAGTCAATTCATCGCTGAGGTAATGCAGGACCATAACTAAAACATTGCTTGTCTATCTGTGGATTTTACTAGAAGTGCAACGTTATTGTCGGTTATTGTCGCGATGGCGACTTTCCTCTTCTGGTGGTTTTTGTGTTATTTCAGTCTCCACATTCTATACTCCATTCTGAATGCTAATAAATTATAGTTTTCTTGCATTTATCCTGCAGCTTCATGCCTCTCAAGTGCGCCTGAATTCAATGTCTGTAAGCAACTGACATCGAAGTTATTTTTGTCTTCAGCTGTAAAGTGTACATCAAATAATATTGTCAGTGCCACTTCACGATGTTCTTTGCTGTAACGTATGCGCATAAATACACCAAGTTAATTTTTAACATCTGTCACGTGTACAGTTGAAACTCGAAGTCCCGTGGCTGTATTGTGCAATATTGTGAAGTACAGTTAAAACTAGAAGTCCTGTCATGAAATGCGCACAAATAGCACGTTGATATACGCGTTAATGTGTGCGTTATGGCCCAAGTAAAGCTATCAAATTCTGTACATATGGCCTGTCCACAAGCAATGTTTCAGCCAATGGACCTCCGGGTAACCCGGAGTTCCATTGGCAGAAACATTGCATGTGTTTGCTGTGAGTAACCAGGAGAACCCGCCGTGCTTTGGATGCCATTCGATATGGCAATTGCGCGCAATTCCAACGCGCAATTAAGCCTAGATAAGCGCACTATTCGTGATAGGACTTCTAGTTTTAACTGTAATAGCGCGCTGAGTAAGTGCACTTTTTGTACCTGTCAAACTGCACCACTAGTATAACTCAATTCCCGTAGAAAAACAGCGTGCCAAATTATGTACAATTATATAAGAGTAAAAAGAAATCATTAACATCATTCTTTACCTCTACCGGGATACATGTACATGTAATTACGTAAATAGATATTGGAATTCGACTGTATATACAGAATGAAGAGAATGGATTACTACTTAATCGCAGCGCCATATATTCCCCACTCGAAAAAAAAATTATAATTGTTCATAACTGCACAGGAAACACTTGCAAACTTTCATCACATGGACCACCTGGTGCATACCGGTGGTCCATGTGATGAAAGTTTGCAAGTGCTTCTTGTGTTTTGTCATCAGAAATTGTAAATAAGTTAAAAAGCTTGCAGCGATTTAGTAGTAATTCACCATCCACACACTGTAGACTCAATATTTTTTTTTCGTTTGATCGGTTCAGCTTAGAAATTCGATTTGATTTGAAACCGACCGAAGATAAGAGTCTATTCGAGTCCCTATGTTTAGGGAATTTTCGATTCGTCGAGATGTTCTTTTCTCTTGAACTCTTCTTCTGTCATCAGGTCTTAGAGATTGTAGATGGTACAGTTGAAACTACAAGTCCTTTCATTGTATTGTGCACTATTTTGAAGTAATAGCGCGCTAAAAAAGTGCACTTTCGTCCTTGTTAAACTACACCATTAGGGTAACTTAAATCCTATAGAAAAAACAAAAATCCCCACTCGAAAAGTGTTTATAATTGTTCTTAACAGAGCAAGAAACACTTGCAAACTTTCATCGCATGGACCACCGGGTGTAATGGAAGTTTATAAGGTCTTCTTGTGTTTTATCGTCAGAAATTGTAAATGAGGACTAAGTGAAAAAGTCTATCTCACTTCGATTCAGTAGTAATTTACCATCCACATTCTGTAGGCTCAATATTTTGTTTTCCTTTGTTCGGTTCGGTTCCTGATTTCACTACCGACTCCATTAATAGCCCATTATACTTTGCATTGCACAGCGTAAACGATCTCGGGTATTTCAGACTATTTCATGCTTCTGCAGTAAGGAGCGCATTAACTAGCAAGCATTTTCTGCGCTAATTGTTACAGGACTTCTAGTTTCAACTGTATTGCATCTCTGATAGAGCTTATTACTTATTATCAGCCTCGACCTTCGGTCTCAGGCTGATATGAAGTCACCTCGGGCTGATATTCCCGTATGAAACTAACTAAATAATAACCTGCTCATTTATTAAAGGAAAACAAATAATTGCGAAATGTTTCCAGATCTGTTACAGTTTTCCAACAGTGTTAATGCTTATCATTCTTTTGAGCAAGTCCGACATTTTCTCTTCTCCAAGTTCAGCTATCCGAACGTTTCGGCTTCTAGGGAAGCCGACACGTTCGAATAGCTGTACTATCTCTTCTCTCGCTTCAACGAATATCCGCTTACTTTGAATAGTTAGTCGAACTGACTGAACATTTCAACATTGCTTCCTCATCATACCAAAACTATCTTCAATTCACGCCGATATGCCGTGTGTCTGATTGTGTTCGGCGAAAACGTTGAAAGGTTTCGATATAAAAAAAATATGCTTGTGTCCAGTAACGCATCAATGGGGACCAGTCTAACTTGCTTAATATCGGTCGAGATAGGAGTCTAGAGTTCAACCGATTACCAAAAATGGCCGTTGACCGATTACAGGTTATTTGATGTCACAATCGGTCGATTTCGATGCCGATTCAGATTGTAATACAGTGCACTACTAGACGAGGCGAGGCTTGAAAGAACTACATTAAATTGTACATATTTCACAGCGTTAAACGTCGTTGACTCAGGTCGCAGTAAAACGACCAGACTCGCGCACTTGGGTGGTACACGTGCCTCTCGGAGCCGCCACGTGTACCGCCCATGTGCGCGCGACTGGTCATTTTACTGCGACCGGACTCAACGGAGTACAAACTTGACTTTTTCCGGTATGAACTGGCGATTGTCGCAAGTACGCTCAAGTGTAAGCCTCACATGTCGTTTAACTTGTGTATCCCGTAAAGGGGCGTTTAGAGAAATTAAAAATACACATTGTGGTTGTTTCTCAACTTTAATGAATGGTATCACTGACATCATTTTGCATTAACAATTGAACAATTGCAGAAGATAATAAAATGTGGTTATTGAATAACCATAAAAAATGTTTGACAACAAACGATGTTCCAGAAGCCGTTCCTGTTGTCATCCGATTGCCCGCAGTCGGCCGATTGGGATGGTCGATTCCGGTCATCGGTTGAACACTATAGGAATCATATCGGCCGAGTTCGGTAAAAAGGGCAATTATGGGAGAGAAAATCATATCTATTAAATAATGCTATGTAAGCTGGGTTTTATGACCGTTATATGAACATAGGGAGTTTTAGTAAGAGCTTAGTTCCTGCTTATATACAGAATATACCCAAAATAGTTTGGTATACCACAAGTGGTGAACATTTGGTACACCAAGCTACTTTGGGTATATTTTATTTATATCACGATCGTCAGATTATAAGAATTTAAATGTTGAATAAATCGATATTCACACGTGCGAATCTGTTTTTGTTTACATTAGTACTGGTGGGAGGTACTTCCGCTGGCAATTGTATCGCCGAAACAAAATAGAAAACGAAACGCGCAATTTACGGGGCCTTTTTCATTTTAATAACACAATAACATACTATTTAGAACTATGGACGCTTTATTAAAATGAGACAACGTATCTTTGTTATTTTTTATTATCTTATGAGGTAAACTTATTTCAAAACGTAATAAATAATTACCGGTTTCAATTCACTCTTCACGAGGGGATGAGTAATACATTTAAATAAATTTGCATTCGAGGCGAGGTCACCAATGTTTAACTTGGATGTTGTTCCACTGTAGTTGTAAATTTTAACTACTGAAATCCCATTGCTGGCGTGTTCACCACGGTTGGTGTATAAAACTAAAATTTATGTCATAGGCTTTTTATACATAGCAGAATAGGTAATCATGGTATATACAGATTATCATGATAATGTGCATGTCCTGTGATTTGTATCAGATTCGAGGTGGTGTCCAGAATGGGATCTCAACGAGCCGGCTTATCATGATAATTCATTTATCTAACAATTCTGTCACATAAACAGATTAAATCTTAACCCTTTTACCCAACGTAACGGCCAAAACCGGCCAACTCTATTTTCAAATTTTTCGCCAGGTAATTTTCATTATTTTTTCATTTTTTGTCTCAAAAACATAGGTTATGACCCCTCGTTGGAACGAGCTCGACGAGCTCGTTCCAACGAGGGGTCATAACCTATGTTGTTGAGACAAAAAATTAAAAAAATTATTTATTCAAGAATTTTTTTTGTAAGTGTCGTCTGCTTTTCATGTCAGGTAAAGGGTTAACTTATTTTTAAACATTTTTGGGACATAATGTTCTGTCGATCACTGAAACGCACATAGAATGTATCCACGCGCCTGGTATGATAGCCCGTAGCGCTACCGGAAACGAGTCGTCTATATGATACGGAATCAGAATGAGTCGTCCATATGATACGGAATCGGAACACATTATGTGATACGTACCGTTTCTCGTGGTTTTCAGGCCAAAATCTACATGATTGTTAGATAAAAAAAAGTTCATCACGACTAATGTACGTCTAGAAACAGAATCCCTCTCTAAATCAAATGTTATTGTCAATTGTCTGTATGTATCAGGATGTTGAAAATCAAGCTTGCGCAAAATGCACAGTAGATATTTGGAACATGATAATAATTTTATCAGAATGAACGGTGTATAATTTGCGTCGACGGCTTTGTTGCAGTCACGTGTGGGATATAAAATATGTGTTAGCTTTCCTTTAACTCGTTACCTAGCACCCTAGTGGAAGACAGGCCCCAGCAACACTCTTGAATAGCGAATAATTTTCATTTTTTTGACTGAAAATAGTGCTTGTGACCCATGTTAGAGCAATCACAATGACTCGTTCCAGTAATGGGCCATCAGTTATGTTCTGATTGAAATGGATGTTTGTTTACATCGCCGACCGGATATGACAGTAAAAGGCTAAGAGATGTGCCGTTTCCAGCAAAGTGCAGACTGGCAATACTATGTGAGAATAACTGAGTGAGAGAAAAAAAGAAAGTGTGTGTGTGTATGTGTGTGTGTGAGAGAGAGAGAGAGAGAGAGAGAGAGAGAGAGAATACTTTCGATATTTATATTTGTTTCAAAATAAAATGTATGTAGTTCTGATTTCCAGGGTCATTGGAAACAAATTTAGTTGGCCGAGGAAAATAATATATAGGGGAAAAGGGTCGAGAGACTGCGATTCTTGGGCACATTGCAACATCCACACTCTTGGAAATAGCAACAGTTGTTTCCCATATATTTTTTGAAATCGAATAGCGAGAAGTGATTCAACACGCGCACATTGGTATTTATAAACTCTTATACCTCACTGTGTCAGTGCTGAATCTAGTACACCTGATCCTGTCTATATAACGTTTTTACATTTTGCATCCACATGTAGAGGCCACCGAAATCATAAAGTCAAATGGGGCAGGGTGGTGGATAGTGTTCACGCCGACCCGAAACTGTCTGGTGCCAACGTGTTAGCTATTCTGGATATTTTAGTACCAGGCAAAATATTTTGGTGCTAAAGGGGTTATTTCTTCGCTGTCTAATCCAAATAAACTGACGGAGTTTTGCAAAATGATCTGACAATTATTTCAAGAACGAATGGACAACTGATGACAGAAAAAACCGACAGAACTCGAAATTTCTGACGAAATCCTCTGTTGCTGAAAAAGGTGGTACCAAAGTCATATGTTTGTGACTGACGCGCACTTGTTGTTGCACATACAGTACGTGGGGAGTGTATTATCATCAAATCACCCGCAGAGTGGAGATTCCACCTGAGCAATAATTGCAAATCTGTTGGAAAGCATAACCATCACAAGCAAAGTTCCAGCCAATGGACCTCCTGGTAGATAATAACAGATTAATCGACCAATTTATGTTAATTCACTGGGCTTAGTTGTCTTTCCAAAATGCAGAATTTAATTAGATAAATACTTCAGATACCCTTCGTTCTGAGAGCAACACCTAACCCAAGGCAGGCGTAGCTCTGGGAACACACAGTCCCAGAGATACTAGAGAGAGTTCGTGGAAAGTTGAGGAGTTGGGGGCTTTCTTTCCCGGAATAATATTTTCGAACAGCACAAATTTACGAGTTTCATGCGTTCAAAACAAATCACAAAATCCGTAACAGGATGCTAACGTCATGCAATACCCGGAATGAGAAACTTCAGTTAAAACTAGAAGTCCTGTCACGAACTGTGCGCTTATCTAGGCTTAATTGCGAGTAGGAATTGCGCTCAATTGCCATATCGACTGGCATCCAAAGTTTCTCCTGGTTACTCATAGCAAGCACAGGCAATGTTTCTGCCAATGAACCTCCAGATTACCCGGAGGTCCATTGGCTGAAACACTGCTTGTGCACAGGCCATATGTACAGAATTTGAAAGCCTTACTATGGTTATAACGCGTAGATTGACGCGCAGATCGACGTGCTATTTGTGCGTGTTTCATGACAGGACTTCTACTTTTAACTGTACAACAGATTTTTATTATGTACCTGTGATATTTAGCTTTGAAACTCACGTCCTGTAAGGACTGAGGCTCCCACTGACCGGTGAAATGTCTCATCTGCCCCACCCTTTGAGATGACATACATCAGATAGCATCTTTTTCAAATCTCTTTTTGTCTTTTCTTAAATTCCAGGTATTAATACCGGTCTTATTGTTGGAGGTGTATGTGCAGGGTTGTTAATTGTCTGGCTTTTTGTGGCAACATTTCTTATTGTCAAAGACAGGTAAACTTTTTATATGACAGAATCTGATTCATATTTGATTTTTCTTTCAGAAAAGAGTCTGCAGACGACATTATTATTTCCCAAATTATAAAGATTTTTCAATTTTGGCCTTGAAAAAATAGGTTATGACCCCCCCCCCCCCCCACCATTCACTGGAAGGAGCTCAACCACGTATCCTCGCTAATTGAGTCTTTATATAGATGTTCGATGTGCCTTCAGATTCGGCGACATGGCAGCACAGATGGGTGTACGTGGAGGCACGAGGAGGGGCATGTGTGTTGTGCGAGGAGGACAAAAATTGCCAAGACGCACCGGGTCCACCGTTGTTCGAAGGATCCTCGCAAGGTTTTGAAAGGATAGCGTGTGTGTTCGGGGCTGTGGTGGGGGTGTTGATGGGGCGAATAATATTCTGCACCTACCAAATATCTGGCAACGTCCTTTCTGAAAAGTACAGTCTTTGTCACCCAAATGTTAACTCGTTAAAAACTTGAGAAAACTGAGTACGGAGGATAGGACGTTGCTAAGTCCTCTAGGATGGTGTGTCCAACCGTAGATTCCCAATTGCACCCCCCCCCCCCCCCCGCCACCCCATAGATAAATTACGACTGTCACTAAGTGGAAAACGGACACGTAGCCATGATATCAAAGTTGGGGGGGGGGGGGAAGTAATATCTATGGTGCCATACAGAATATGATTCGCTGCATCATTCGAGCCCTGCAACAGCAAGATGTGGGCGAGCATAAAAGGGTGTCACCCTTCAAGCGTCCCCATCTCATTGGAGGAGGGTCCTGGGGGCCTTCCCCCGGGAAACATTTTGAAATTTGAGACAAAAAACACAATTTCATTTACTTTGAGTCCATTTTTGTCCATA